>JAQBSW010000403.1:70000-208818 GCA_029291075.1 Eudiplozoon nipponicum
TAAACGAGTTAGTGAAATTGGGATATATGTCCTTTTATCGGACAAGAATCATGTCTCACATTTTTAAGTCTTAGTTTTGTACTCCATTGGAAAACCAAATATGATAGGCAAGAAAAGCAACTAAACAAAGTTCAATTCGCATTTATCATTGTCAACACCATAGATATTGCGATATCAGCATACAATTCTTATGCTTCCCTACCGCATAACCATTTAAAATGACAAAATGTGTAAAAATTGGTTGGCTTGGCGCAGAGCGTAAAGACCTCGCTGAAGAGGACATAATAACAAGGCAAATCATAACTCCATACGAAGCATTAACTAAGAAAGGTAAATACAAGGAAACGCGGAATAAAGAATTTTTTTGTTTTCACTGTAATGCTTTATTACAGTGCCTCATCTCGTACTAAAGTCCACCGCTACCACGGTTTACGAATAAGAACTGCCATGGAAGCAATTTGAACCTGTATTTTCCAACTTGATGGATGTTTGCCAATCGAGTGCTCGCTTAGAATACAACGCTCTAATGTGCAAACAGTCAGTAGGCATTAGTAAAAATATTTTATCAGAATAGTTAAAATAAATGGAAAAAATAACAAAAGAGCACTAAAGCTTAAAAGAAATAAATTATTGCTACACTGGGTATTGCAATTATCTGCAGTATTGTAACTAACAAAAGATTGTTCTCGGTTCCTTTTTTTCATCAGGAATTTTTTAAACCCATCATGAGTCCAATTATCAGTCACAGCTCTTCAGCCTTTACTAATTTGATTTTATAACTTGTCATGCGCTATTGACAGATCAAGGGGACAGAAATAGGGACCCAAAATTTTCTTTTGAAAATAGAAGCTGGGAAAAATTCTGATTTAGTCACAAAACAGATCAGGTAATTCGCACCCAAAAAAATTATAGAAAAATTTGTTATGTATTGACCAAACAAAAAACTAAACAACCGTTACCAACTTACTCGGCTTCCTGATATAGGGCCGCGTGAGACAAGTATCCACTTCTGGAAAATGCTCACCCAAAGACACCTTCATATAATACTTGATGAGATCCTAAAATTAAAAATAATAAATAGCTTGTATCTAAATGACCCTGGTTGCGAAGAGTTAACAAATAAAATTTATGTATGACGCATAAGACATCAATTCACAGGTCAGTTTAATTGGGATAACAATTATTGGCCAAATATAGCATGACCAGAATAAGCTAGCCATTCGACACGCGCGTTTTATGCTTACTGAAACCCACCATCTAGCTGTTGAAGTAATGTGGGACAAGTATGCAGGCGTTGTACCGGCACTCATTGAGGAGTTGTCGGTAAGCACATAGCACATAGCACATGGCTCAGTAGAGTGAAACCTATTATTTGGCTGACTTTGGAATATCCACTTGGCCCAATGCAGAACAACTCTTTACAAGTTAATAATTGATTGAGCGGATGGTAGTAACAATTCTTTAAATCAAGTTTGCGAGCTTGAAGTAAACAGCAATCCCATTGTATCTAACCAGTCGTCGAACAACATAACAAAGCTACCGCCAGCCGCAACGCACTGACGCGTTTCGACCTTCCTTGATCATCATCAGAGTACGACGGCAAACTGACTATCGAGGATCAGACCGCATTGAATATATATGGAAATCAAAGTTAGACATGTGGCCCTACCTCTAGCAGTCTCGCATACATTGAACTTGACTGGAAATGTCAGCTGCACAATTTCTATGCAGTCACGAACATTAACTGTTTGTATAAATGTATATGTGGCGAAAGCTAAAAACAGTTAATGTTCGTGACTGCATAGAAATTGTCCATCCGACATTTCCAGTCAAGTTCAATGTATGCGAGACTACTAGAGGTAGGGCCACATGTCTAACTTTGATTTCCATATATATTCAATGCGGTCTGATCCTCGATAGTCAGTTTGACGTCGTACCTGATGATGATTATGGAAGGTCGAAACGCGTCAGTGCGTTGCGGCTGGCGGTAGTTTTGTTATGTTGTTCGACGACTGGTTCAATATAATGGGTTTGGTGTTTACTTCAAGCTCGCAAACTTGATTTAAAAAACTCATTCCAAGGTACGCCATGCGTTATACATGAATTCATTTTTTAATTTAAGCTAAACGCAAATCAACGATATGTATAAAAAATCACAACTATTTGTATATTATCTACATTAAGTTTGCGAGCTTCAGATGAACACCAATCCCTTTGTTTTTAACCATTCGCACAACGTAGTAAAACAAATGTCATTCAGATGCACTGACACATTTCGAGCTTCCATGACCATCCTTAGTGCTGTATCATGCAGGGTGGATAAAAGAAATCAGGTTACTGTAGATATCTTGATCTTCGATTCTGCCTCCTTTCCTTCACTTTGCTATTCTCAATCTAAAAACAATGCTATTTTAGAAGCTATGAATATGGTGGATGCTGATCATATTATTGAGCCCAACGTTCCATTGCCAAATATGGAAAATAGTTGAAATAAATTACCCTTTATTAAAACTATGTTGGGTTTTAACGTAAGACTGTTTAATGTGCGAGTATTCAAACAAACTGTACAACAAGAAGCTCCGTAACGTACGTTGGATAAACTGAAAGTTACTAAATGTTGCGTATGTGAAAAAAGAATACAGGAGCCTACGAGCATTACATGATTGAGTGCACCATCCGTGTCAATGCGTTATTGGCTTCAAATACCTGGTTCCACAGAATTTTCTCAGGTTGGTAAATGGGTCGTCAGTATTGTCCTTAGCTCACGAGCTGAAGCATGTTTAACTGAATGGATTCCTGTAAACAGCAGATTTTGTGCGGCACCCTTAAATGTATCTACTAAAATAAATACCGGAAACCTTAATCAAATTTGCCTTTCGTTTTATCTACAAAGACGACAGTAAAGACCCTTTTTACTCCTACCTACGCTCTTTACTAAGTAGAGGAATAGGCTCAGATACTATCTTGGTTATGGGTGGCATGAATGCTCATGTTGGGCGCTTAAGCAACGCAGAATTTCATTTAGGTGGCAGATACACCTTAAGCTCGACGCGCAACGATAATTGTGGACGATTGTTGGACAGCTGCACGGGCACAGATTACAATTAATTAGCACAAACTTCAGATGTAGTGTAAGGCGTTGCGCCACATGGTATCCTCTAACTATCGGACAACGGTGGACCCAAATGGATCATGTAACGATCAGTCATTGACGGTGTGGTTGCATCAAATACTGTCGTTCGTTTTGGAACACATATGTCAACTCGGACCATGCACCTATTCGCTGTAGATTTTCACTCAAATTTAGCGGAAAAGTAAATAAAAATAAACCTAAACTATATAAAGAAAACTCGCAAAACCGATTTCTCGACAAAAGTATTAAGATATTCTAAAGTAAAAACTAGCTGGTCTCGATGGCGAAAAGTAGAATTTACTTTACAAGATATTATCCACTATGCACAATGCATGTGACAATACTGGCTCCCATAGAAATAGTAATAGTGTCTCTGTGAAATCTATGGAGATTCTCGAAACTAGACGCTAAATTCTTGAACAGTGACATCGACCTCTCACAATAGTAGTGTTTCTAGACTTCAAAGGTACATTCGACTTAGTGGATCTTAATTTTCTATTCGATAGTCTGTCGAAAAGTTGTATGACAACTAAATTATTAAATATTATACGCGCTATCGGCCTAAATAGTTCTGGTCACGATAAGGTCTACAACAAATCAACGCCCACCTTAACAACCAGCAGAGATGTTAGCTAAGGCTGTCCACTTTCCAGATTTTTGTTTAAACTTGTAATAGATGCTTTTATGAACAATACTCCACCATACGTTCAGGATGCAGATGTCGAAGTTCTTCCCAGCGGTAGATGAGTCGATCTTGACTATGCAGACGATATTTCATTATTATTTGACAATCGAGATTTTGTTCAGGCCACCTTGAATAGATCGGCAGTCGTTCCGTCTTACGGTACAAAATCTGCACCCTCTAAGTGGAATGTATTTATACATGTGTACCGGCCACTCACTCCAACTCAGCAGCTGCAAAGTGAAGATCTTAACGTATTTGACAGGCTAACATATATTGTGAGCTCTATCAATAACTCTAATAATATTACTACCGAGATGAGTATGAGAAACGTGAAAACAAAGGAAACCTACTCCTATTTTCGCAGTTTGTGGAGAAATGCGAATATATCACTCAGCCTTAAAGGTCATGTGTACATTCAGTTCTGTTATACGCTAGTGAGATTTGGCTCCTCGGAATTGATGATTTTAGTCACTTACAGGCATTCGAACACCGTTATTTGAAAAACATCACATATGGGTTTTCAGCAACGAATAACCAACGCTGAGATCCATAGATTTATTTATGGATCGACCAAAAAGTGATTCGCATTAAACAAACAAAGAAGGCTCATCAACTGAGTTTGTTGCCCAGTAGAACACTATTCTCCCAAACAGCGCAAGAATGGAGTAAGAAACAAGGTGAACAAATTTAGACATGGCAGAAACAGCTTAAGTTGACTAGATTCAAATAAGAAAATATAGGACACGGTCGTCTGTCAGGATGGGGTCCATAATTGCGTCATAGTCCTTTGTTGGAAACCCTGCGCGATATGGCATCTAGTCGAGCTCAGTGGCGATCCTGTAGCATATTTCTAGTAGAGTTGCCTTAGTAAAATTCTTTTCTTAGTTTGGCATGGTTAGCTGCGAATTTTTATCGTGTTTATAACGCGATACAATGAAAACCACAAGGAATCGGTATTTTCGATGTTGCTTATGTTGTTGTCGATGCTTAGTCTGCCTCACTTCTGTATGTTATCCAGATAAATATTTTCATATTAACCAGATCTCCATCATAAATCACTTTCCTTTCTTAGTAATTTTTGCTTTTCTTATATTTTACTTTATTTTAGATGGCAAATTCATTGGAAATTTCTAGTCTTACGTCAAAAAAATAAGTATCAGCACATATACACGCGTAAGCAAATAACGAAATTCGTCAACTGACAGAACTTATGCGCCAAATGACACAATTAATTAAGGTTATCGTATACAAGTATCAGAGACGAGACTACAAGCAAGACTAGCTACAATAATTAAAATCAAGAACGCAACACTTTCTGGTGTTAAAGATCCGATGTCAATAATTCTCGGAAAAGCGTTTAGATAATGACTGGTAAACATACTAAATTTAACTGACTCACCGGAATACTGGGAAATGTTTGCTGTTCCGCCAGGTAGTACTCATATTCATTGCTGGCAGCATCTGAACTGTTTCCGTTTCTGTCATCACCACCAGAGCAGGTTGCAGTTGACACAACAGAGTGTCGTTGTATTCTGATGTGACGTGGTTGTTTGTATACCATGCTCAATGAATACTCGCCAAGACGATCCACGGTAGTCGATTCACGCACAAGAAACGTGCCAGTGTTGCACGTCTTCAGTAGCTGGTTCGCACCGGGACGGTCCAAGGCAAAGACAAACCTGTATAAATAAATAAAGGTGCAAACATTTACATACAATTGTATTACTAGAGTTAATATGAAACATATTGTTGCTAACGTATAAAAGAATACTCCAGTTAAAACAAGCAATGACGCTATTCTGTCGGTTCTACTAACTGTCCTCATCGTGTGTCGTGTCAACATGTACTAGTTCAAGGAAAAGCAAGTGGGAAGATTATTAGCGACGCAAATGCAGTAATTCCAGAACACAGTTCTCATCATCATAAGCACAGCACACTCCCAGCAACGCCGATATTTTACCTTCATTTTTCAATCACATTGTCGAAGGACTCTCTTGCGTCGACTGGGCGAAAGGCATGAATTGAGATAACCAACTAGAGTTAGACGGCTATAAACAAAATCTAAACCAATTATTTGCATAATTTCATTTGAGAAAAAATATCTAAACTAGACTATAAAGCACGCGATAAAATGACAGCAAAATGAGTCGTTTCGTCGAAAAATTCCGCTCATGTCACTCAATAAAAAGAACGATAATTATAAATGTATTCTCTTCATTATCCAACGATTGCATTAGTACGCAACATTTTTTTGTTATTCTAGAGAATTTATCTACGTACATATGTTCGTAAGTAAATCTGCGTGTATATATATATATATATATATATATATATATATATATATATATATGAACGTATGTTGCATTGTAGGTAATGCACACAGATGAGCAAATATTACTTCATTCAAACTCACAAATTACCAACGTAATAAATAAGATATCTACAAAATAGATTATGTATATCCAAATGTCTGCGGTGTGTTCTACACTCATAACAGCCACTGAGGTAGGTAACGGACGATATCGTCTTTAAGTACTGGTACCTTTGCCTTGCAAATATACGCACAGTGGTTCCGCGTATTCCACCTATGGCCTTCGAGAGGTGCAGTAGAAGGACCCTGTTTATTCAGTCGCATGGTCTTAAAAACAAACACAGACAGGACAGCACAGCAATACACCAGAATTTCAGGACTGTTGCTCTACTGCCGTATAACCATAACCAAACATGGTTATATGTGGGCAGTAAAACACCCACTGCATAGCACATAGCTATACGATCTTTTAGAACCATTAATATTGGAGACTTACATATCCGTTGATGATGATAATAATGATGATGATGATGATGAAAACTTCCATTGTAGAAATAAGAAGAGAAATTAAGTTCATCATATTTACAATTGGGTACCCATAGTTCTGCATTTGAAGATTTCGATTGTATTAAACGAACATCGGTTGCGCAAGCGGTGATAAAAATTACTTAAATCAAGGTTGCGATCTTGATTTAAACTCCTAAATCATTATGTACATACAATTTGCAAACGCTCTCAATTTATTTCAAAATTCCTCAATCATATAAAGACAATTACGACCAAGTCGTGAATATAGCTCTCGTTTTCCCCCTCTCTCTCTTTCTCTCTCTCTCTCTCTCTCTCTCTCTCTCTCTCTCTCTCTATATATATATATATATATATACATATATATATATATATATATATATGCAAAAAGTGGCGCCATGGTGCTAGCTAATAATAATTCTGTCTAATTAGATCAAAAGCATTAAAAATTTGCCAAATTTATGAGTTGACCAGTTTTCTCCGGCAGCTATTTCGTGTGCTCACCCCGTTGCTTCTAGATAATTAACCTCGATTTTACTGAGTTTGGCATAGTCTCAGAATGACGCATGCACAGGCCAGTTTCCAGCCTCTCATAAAAGTCCAGTAAATGAATGCATAGATGTTCGTCATATCAGTCAGTTGGGCGTCCATAACCTAGCCTAACAATCCAAGAGATTCAAGGATGAGAAAATATATTTGCTTTCCATTAACTAAGCATATGTATAATCGGATTTCTTTAAAATATAACGACCGTCTATTTTTCGTGTCAATTCGCTACTAACTCTGTCTTACCATTGATATTGCGCTAGAGGATGATGAGGATCTTCTTGCCCAATAATGGAACTATTCATTCTGGACAGCTGTTGGTGTGGTTGACTGCATGACAAGCCACCATTCGAGAATTTTTTCTGTATAGAACTGTTTTGGTGATGCAAAGGTTTTGCAGGAATTGCCGGTGGTATGGTGGTAGAAATCAAAGATTCCGAGGTTGACCATTGCGGCTCGTTTGTCAGGCTAGAACTGCATAAAGATAAAGAAGTTACACGTGAAATGCAGGCACTTGTTGACTTCGTATCGCCATTATTTTCATCAATACTAGGTGTTGTAAGAGGAGTATCAATTTCAGACTTCTCGTCGTTTGGATTGAAAGTATCCGTGTTGTTGATGACATCAGATGCTAGCCATATCGCAGACAGTTCATCGATCTGAAATGAGTAATTATGTCGAAAGTAAAAGACACAAAAATAGGCGATAAAATTGTGTTCATAACATATCCAAATGAACTGCTGTAAATAAGGAAATCATATATAAAGTAATAAATAAATTGGCAGGCATCCTACAGGTATAATCAAACAATGGCTCAGTCCGCACAACTGATGTTTGCTTCATTATATGTTCAATTCAATTCCACTTCCCCAGATACTTAGTGCCTGTACTAAAAGGACAGATTGGATTTTGTCAGTTGCAACATTGGGTCTAAAGAGATGCCAAACACGATCAACCTAAATAAAAGGCTAACCAGGCACCATGAGTTAGAATAAAACTGAAAATGAAATGTAGCATACGGCAGAGTTGCTCAGTGGTTAGAGCAATAGATTCTGTAGCAGACGTACACAGGTTCGAGCACTGTCCACGTCAAATTATGGACAGTATGTGAAGTGTTCCCAATCCTACACACAAAACTGTTCAAATGAGAATAAAGATAGGAATTTAAAACAAAACGGAAATACTCTACTTTTCTTTGACCATGAACAGCTGATTATAACTTGTCTCTTAAGGCTTATCAGGCTAAGCGAGATAACTGTTTTGTTATTTGGACCTTTCTTATTCTGAGAAGGGCGTCTTTTATTACTTGAAACACTTACAAATAGACCTCTTTTATAAGCCGAAGCGAGCGACAAGTTATTTGGTCTCAGACCCGCGGTTATGCGCATATGTTATATAATGTGAACTTTCGTTTCGTTGCTACTAACACATATTTGTGTAATCCTAATTTTCATGGTCTAACATATGTAAATTTACATAATGTTATTTTTCAGATAATAAAAAATTAGGCGCTAACAAAATTAATCTTTTTGAAAGGATTTCTATAGAAAAGTAAAACATACTTTATAAATAAATTGGCTGCAAACACAGGTGAAAACGCAATTAGAAAATTTCTCGACACTTATCTTAAATTTTAACAATAATTGATTGCGCGGGTGGTGGTAAAAATGCTTTAAATCAAGTTTGCGAGCTTGAAGTAAACACCAACCCCATTGTATTTAACCAGTCTACGAACAACATAACAAAACTTATCTTAGATGCAAAGAAGCGTTAGAATTTGTAATTTGAAATACTAATGAGAGTACCACTCTCTGTAATAAAGTAAGCGTGACGAGAAAACGAAAGGACAATTAGCACTTTTATTAATTACCATCATTTTTCCAATTTCACAAATAAACAAAAACGAGAATCTACCTTGGCCTATCCACAAAATAGCAATTGGCACACTTGCATCGAAGTCAAGAAATGGTTACTATGTATTTTAGATTATAAGGACTGCAGCTCTAGATAGCCACACTCAAAAGTGGTCAATGCGAAGAGAGTAAATCTTCAGATTTTCTTTCGCTTCAATTCTTCATATTTAAGCCAAAAGTAGACAAAGGCATGAACACTTACCTGCTGCGGTATACCGCTGACTGTTTGATGTTTCAGCGACTGACTTCGAACAGGACCAAATATGAGCGAGGCCTGAACCATTTCGTTTGTGGCTGCTGGCTGCGAATAACGCGTTGGATGTTGTAGGGACTGGTGATGATAGTGCGCATGAGTTTGACTAGAAGAGCCTGCCGCGGCCGTAATGCCAGATCCAATTGGCGGCAATGGTGCTATACAGTTGTTAATATTGTTGCTCAACGCATTTGTCGCTGAAGATGATGCATTCGAACTGGAAGACGAAGTTGTGCTCGCATTGCGATGAAGCGGCGAACCTGCAGAGAACGAAAATGATGCACATAATCACGCATGACAAGCAATGAGACAAATAAATCATAGCAAAACAAATTAGAAAACACAAACAACAGGCCATGAGTGGTTGTAACATTAATGTGTATCTAACAATTGAAGGTGACAAACTGGCAACCAGGACGAATAGAATTTGTCCGCGTGGTACGCAACAGGACCTACGTAAAGAAAACATATACATACATACATACATACATACATAAATACATACATACATACATGCATACATATATACAAACATACATACATACATACATACATACATACATACATACATACATACATACATACATACATACATACATACATACATACATACATACATACATACATACATACATACATACATACATACATACATACATACATACATACATACATACATACAGACATACATACATAAATACATTCATACATACATGGGTGTATACATAGAATGCATATAAACATGCATGCATATGCATATACATACATACACACATACATTCGTGTATGCATAAATACATACATACATTCAATTATATAAACTTGTGTGCCAACCTCAATTGATTGGGCCATGCCTTCGGATATTCTCGGTATTTTTTATCAGTGTATCGTCTAAACGAGACTTAATTATTCCTAATTCTGCAGTTAAATTGTTCATTTGAGCAGTCAGTCCTTGAATCAACGTTTCCAACCCATCAGAAGCCATATTGTAAGGGCACCACATATGCTTTATTTTTACTCAAGTATATATAGTATTTTGCTCGCATAACGAGCATCAATTTAACAAAACAAATTTAAAAATATTAATTAATTTATGTTCACTTCATCTCGAAGTCTGCTTTCATCATTGGGCTGACAGCTTCATCCTCAAACGGGCGCTTTTGCGAGGAATTTCTCTTGAAGTAATGCCAGCCATAGATAGGACCCTTTGTTCGTTCTATGTCTTAAAGTTGGCTATTGCTACATATACCTTCCAACACACATGCATGCATGGATACATGCATATCACAATACATACATACATACATACATACATACATACATACATACATACATACATACATACATACATACATACATACATACATACATACATACATACATACATACATACATACATACATACATACATACATACATACATACATACATACATACATACATACATACATACATACATACATACATACATACATACATACATACATACATACATACATACATACATACATACATACATACATACATACATACATACATACATACATACATACATACATACATACATACATACATACATACATACATACATACATACATACATACATACATACATACATACATACATACATACATACATACATACATACATACATACATACATACATACATACATACATACATACATACATACATACATACATACATACATACATACATACATACATACATACATACATACATACATACATACATACATACATACATACATACATACATACATACATACATACATACATACATACATACATACATACATACATACATACATACATACATACATACATACATACATACATACATACATACATACATACATACATACATACATACATACATACATACATACATACATACATACATACATACATACATACATACATACATACATACATACATACATACATACATACATACATACATACATACATACATACATACATACATACATACATACATACATACATACATACATACATACATACATACATACATACATACATACATACATACATACATACATACATACATACATACATACATACATACATACATACATACATACATACATACATACATACATACATACATACATACATACATACATACATACATACATACATACATACATACATACATACATACATACATACATACATACATACATACATACATACATACATACATACATACATACATACATACATACATACATACATACATACATACATACATACATACATACATACATACATACATACATACATACATACATACATACATACATACATACATACATACATACATACATACATACATACATACATACATACATACATACATACATACATACATACATACATACATACATACATACATACATACATACATACATACATACATACATACATACATACATACATACATACATACATACATACATACATACATACATACATACATACATACATACATACATACATACATACATACATACATAAATACATACATTGTAACAAATTAATTCAAATATGACAGTTAAATTCTCTTTGTTGCAGAGATCTAGCTATATGTAATACAAAGTATGTGATGGGTCATTGAACCTAGTAAAAATTAGTTCAGTTGTGACCAGAAGGATAAACCTTGCATGTATATTAGTTATATATATTGAATTGAATGATGTCATGCTTACCGCGAAATGTGATATCTGATATCGATCAAGGCCAGAGTGCATGGATTTGCTGTAGTAACAAGTGTTCAGAAATAGCTGCAATTCTCAATTTCGGTGCATTATAGCATGCATTAATATCCATCATGTTGGTACCATGTTCCGACTCGGAAACCATAGTGTTAGTTCCATGTACCTTTTCGGTACAATAATGTTGGTATCGGTTACTGACACAATAGCCATAGTGTTAGTATCCTTTACAGACTCGGTATATATATATATATAGTGTGAGTTAGCGTTGAAGTCGCATTGTCGTAGACTTTATATGATGTTAGCTTCATTATTGCAGGTTTACAAATTCGTCTAGGAGATTGTACCGTCTTATTATCCCACATTCTTGACCAAAATATATAATGGTCGAAACGAATTTGCATGAGATTATACTTTCCGTTCATGATGCTTTTGGTTTATCCTTCTGGTCACAAATGAATTAATTTGTTACTAGGTTCGCAACACCTAATACATAATTGCATATATATTAGTTCTCCGCAACAAACAGTATTTAACTGTTATAAGCAAAAAATCTAGTTCGATGTGCAAAAATAGTGGCAAATTTTATACAAATGATTTGTTAAAGTTTCCTAATGTCGGTGTGTATCGTAACGCTATTGGTTAACTTGTCAACGCTAGACTCTTTATAAATGGGACTGAAATTGGTTCAGAAAGGAAGCAAAATTCGATATTGGATAAAAATCAAAAATATATAACTCAACGATATCTCACATTTCTACCATTGTAAACTATTCCAGACATCAGTTTACAATGTCACGCATTTGCCAGATTATTTAAACGTTATCAGGAAATAATTTTATTAGAACGAAAACTAACACAAGGATAGCATAAAACTTCGATTTTGACAAGTGAAAAATTCACCTGAAATTTATGTTGTCTCAAAACAGGAGTTTAAAAATGAATAGAAATTTTACAACTATAATAAAAATAGGTAAATGTAATGCCATATTCAGGCGTTATGAACATTATTAAATAACATAAAATACAAAAACTTTCGATAAAAAATAGAGTTCAATTAAGCCAAAATTGTAGAATCCAAACTCAAATTAGTTCAAAGATTGCGTATTATTAAGCAGTTAGCCGGATGATGACGATAAAGTTCCCAAAACAACAGCATTTTAAACAGAAATGCAAATAGGACACTATGAACTATTTGCATAACTCAAAGTATGCAGACTAATATGTAAATATACGCTAAATTAAGTTAGTGTTCACGAGATAGACGCCGATCTCATTTTATTCATTTTGTCGCACAACATAGATATTCAAACGTTAGTCGCACGTACTGACACGATTTTACCTTTCATGGAAATTGTAAGAACACGACGGCTTACTAACTAAAGATAATCAAATCGCAATGCATATATAAGGCTTGGAAAATTAAATATGCGGGCCTCACGTCTAGTAATACTGTATTCGTTGTACTTGGCTGGAAATGTCGGCTGCACAATTTCAATGCAGTCACGAACATTAAATTTTTCAGCTTTCGTCACATATTAAAATAGGAAATACAATTAAACAATGGTTGAATACGCGAATGGTGGCAACAATTCTTTAAATCAAGTTTGCGAGCTTCAAGTAAAGACCAGTCCCATTGCATTTAAGCAGCCGTCGAAAAACAGTAAAACTACCGCTTGTCGCAAGCACTGACGCGTTTCGACCTACCATGACCATCATCAGAGTACGACGGCAAACTGACTAGCGAGAATCAAACCGAAATGCATATATACAGAAAGCAAAATTAGATAGGCGGCTCTCACCTCTAGTAGTCTCTCATACATTGTACTTGATTGGAAATGTCAGCTTCGTGTGATTGACGGTATTTTTCCTATGCTCACAAACTTTATTTAAAGAATTGTTATCTCCAGTTGTGCACTAAAAACATTATACTGGTATAAATTTGGGTCTGAGCTCTGATAACGACCAAGTAATTTCGATGCGCGTACATTTTTATATTTGATTTTAGCATAAATATGTTATCCTACCGTGTTAAAATCTTATAATTGCGTATGCTCGTTTAAATAACTTTTATTGGAACCGCACAATCAATTAGGCCTAAAGATGAATTTATTTATAGACTATTTTATCTCATTGTTAATAATCTCTAGAGGGCAGTTTAAAACCAGTAGAAAAAAACTGTCAGAAAACGAAATGGGTGAGACCGAAGTCAAGATACCATTTGTTAAAACGCCGTTGCCCGAGGTACTGCAGGCTACATTGTTTAGAAGTGTACAACCATGTGGAAGACCGCCCGTTGCGAGTGCGGGCTGTATTTGTTGCTGTGAGCAGTTTGATGCCGTCTGAACACAACCAGTTCCACAAGACGAAGTATTACCTCCAGGCAAAGGTGGTTTTCCGCCCCCTCCATTGGTGCATGTAAGGCCAAAAACCGGGGTAACACAGCTGGAACGACCGGTACAGCAATTTTCGTGCCCTAACGCCGTTGCATTGTTGAGATTCGGTTGGCTGAGCTGACCGTCTACGTCGTACTGAATTTCAAACACAAAAATGTACACACAAACGTGCATATATTGAAACTTTTCTTACAAAATACTATGAACAATATAATACGAATTCGAAGAGTTTAACGGGAAATTTTATCGATGATACTATCAAGTAATGCAGCTAGAGAAGAATCGGAATCACGTCAGAATATTTCGGAGCTTATAGGTTTATAAGATTTGCTTTCACCCAACATGAACTATTTGCAAAACTGTCTGGAAACACCTCGAGCAATAAAAATGTGATTTAATCATCAATCATTCGAACCCCGCAACTGTTCACTGAATTCATCCTTGAAAGCGTTACTTGGACAAAAATCCCGACGAGTAAAATCTCTTCAATTACTATTTCCAAACAGCGTTTCGCATAATTTGCTATAACGTAGCGTCTATCAAATCATTTTAAGATTTCATTTCAATCGATTTTTCCATCCTCGTTGGGAAATGGTTACCCGTTTACATGCATTCCATTTGGATGGTAAGGTCAGTCTCAAATGAATGGAGTGATAGATCTGATTTGTTTACTAACGGTTAACAAAAGCATAAAATTTATTTTATAGCAGGATAATTAATACCATCTAGGTTTATAAGCCAGATTGTTCAAATGTATACACCAAATACAATCATAATAACTTGAGTGTCATTGGAATGTTTCTACTATTCTTTATACTTTATATTTATTTTATTTTTACTCGCCATTAATTACTCTATTCGTATTTCTCGATCATCAAAAATAAGTCATTCTTATCTTTAGCTACATCTTCAATGGTAAATAACAGTTAGATAATTATGTTATAATTACTGCGAAATGTGATAACTGATATCGATCAAGGCCAAAATTCCTGGAGTAACAGGTATTCAGAAATAGTTGGAATTCTCAATTTGGCGAACTTTAGCATACATTTAAATCTATCGTATTGCTATCATGTACCGACTCGTCAACCACAGTTTTGGTACCTTGTAAATTTTCGGCAACCACAGTAATGGTTACGAATGGGGACACAGTAGCAATAGTGTTGGTGCCCTTTATAGACTCAGTATATATTATATATAGTGAGTTGGCTCTGAATTCGCTTTGTCAAACATTTTATAAGAAGTTAGCTTCACCACCTCAAATTTACACATTCTTATGGGACATTTTACCATCCAATATTCCCACATTCCTCAGCAAAATATATAGTATGTAAAGGGTGTAATACCGGCTCCTACTAATGAGTCGCCAGTAAGCACGAAACGAATGTACACGAGATTATACTTTCAGTTCATGCTGTCTTTTATTTATCCTTCTGGTCATATTTAAACTAATTCGTTACTAGGTGCGCAACACCTAATACACAATTCTACTTCTGATCTTAATTAATAAATCATACTTATCTTTTATCTAATACTTGGGTTTCTTTTATTTATTGCTCAAATATTAACAAGTTTTCTGCGGGCCGTCACTTCAAATCTTCTTGTATCCATCGGACTTGTCTGTTGGTGTCTGATTTTCCACAATTTTTATTCAATATTTTTTGTGTTAGCACAATTTAATTAGTAGTTTAATAATATTATATAATCTTCGTTTTCCGTTTAAATGTTTTTTGTAGTTAGACCAATAAAGTTAAACGAATGTTGGCTATGACCTCTGTCTGTTGGATTATTAGTCTCGAATGAAGTGTTAATGTTTAACATACTGTTAGAACCTTTCACTTAGCTAGTTAAAGCCAAAATGATAAATTAATGTGAACTATTATTTAACCAATTTTACTCGGGCAAGCTGCTTATATCAAACTCATTTTTGAAAGTTGTATCGTTAACAAAGGCTATACGCAACAGCTTATGTCCACCATGTTGATTCTCCGCGATTTGCTTTCGCGGGTTTATGGTTTAAACTATCAGTTTTGCAAAGATCCGATTGAACGCATTTCCAAGTACCCCGCGGTTTTTTCTTCTTTTTCACTGGGTGCGGATTCGTCCATGCGTACTTGTAAATAGGGATCAATCGGATCTTTGCAAAACTGATAGTTCAAAGCTAAGCGCGAAGCAAATCGAAAATCAACATGGAAAACCCGTACTGCGCAAATATTCAAACCATATCTTATGTCCACCATGTTTGTATAGAGGCGATAGATTCATGCATACAATTAGGCATATAATATATACATAAAGGCCAATAACGTTGCAACTATATTTATGCTGATAGACAAACTCTAAATACAAATAGAAATTATAAACGATTTTTCATTTTCCTTTGGTGTCAGTATGTACCGACGATTTTTGTTATTTACTAATTAACAAGAATTCTTCAAATCCCAGAACGTAGAAACGCGTCAGTACTTGTGACTGCCAGTAGTTTTGCATGCTAAGCGACTAGTTAGATAATATGAGATTGATGTTACCTCGTGCCCGCAAACTTGAGTAAAGGAAAACAATTTTTATGATTTTAATATGCAAATAATCAGCACACACTTTTAAAGCATTTAATCGTTCTACTAATAGTAACATAAACAGATAACAAAACAAAGCCACGTTTGCTAAATATGACGATATTTCAATGCTTTAAAAATACATTTAGAAGCAAATAGCATAAATAGTCTTTCCGATAACTCGATAGGTCGAAATACCAGTATTCAACATGATTAGAATTACAACCTATAATTTCTTCAATTCTCTTCCATAACGATAAATTCGACTAATTACGATGTTCTTTGGAATGTTGCATTTTCTCGGGGCATATTTCATCTAGGCCATTTATGATTTACTATTTGATTTATTATTTTAACAACCACGACCATCACTGAAAAACACTTTACCAGCATATAAGTAGCCACAAAATATGACATAAGTTTATATACAATTTCATTTAGTCGACATCATTTAAAAATATTTCATTCTGAAAATGTAGCAATTAGTAAGAAAATTAATAAAAATGTCTGTTTTACCGTGGTCACATGGAGAGCAAGCGTGTCGGATGCGAACAACAAGTTTAGAACGCTGAGGACCATTGCCGCCTGGCGAGACAATGCTCATCGGCCTTGGTTACGAGACTATCTATCTAAAAGATGGGAACTCTGAGTACAAAACTTCTCAGTGTTCCATTACAGCCAACATATAAGCCTGAATAACGCGAACAATACGCGAATATATAATGCATTAGCCGACACGCAGGACAAAAATGGCCGCCTCAATTCTACTAAAACGTGCAGGGTGCATAAGCGAAATCAGTCAACCACAGATTTTTTAAACATAGTAAATTTTAATCAGATCACTGAGACCAAAGTTGGTTTGCAAAATATCAAAGCAATTTCAAGCCAATTGCCATTCGTTAAAAATTGGATAAATCTTCACGTCAGCGTATTTAATGCACAAAAATTAAAAACAATAAGGAAATAGGAAGATCTCACACGTTTATAAATCGATAAATGTTGCGCAACCGAAACTAGAATGTCAGAAAGCTTAATCAACGTTTCATTTTTGTTGCACCCAAACTGGATTGCAGAACAGGCAGCAAGGACGCTTTCTATTCCAACATATTTTTTTCCTACTAATAACAGCAATAAGATCAGATATTGTCTTGGTTGACTGTGATATGAATTTTCAAATTTGGCGATTAAGCGCCGCGCAATTTCCATGGGAAATAATAATGGCAAACGACTGTTTCATAGCTGCGCAGAGCATAGAATACACTTAAGCAGTACAAAAGTCATACGAATTGTGAGGCATTGCGCCACGTTGCAACCTCCAGTTCCCGGACAAGTGTGAAGGCATATGTTGTATAACAATTAGTTATACAAGGTACGGATGCATCTAGAACAGAATTTCGTTTTGAAACACGTAGATTTGATAAATAAATAAGGCAGAAGTGCCCAGGTTCGAGTCCTGTCCACAGCCAAATTCTAAGACAGCATGAGATGAGTTCCCAATATCGGCAAACCGGCCTACTGGATGAATTTCATTTCCTATACTATAAAAACTTAGTTTATACTGACAAATATTTGCACATAATGGGTCAGGTGTTTATATCATGATCGCTACCTTGATTAAATGTAGGCTAAATAGGAACAAACCTCAACTGAGTGTAAGGAAACTCGGATAGTCGTCTTTCCAACAAAAAATGAAACTTTCTAAAGCTGGGTTTGATTGTGAAAATTCGAACATATAGGGGACGAGATAAGATCCACTAAGCACAATGCAGTTACTACTGTGTATGGAATAGTAAGCTCCCGTAGACTTGGTCACAGGAACTCTCAAAGTTCTGAGGAAATCCTGGAAATTGGAAGACAAATTCCCGTTAGTTCGGACAACAATAATACTCGTAAATGCCAAATTACGCACAATCTCAAAGTTGATCTTGAATGCTTTTTAGATATAAAATCTGACGAGATGGTATTAGCACTCGCATATGCTTGCTCCTAATTATTCGCATAGGAGGATAAAAAGCATCAACAGACGGTGAAATGGTAAACGATTGTAACAATAATCTAAAAACCGTTACAAGTTGTCGTCTTCATAGGTGGGATGAACTCATCAATTTTCTTGGACACTCACACTAGTCTTGGTCCTCGAAGGTGTGCCTGCATCAACAAAGTGGGACACAAATCACGAACAAGTTAGAAATGTGCCATACAATCATATCCGTTAAGCATCGCAAAGCTTCCAGCCGGATGATTTTTTTCCGAGTTTATTTAAGGCTGTTGGCGACAATTTTTGGGAAGTTAACTAATCATTTTCCTTATATATAGGAGGAGGAGACCGTACGGGTTGCTTGGAGCGCTGTCGACTATCATTCATATTTTCAAAAAAAATGTGAACATGAGTAGTATCATTAAAAAAATAGTGGTATAAGCTAGAGTTCAGTCGTATCCAGATTATTCGCCTCAATAAAACTACACCGCTCCAATGCTTTGTGTGAGTCCGATAGAAGAGCAATAATTCCAAAAAATCGACCAGCCAGCATGCCAACAAACAGCTGCCAGATCTTAACGGTAACATGTATCTGTCAGGTTAGTGCACACACACACACACACCCACCAACAAACAAACCATAATACTCTAATATTGAACCCTACGACAAAGTAGGGCATAGTAACGCGTGTTAGCTAACTTACAGCTGCCAGGTTCGACTGTGGATCTAAAGACCAGCGACTATGATTTAGCAGAGGTGCACTTGTTGGATGGCTGATCCCACCGGCTGCGCTATTCACATCAAACCCACCACCAACACTATCGCCGCCTCCTCCTCCACCTCCACCTCCTCCGACTCCTCCTCCGCTACCACCACCACGAGCAGCAACTGCAGTTCCATTTCTGTTAAACGTGCACTGAGCAGATAAGTGCCCAGATGTTGCCGGAAGCACCAAGCAGATGTGAGTGCTGATGTGCATTGTTCAAAGAGGTGCTATCGCCGCCATTACCACCACCATTTCCGCCGTTAGTCCCACCGAGAGCACTTGGACCACTCATTAGTGACTGCAAATTTCGAGGTGGCAACTCATGACTTGCTAAGCAGGCCTTGTGTGCTGTTAAACCGGTGTCTAGTCGGTGTTCGTAAAAGTAATCAAATAGCTCAACTTGCTAGGAAAGGGTATGCATAAATGATCAGGCTGCGCAATTAATTACAAATCGTTCTTTATCATCTACTGATAAATTTGCCATGTACACGGGCAACTCCGCTTTGATAATCAACAGCACGAATTGTAGACGAAAGCTATTTTTGAATATAATTTTTACAAAACGTCCGACGATTCTACTTTTATACAACAATATTGCAAAAACGCAACATTAGTTTGTGATTTGAGGCATCAAAAGGAGTATGCCAAGCAAAGTATAGTCACAAAACATTTTGTTGGTGCGCCAATTATAAAATTAACAATTATTATAATTAAAGTTGCGGTCTTGATATTAGCACCTGACCCATTACTTAATTAAATATCTCAGTATAAATTAAGAATTATTTATTGTAGGAAAGGCAATTCATCTAGTAGACTGATCTCGTTCTTATTGGGAACTCATCATGTACTGGCCAGAATTTGCCGCGGACAGGGCTCGAACCTGAGCACATCCGCTTCGGAATCTGGTGTTCTAGCCATTGAACCACCCTGCCGCACACCTCGCCATCTAGTGTGATGTCTGTTCAGTAATGATAGATTGTGGATTGTTAGTTGGAACTTTGTGTCTAAATGGATGCCATATAAGCTCCACCTAAAGAGAAAACTAACCGGAGTGAAATTATTTAGTATATGGTGCAGAAAATTGTGTAGTGCGTGGCAGGGTGGCTCATTGGTTAGAGCACCAGATTCAGAAACTGAACGATAGCAAGTTCAGGCCCTGTCCCTGACTGGGTCTGGCCGAGTATGATGAGTTCCCAATACGAACAAGATCGGTCTACTGGATGATTGCTTTTTCTACATATAAGAAAAATTCTTAGTCTATATTGACATATAAGTAATTAATGGGTCGGGTGCTATATCAGATCGCAACCTTGATTATAATAGTGTTATCACCACTACAGCAATGTTCGTTTAATTATATAAAAATAACAGCCTAATCGTAGGAAAATTGAATTGCATACAATACATTTGGTAGTAAATTGTCCTCAATTGCGCAACACTACATGACTGGTAAGAATTAGCTGAATATGAGTAGAATCGATAAATAGCCGAAACTACATTTTGAGTGGCTTCCACAGAAAAAGGAGTAAGCAAAGATTATATGCTACCAAGAGAAAACAAGTAAACACAGGAAAAGACACACACGAACAAATGTATATAAACCCAAACGCAACAGTATATCATATATTGGTTGTGTCCTGTCCAGAATAATATGGCAACGCAACAATTTTTCATACACAATCATAGCACCAACAAAGCACTTGGCATGGCAAGATCACCTAGCTTGTTCAATAGAAACTCCAAATAATTTAATGTTTTAAATGGCGTATAGAATAATGATTATAAATGTCAATTGCGGAAATCTAGTACCTGGCTGGTCAATGCAGGTGAGCTAATACAGCTGTTGGTTATGGTCAGTATAAACTAAATATTGCATGAGTTAGCAGACAATTTATCCAGGAGATCGCATGCAGCACGGGTGTCACGACGCATAAAATCTCACACTCCGAAGCAAATGTTGCCATGTTCGGGTTCTGTCCGCGACCAATTCTGCACAGTACTTGAATATAATTAAACGAACATTGGTTGCGCGTGTGGTGATAAAAATTATTATAATCATGGTTGCGGTCTTGATATAAACACCTGACCCATTAATTACTTACATATGTCAGTATAAACTAAGAATTGTATAGTGTAGAAAAGGCAATACATCCAGTAGACCGTTTCGTCCTTGTTGGGAACTCATCACGTACTGGCCAGAATTTGCCACGTGGATGGTTCGAACCTGGGCACGTCTGCTTCGGAATCTGGTGCTCTAACCACTGAGCCATCTTGCCGCAGTACTTGAATAACTTGAAATAGGAACGAAGCCAGTCTGCTGAATTAATTATCTTTGTTACCCAATGCAAAGTTATCCTCATATATATATATATATATATATATATATGTATATATATATATATATATATATATATATATATTGGTAATATAAAATAAACATTGCATACGATAGCATAGTTAATTAATCAACATGGCTATTTTCGTCCTTTATGGGCACTCTACGGAGTTGCAAGAAAGGTATTTGAAACCAGTGCATTTGGTTCAGTCTAGTTACTCATCTCCTACGTTAATATATATATATATATATATATATATATAAATTATCCATTGATTTTATGTAATAAAAGTTTAATTTTAATAAAAGAACAGTGTAGTAAAGTAGACAGTATGTTTGAATTAGATAAATGGTTCAATTTATTTAGAGCATATTTAATCACACATATAATCGCATTAAATTATTACTTTTATTGGTTTTAATTTTAATGACTTGATGAAAACTAATCTGAGTTTTTGTTTCAGTTTTATTAATTTTTAACAGACATTTGCGTGTTTAGCGGCCAATGTGGTGGTGATATGTGAGTGTATGTGGGTTTGTGTCTATGTAGGTTAAGAGGTTATCCTTAGTGTATTACGATGTAATGATTGATATCGCGCTACTTTTGTGAATATAGATTTAATTCCAATCAGGTTTTCGAGTTTTTGGCCATCGCAAATACGATTTTCTTTCATCGTATGTTGTACGTCATGTTACGATGTTTAAGATTTGTGCTGTGTCTCCAAGGTAACAACTCAGAGTATGTGGCCTGTAGCATTTATCGGTTAGCAAGTTGTAAAGATTTCAACGTTGATACAGATAAAAATGGCACCATTTTTATGTTTTGTTTCAATTGCTAATTCTCTCTCCAAATTCTTTATAGATAAACAATGCGTACGTATCTACGGTAGCACATATGCTGAATGCACGAAAATACGGTTGATCGACATAATCTACCAATATTTACCACATAAGTAGATTTTTAACAGGTCTTGAACCACCCAGAAGATAAGCAGGTTCGAAGCATTTTTTAAAAAAGTTTCTCTGCTTCACGTAAAGTAAAGGGGAAAAAATTATATTACATATAAGAAGTCGCATATATCAAACAGAAAGCATCGGGCATAACAACAAGAAAGCTTCACTGGAATGCCAATGTATTCGATCGGCCACAAATCTATCAGACTAATAGTAAAGTCATGGTGTCCAGTCTATCTCGACCATTCGATGAACCAATGTCTTCAATCATTCAACCGGACTGGCAACAATTTTCCGTAGTAAACTACATCATCGTCATTATTAAATCACCCGAATGTGCACAGTTAGCAGAACTGATATCACTAAAATCCCCATAACCGGCCTTAATACTAGGATAATGCAGCCCAATTCATGAGCTACGAAAGGTAACATATGGAGAAAGGCATTCCTACATGCAATAGCAAAAAACTCGAAGCCTGGCTAAAACGCAGTCTATCGATTAAAGAGTAGGCAGATTTCAAGCATGCCTTCATTGTACGGTTAAAATCGCTCAACCTACACACATAAATAAACCAAAACACACTCACGATTCAACATGTAATTAATTACAAAAATTGTACGAATGCTAGAAATATAAGAAAAATTAAACCTTAGACCAGTTCTCACACAAGCAAACGCAAATCCACGAAATGTATAACTTCATTTGTGTTTTAAAGTATTCACGGAATAAATCAGTCTATTTATTAACAACAACCTTATTCAGCATTTACTATATTCAAAGATGCAACTTGATATAAAAACCTGACTCATTAATTACTTCCATCAGTATAAACTAAAAATTGTATAGTGTAGAAAAGGCAATTCATCCAGTAGCCTGGTTTCGTCCTATTTGGGAACTCATCACGTACTGGCCAAAATTTGCTACGGACTCGAACCTGGGCACGTCAGCTTCGAAATCTGGTGCTCTAACAACTGAGCCTCCCTACATTACCTGATTCTTGTTTTTATTTTTCCAAAATCATTTGTAAACGGAAAATGTTCAGTACGCATTTTCAGGTACATACTTCACAGTTAATTTTCATAGCTGCATAATAATTTTGCGGCCGATATTTCCAGTCAAGTACAATGTATCCAAGATTACTATAGGTAAGAGCCGCTTATCTAATTTTGCTTTCAATATATATACTATGCGATTTAATCCTCACTATTCAGTTTGCCGTTGTCCTCTGATGATGATTATAGAAGGTCGAAACGCGTCAGTGCGTGCGATTGGCGGTAGTTTGTTATGTTGTTCGACGACTGGTTGAATGCAATGGGATTGGTGTTTACTTGAAGCTCGCAAACTTGATTTAAAGAATTGTTACCACCACCAGCGCAATCGTCGATCGTTTAATTGAATTCCAGTTGTTTTGCTCCTTGAAGATATTTCGATATCTGTTGGCGGCTGCCTACTTCAATTCACCTATCATCATAAATTTGAAAAAACAAACTTCATCATCAAAATCAATATAATCACTCTTCCCCACCTCTTTCTCTGTTTCATCATCGTCGTCCTCACTATCATTACAAGCTTTATCCATCTTCTCCTCATCATCCTTATCGTCATTCTCTATCTCTACCTCATCAACATCATCCCAATCACAATCCTTATCTTTATCCTCCTTATCTGCAACATCTTTATCCATCTTCACCTCATTATCCTCATCGTCATTATTCATCACCTCTTTATTGTCATCATCATAATCACAATCCTCCTCTTTAGCCTTATCCTCCTCCACACTCTAATTATCCTCATCTGTAACATCATCATCAAAATCATTATCTTTTTCCTCATGTTGTCGAGTTATGCGGCAGTTTAACGCAGCAGTTCATGAATAATCTCAATTTTGGCAAGTGTTATAATTAAATTCTCAAAACAATGATTGAATAACCCAACACCATATTAATACAAAACGCGATTGCCGACGTTCTAGGTATAATTTTCCCTAATAGTTAGATACTGTTTGTGGTGGAAAACTAATATATATATATATATATATATATATATATATATATTTATTTATTTACATATATATACACTCAATTGTGTATTAGGTGCTGTACCTAGTAACAAATATATAGTGGTTAAAAAGGGCGTAATACCGGCTCCTACTGATGAGTCGCCAGTAAGCACAGAGAAACAGATGTGCATGAGATTTTACTTTCCGTTCATGCTGCCTTTGGTTTATCCTTCTGATCACAATTGAACTAATTTGTTACTAGGTTCGCAAAACCTAATACATACTTACTGACACAATAGCCTTAGTGTTGGTACCATTTACAGCCTTGATAAATACATATAATATATATATATATATATATATATATATATATATATATATATATATATATATATATAGTGAGTTTGCTTTGAAGTTACATTGACAGAAAATAATAACATGAAATTAGCTTCAATACTGTAGGCTTACACATTCATAAAGGAGACCGTACCATCCTATTTTCTAGCATTCCTCACCAAAATATATAATGTGTATACTGATGGCAAAGACGAAATGGTATAAGCTAATTGACTTAAAATGAAGCCTTTTATCATGGGGCTTAACAATTAACTCGATGTGAAGCGGTAAGTAGTACCAACACATTGATTTTGAAGACAATAAATGTCACTGAAAACGAAAAAGAGACCTGAAATATTAAGCTAGCTGCACTACTACAGGTTTACATATTCATATAGGAGATTGTACATTGCTATTTTCCCACATTCCTAATCCATATATAAGTGAGTAAAGGATGTAATACTGGCTCCTACTGATGAGGCGCCAGTAAGCACAACACAAATGAGCACGAGATATGTTTCATTCATGCTGCCTTTGGTTTATCCTTCTGGTCATAATTGAACTAATTTGTTACTAGGTGCGCAACACCTAATACACAATTGCATAATTTTACCTATTTGACGAACTCTTCCAACTTATTTTTTTATATACAACGCCACTTCAATTCAAATGAGGATTCTGATGCTTAATATACATATAGTATAGCCTTTTCATAAATCTCGACAAAAGCGATTTACATGTCAAATTTCAACTCTTTATAAATGTTATTACTGCCTAGCACTATTCAATGTAACTTGAGGCCTGCATATTTAAAACTCTCAAAGTATTAACAACAGACTGCGGTACAAAATGTGTAATATAGAGCAAAACCTTTCGCACTTCAGTTGTAATTTAATACAATGGAAACGTATCAGTTAAATCTAAAGCACGCAGGGGATACACAGCGCAAACTATGAAACAAAAGTTCGCGACTGAACCGGTAGTAAGAGCATTTGAGAACTGCAACCCCAATTTTACCTTATAAACAAAGGAAATAAGGTCAATACGACTAAATATAGTTATACAGGACTGGTCTTATTAGTTCGACATTGCAGATTTTCATTTATTATATAAATCAGCTGCAGTTGATCAACTAACACTGTCACGTAAACCCGAGCACACAGACGCTGACAGACAGCACACATAAAAGTAAGCTAGCCACGTTCAAGCTTATGTGTATAGCAAAGTGTGCGACAAACTATCACAATAGATTTTAAGTTTTGATTCAAATATTGACTGGCTAGACAGCCAGAAGTCAATATTTGTTATAATTGTTTCACAGTATCAAGAATAGCAGCGCATCATTCCGTATTCGCTTTGTATGCGAAAACACTCAATTGTCAGCTTCAATTCAAATTCGCTTAGCAGCACCAAACGCAATCTAATATTGAAATAAGCATAGTTTTGCAATAAAAGTTTAAAAACAAACGTAAGCGTAGTGTCATGATATCGGCTACAAACAAGCATCCCATATTTGAATGGTGCCTATCTCATAATGGCAGATTATGCTGGCTAGTTGGAACGTCACGTTAATAATGATAGACAAAACGATTCTACTTGAAGCATGAGAAACTGATCAAATAGAGTTTGTACAAAAAATTTTCATTGCAATAATTTAGCATTTTCTGTGACGTAGGATACTAATTTATTACGCTGAACCAAATTAACGTAGGTCCAAGGCAATTCTGGTAACTACTGCTGAATATCCCGGTAAAAACGAAACTATAGTCTAGTATTACTTAAATCAAGTTTGCGAACTTGATGTAAACACTAATTGCATTAAGCATAAATTTGTCAGTATTAGCTAAATAATCAATGATTGTTTAATTATATAAATATTCAATTCAATAACACTTACACAGGTAGCGTGGTGTCATTTCTATGATAAAAGACTTTGGGTGGTTAGTTGGAACTTTAGGTCTAAAGGTATGCTATATAGACTCCATCTAAAGGAAAGACTAACAAAGAAACATTAGTCAGTGTTTAACTGAAAATTGTGTGTAGTATGCGGCAGGGTGGGTCAGTGGTTAGAGCAACAGATTCCGAAGCAGATGTTCTCAGGTTCAAGCACTAACAGCAGAAAATTCTGGAAAGTACGTGAATTGTTTCCAATAAAGACCAAAAACCAGTCTACTGGATTAACTGCCTTTTCTACACAAAGGTGTACATAATGGGATTGGTGTTTATATTAAGCTCACAAACGTGATTTAAATAACTATTAGCAATGCTCGCGCAATCAATGATTGTTTAATAAATGCCTTCAGCAGACGAATGCTTGTTAAAAGCGTTTCACAGGATAAAGTTTTATTTAGGATTAGTGATGATGTACCGACTAGCAGGTCACATACGTATGGTATCGGGAGTTTTATCTTACAAATGCACCATTGCAAATACGATTTAAACTGGTTGCCACAACACATTTAAGATATGAAATCATTTCATTTTATTGTTACAGATTAGAAAATTATTCAAACTCAGAATTCCCACTGAAAGCATAAATCATATGTAGATCGAAATAAGAGAAATCGGCAGACACCTGTAACATAAGCAGAAAAAAGACAATTAGAAAGCAAGTGTTAGAAACGGTAGATGGCATCGGTATATTTTGGGATTAATTAAGAATATTAATTAATTATTTTAATTGAGAAATAAATCGCGTGTGCAAGTAGAAATTTATTATAAAGCTAGTATAAACGACACAGTTAAAAAAGGAAATTACTTTTTAATCAAGGTTGCGATCTTGATATAAACACCTGGCCCATTATGTGTATACATTTGTCAGTATAAACTATGGGTAATAGCTGTACACGGGCAGTTACGATTAGTTTTTTAAAAAACGTTAGTTGTCAGTACTATCTCTATCTTTCTCTCTTTAATCGTTCACCTAAGCGTCGCTATGACATTCCTCTCCATCCATCTACGTAACTTGCTGCTCCATATTTGAACTAATTTGTTGCTATGTGCATATTACCTCATACACCATTGTATACATTAGAGTTCCCGTCTTTAAATAAAATACAGTATATGACAGTCAAGGTTTTAGTTTTATCATTTTTAAATTTTTGATTACCGTGACATAGTAACAATACGGATTGTAACAAATAACAAAAAGGTTCGATACTGTCTCTCTCCCCCTACAATATTCTGCATACGAGATGAGATGATGTATGAGTGAGGTAATGATTGGTCTGCTAATTATAAATAGTTATATATTGAGTTTAGTTACTGAGACAAATTCTATGATTAAAAATAGTTTTGAGTCAAATATATATAAATAGATTCATTGTACCCTTCCTGTGTGCAAAAACAAAAAGAAATTTTATCAGATATAAGAAAATTTTCTTTCTCATGGTCTTCTCAAATATCTACTCATGAACATATCTTTATATATAAATTGGAAAGCAAAACAAGATAGAAATACGTGAACAAAGCGAGTGTGAAAAATAGAAACCAATCAAATTGCGTGCGTCACATCCAGTTCAAGCTCAATGCTTGTACGTGCTTCTTCTGCTTACATAAATCCGGCTGCAATTTGTTTATCCATAAGGCTTCGTATGTGGCTAGCTCCCTTTTGTTTCTGCATTTAGTAATTACTTTGAATGCTACGTCTGGAGAACATACGTGCGTTGTTTCGATGATGTGTTGCGCAATAGCAGACGTGTATTCACCATTTGATTTAAAACAGGCGTTCAAGTTGCAATGTTCTCTCATTCGAGTAATTAACCGTCTGGTCGATCGGCCTACGTAAGTTGATCGACAACTTGCGCATGTATATTGGTAAATAATATTTGATATCGACATTAACGGCTGTTTCTCTTTGATTGCTGGTAAAGGCAAGTGTGTTACCCTAAATAACACTCGTAGTTTGGCTGCATTAAATGTGCGTGTCAATGCTGCTTCAACTTTCTTTTGTGCCATTCGGGAAACTGCATCCCCCTTAAATGGGATGTTTAGGTAGACGGTTTTCTTTTCTGGCCCATATATATATATATATATATATATATATATATATATATATTATGTATATATTCATTGTACCCTTCCTGTGTGCAAAAACAAAAAGAAATTTTATCAGATATAAGAAAATTTTCCTTCTCATGGTCTCCTCAAATATCTACTCATGAACATATCTTTATATATAAATTGGAAAGCAAAACAAGATAGAAATATGTGAACAAAGAGTGTGAAAAATAGAAACCAATCAAATTTCGTGCGTCACATCCAGTTCAAGCTCAATGCTTGAAAGAAGCACGTACAAGCATTGAGCTTGAACTGGATGTGACGCACGAAATTTGATTGGTTTCTATTTTTCACATCTCTCTGTTCACATATTTCTATCTTGTTTTGCTTTCCAATTTATATATAAAGACTATGTTCATGAGTAGATATTTGAGAAGACCATGAGAAAGAAAATATTCTTTTTTATCTGATTAAATTTCTTTTGTTTTTGCACACAGGAAGGGTACAATGAGTTTTATTAAAGCTCGCATTTCAAAAGAATATATATATAGAATGGTTTGGAACGAGGTTACCACATTTGCTTAAATCTGCTATTGCGATCATTGTACTGTGTTGCCAGAGGATGGTGCTGGAAAGTAGGCACCGAAACGTCGCCAGTAAACAAAGATGTGATAGGACCGCATTTCCATTGGGACGATCCAAAACTCAACCCGATCAAAGACAAAGCAAAATTGGAAATTGTGATCAATCGGATCTTTGTGTAACTGCCCGTGTACAGCTATTACTCGCGTACGCAAAACGCGGCACTAGAATAAATGAAGCTTACACACCGCAAAACCATTTCAAAAAATACTTGAGTATAAACTAAGAGTTGAATAGCGTAGAAAAGGCAATTCGTCCAGTATACCCGATTCGTCTTTATTGAGAACTCATCACATACTGGCCAGAATATGCCGCGGACAGAACTCGAATATTGGCACGTCTGCTTCAGCATCTGGTGATCTAACCACTGAGTCACCCTGCCGCGCTGTGGTTAGAGCACCGGGAATTCCGTGGCTGAGCATGCTTGGAGTTCGAGCCCTGTCCTGGCTAACCCAGTTATATATTGAGTTCTCAACAAAACGAGCCGGTCTACTACATGGGTGTCTTTTCTACTATACAATTTTTAGATTATACTGAGAAATTTATGTACTTAATGAGTCAGGTGTTTATATCAAAATCGCTTTCTCAACTATATTAATTGTTATCAACGCTAGGGCAACCAATTTTCGTTTAATGTGCTCAGCTATTGCGGAAACGTTCCCCCTACATAGATCTGTCTGTAGCCTAAAATTATCATGGATTCGCCCCTTTAATAATTGGATTGTTCGGCCTACGCACTGAGCAGCCGTGCCATTTGCATAAATAAACAATGTTGGACTGCTCGATTGCAGATAGCTTATCCTTTGCAGATAGATTTGGCAAGCGCTTTGAATTATAAGCACACATCAATTGTGCATTGGGCATTCGATTTTCATCGCTTCCATAATTCTTTGAGTAAACATTTCGGATGTCTTCCTCTTCAAAAGGTAGACTGATATAATTTCTTTTAGTTGCTTACAGTTGAATTGCAATTTTGTCGTTCTTTACGTTTCATTTTTGCTTCAACAAAATTTTCAGGATGACTGTTTTCTAATAAAGTTGTTTTGAGCACCGCTAGTTATTGATACCGAAATTCCTCAGAACAGATTTTCATTAGTCTGTCGGATAAATTGCGTATCAAAAGATTCTCTTTGAGAAAGCGCTGATGTATTTCTCAATTAAAACTAATAATGCATAATAACGACTGAACTAAAAACTACATATGAAGCATATTAATGTTAACGCAACCTTAAGTACACTAAGTTCACTCCAGAATGCCAGGTGATTTCAATAATTGCACGAAGCAAGGGAAACATTCATTGGTAAGCGAATACAACAAAAGGCACTTAACAAAAACTCTTAGTTTATCACATTATTCAATTTAGCTTATAATATATTAATACAATCAAACAATGACTGATTGCGAGGGTGGTGATAATAATTATTCAAATGAAGTTTTCGAATTTGAAAGAAAAACCATTCCCATTTCATTTATCCAGTTGCACAATATAGCAAAACTACCGTCATTCACACGTTCCGTCGCGTTTTGACCTTCCGTGGTCATCATCAAAGCACGAAGGAAAACTGACTAGCAAGGATCAAACCGTAATGCAAAAATATGCGGCTCTCAGCTCTAGTAATTTCACATATATCGTGCCGGACTGTATTGCGGTTTGGTCCTCGTTAGCCAGTTTTTCGTCGTACTCTGTTGAAGATCATGGAAGGTTAAAGTACGTGTGACTGACGGTCGTTGTGCTACGTTATGCGACTGATAAAATACACTGTGATTGGTTTTTTTATCAAGCTCGCGAACGTAATTTAAATAATAACATACTAATACAGATTTAAAATTTCTTGCATTTGTAGGCGGAATCATTAAAATGGTTAAATCATCATCTGCATTACACCTGCATAATATACTGCCACATAACCGTGAAATTCATAATGTGTGGGCTTTAATAGAACACTAGATCGCTAATTCCTAATTAAGATTGAGACTGTGCTACTCTTCGGTCTTTATGGTAGGAGAAGCGCATAAATTTCAGGAACGCCAACAGTATGGCTCAGTAAGTCATAACGGGACACACACAGACACTCCATTAAAGCAACAGTGAGGTCGACTCATCTCTAGATGTGGATAACACAAACAACAGACTTTCTGCAACGTCACCTTTAAAATCTTTAACTAATACTCCCATAATGTTCCTATCGATACTCCGATCACCAATTTCATAGGCTACCTTGATTGCTTTGACCATTCTCACAAAACGAAAATAATAAAGCGACTTTGGGTGATGATAAATAACTTGGTTACAAAGGCTGGGAGAGAAATATCTAAATAAAAGCTATATTAATATTGGCTAAATGTATAAATAGCAAATCAATAATAGCCATCATGACATGTGCAAGTACAACGCAAAAAATCCTCAAACAACTAATTAGCGAATATCGAAAAAAAGCGGGTGGTGGGAGATAAAAAACACTTAAGTATAGACACACGCATGAATTAATGAGTTATAGATTTCCGTTCTTATTAACTCAAATAAGACGTTTGCAACACAACGAGATGCAATTGCAAATCTCGTTTTAAACACCAATCAAATAACTTTCCGATACTTATTTATAGAATATTTCTTGTGCAAGTAATATTAGAATTATACGTGCATAGGTTGGTATCTTTTGTGTTTATGTATTTATCTGGACGCAAACATGCATTTATTTATATATGCATGAATAAATATATATATATATATATATATATACTATATATATATATATATATATATTTCTATGTATGTATTTATGTATGTATGTATGTATGTATGTATGTGCATGTATGTATGTATGTATGTATGTATGTATGTATGTATGTATGTATGTACATGTATGTATGTATGTATGTATGTATGTATGTATGTATGTATGTATGTATGTATGTATGTATGTATGTATGTATGTATGTATGTATGTATGTATGTATGTATGTATGTATGTATGTATGTATGTATGTATGTATGTATGTATGTATGTATGTATGTATGTATGTATGTATGTATGTATGTATGTATATGTATGTATGTATGTATGTATGTATGTATGTATGTATGTATGTATGTATGTATGTATGTATGTATGTATGTATGTATGTATGTATGTATGTATGTATGTATGTATGTATGTATGTATGTATGTATGTATGTATGTATGTATGTATGTATGTATGTATGTATGTATGTATGTATGTATGTATGTATGTATGTATGTATGTATGTATGTATGTATGTATGTATGTATGTATGTATGTATGTATGTATGTATGTATGTATGTATGTATGTATGTATGTATGTATGTATGTATGTATGTATGTATGTATGTATGTATGTATGTATGTATGTATGTATGTATGTATGTATGTATGTATGTATGTATGTATGTATGTATGTATGTATGTATGTATGTCTGTATGTATGTATGTATGTATGTATGTATGTATGTATGTATGTATGTATGTATGTATGTATGTATGTATGTATGTATGTATGTATGTATGTTTGCATGTACGAATGTATGTATGCATGTATGTATGTGTATGTATGCATGTACGAATGTATGTATGCATGTATGTATGTATGTATGTATGTATGTATGTATGTATGTATGTATGTATGTATGTATGTATGTATGTATGTATGTATGTATGTATGTATGTATGTATGTATGTATGTATGTATGTATGTATGAATGTATATGTATTTATGTATGTATGTTTGTATGTATTGTATGTACGTGTATATATATGTATGCATTTATGTATGTATGTATGTATGTATGTATTTATGTATGCATGCATGTATGTATTCATGCAAGTATATGTGCACGTATGTATGAGTGCATGTATGCATGTAGGTTTGTATGTATGCATGCATGTGTGCTAATGCGTATTTTTGTTTGTATATATGTATGCTTGTATATGCATAAATTTTTCACACAATATTTTTTATTACTTATCCCATGTTATTTACAGCTGCATTGCACATGTAAAACACACTATTTCGTTGTTTATTAAATTGTTTTAATTCGCCTGAGGGATTAGGACTATCATTTTAGTACAATAACATGAAGGCCGCTTTTTCACAGATATAGTTTTTTTACTGAGCTAAAAATCACTCACAGACCCATTAATTGAATTAATAATGAATAGATTGTACCGTGAAAGCATCTGCTGAAATCTAATGCCTTCGTGAATAATGTGTATCCATCGTTGTGTTACGTTTGAGAATTTCCGAGCAATAATGGAATTCAGCTTACGAAAAAGCAATTAAGCAGTCATTTAAGATCTCAAACAGCCATAAACACCATGGTTGAGGATAAATTACTATATTAATAAGCTATCTTGAACGATTGCAGTCATCTTACAATGATACCAATAGCGATGAAGTTTCAAATGTTCAGAATAATTCTGTCAGATCCAGCATAGCTAGAATAGCTACAAACCTTTCATATTGTGTCATCATGAACTGTCAACATGCTCGCGTGTACCCTATTACCAACTCAAACAGCTGATTGTTTTGTTCGGTTCACAGACAAACTATTTCTTTAAATATGGGGTAGTTTGGTCAAATGAAACTCAATACATAATCAAATCACGATTATTACTCGATAATGAAAGATGCAGATATTATTAAAAAATGAAATAACTGCAAAAACGTTTGCTTACCTTTGCACCTGTAACCCTGAAAGAATACCCCTTTCAAAAGTTTTCCGCAAAAACTACAATAGCTGATGCCTGAGAATGTGTGCATTTCAAAGTTGTATCCCCTGTCCTTAGCTCCGGGCGGGCACAAGTTGTCACTACAAAATAGAGACGGAGATCAAAAAAAATAATTGAGCAAGAGAGCATTATCATATATTTTTTGGGATAAATGACGAAAAAATTGTCTCCAATGTCATAATATCATGAGAAAAGCGAGAAACAACTGGAATTTCAATCAAAAACACATTTAAATAATAAAGTAGAAAGTGCAGCTGCCAAAACACTTGTGCTGACTTTATTCAAAAACATCACTTAAAAGTTGTTCTTGGTTGTTCAGTGCGAGCATCTTTCGTGGGTGGTCGATTTGCACTCTAGGGTTTCACAATGATCCGATTGATCCTTATTTTTAAGTATGCGTTGAGTTCAGCTTCGTGGAGGCTGGGTGCAGATTCGCCCCTCATTCAGAAGGCATCTTGACCATTCGTACTAACCACTGGAAATGAAGTCCGATCTAATCTTGGTTGTATGACTACATTTCAGCACCTCATTTGCAGTACCATCTTCAGAATTCTAATAACACACAGTAAACTGCTCACAAGACAAGATTTAAGCAAATATGATAACCGCTTTCGAAACAGAATTATTATTCATATTTTAATTTTATACTCAATAATATATATATATATATATATATATATATATATATATATATATATATATATATGTGTGTGTGTGTGTGTGTGTAAATTAAAAATAATATAACCAGACAAAATATCGCCCTTGCTTCATTGACTTTTTTTGTAAAATTGGTGAGGATGGACCAACTGGAGAAGGCTGCCGATAAAGGCAGTCGAAATATTTTGTTTAATAAGGAAAACTATTGGGATAATAACTGCACTAGTTAAAACGCAGATCAGGTAATTTCGATTAATTCAATTTCAAAAACATTTTGTTCATTAAAGGAACATTTAGTTTTGCGATGTGGTTCGACGACTGGTTAAATAAAATAGGATTGGTGTTTACTTCAAGCTCGCATACTTGATTTAAAGAATTGTTGCCAACACCCGCGCAAACAATGACCGTTTAATTGTATTACTTACAGAGCACGTTTGACTGCCTGCAGCCACAGAGTGCGAATTTCGTCTGTCTTGGCGTAAAATACCAATCCGACCAGCTTTTGCTTATCCAAGGACAACGGCATCGTGAAAACAAATGAATACTGTGTGGAAAAAACAAAGGAAAATATATTTTAAAAAGCAAAACTCCGTTTCAATTTGAACAAAAAATCATTCGTGTCATTGTTAAGTTGTTAGCTGGATTTATCTCAATTTAAAAGTTAATAAAAGCGTATTTTTACGAGCCTACTCCAATCAGACGTCGCGATCGTAATTCGCGATCAAATCAGTTGGTAAGTCGTGTTTCAAAGAACACGCAATTACATTGTCGTAATTTACTATTTAGATAAAGGAGGAAATAATTTGAAGTTTGCCGTCTGCTGTTCTGTCTCTCTGAATTTTTTGATGCCAATATTGGTTTTGTTGGCATCCAAACAGTTAATTTAACTAAAATTTATTGCGCGGGCGGTGATGACATTTACTTTTATTCAAGGTTACGATATTGATATAAACACCTGACCCATTAAGTACATACATTCGTCAGTATAAACTAGGAATTGCATAGTGTAGAAAAGGCAATTCATCAGTGAACCGGTTCGTTCTTTTGGGAACTCATCACGTACTGGCCAGAATTTGTCGCGGACAGGGCGTGATGAGTTGGCAAGACAGGCCGGTCTACTGCATGAATTGCCTTTCCCACACTATACCATACTTAGTTTATACTGACAACTGAATTTACATAATTGGTCAGATGTTTATAACAAGATCGCAACTTTGAATGAAGTTAATCAATATAGATAGTTTTTTTATGTTTCTGCATAATATACGAGTCGCTGCGCTTATTCGCGGCCGCATGTGTACACACGAGCAATGCAGCACAAACGTCTGCATGAGAAACCAATCTGCACAAAGCCTAACCTTTGTTAGGCTAAATAAATTTTTTGCACCAACCGTTCTCATTTTCCTTCGTGATATTTCACAGTCCGGTCCTGGCCTCTTTTGCCAAATGTAAACTAATCGCACTAGGAAATCGTACAACTACGTCAATTGGAAACTGTCCAGAAATAGACCGCGAGAAACAGACAAATGTATGTACATAATGGGTCATGTATGGCATTAATTATTTGAAATCATGGGCAGGCTGGAGTTATAATTTTTTCAAATTTAGTCAACCAATTAAGTGAACTCAAATTTACGACTGAAAAGGAATCATGCGGTAAATTATCATTTCTGAATGCCAAATTAATAGAAATTTTCCAAAATTAGAAAATGATTTTTATATAAAGGATACTAACTCTGGTGTCCTACATCGTTTAAAGTCAAATCGATCATATAGAATGACAATCAGTATCTTAAAAGCAATAGAAATTATATTACAAGATTAAAATATATAAAATATAGGGAGATCGAAATAGGTATACTGCAAGCAATATTCAATACTAATAGGTAACCAAAAAGTTAAAAGGAACAACTATGATGAATGATGTAAATAAGTTTAATTATAATTGGGAGTACGTGATGTCAGATAGTATAAAGAAAGACAGTTCGGTCATCGTAATACCTGTCTCCAAATTAATCATAAAAGTAAAATCAGTAGCATCCAAATATAATATATATATATATATATATATATATATATATATATATATATATATATATATATATATATATATATATATATATATATATATATATATATATATGTAATTAAATTAATTCCGTAATATATGCAGTAATTTTTTCAATCATAAAGATATAATAGAACAATTAGACCTATCAGGAGTGTATGATATTTCATATATATATGGACTGTAATCTCATGTAAGCGAGTGAAGCCATGCGCCAAAATTAGATAAGAACGAGAGAATATGGAAATGTTTTCAACTAAGTATAAGGCGTTGCGCACCTAGTAACCAATTAGTTCAGTTGTGACTAGAAGGATAAACCAAAGGCAGCATTAACGGAAAGTATAATCTCATGCACATTCGTTTCGTGCTTACTGGCGACTCATCAGTAGGAGCCGGTATTACGCCCTTCAACCACTATATATTTGGGGAGGAATGTTGGAAAATAAGACAGTAAAATCTTTCATGCGAATGAGTAAAACCTTACAACAGTGAAGCTAACTTCTTATAAAACCTTTGACAAAGCGATATCAAAGACAACTCACTATACATACAAAGCCTGTAAGCAGTACCACACTGTGGCTATTGTCTCTACCCGATTCCCTCACTATGGTTGCCGAGTTAAAGCTTTGTACCTAAACGATGGATTTCAACGTAAACTAAAGTTCATCAAAATTGAGAATTATAACTATTTCTGAACACCTGTTACTCTAGTAAATCAATATATTCTGGCCTTGATCGATATCAGTTATCACATTTCGCAGTAATCATGACATCAATCAATTAAATATATTAGTCAGATACTGTTTGTTCTGGATAGCTAATGTATGTGCAGTTATTTATTAGGTGTTGTGAACCTTGTAACAAATAAGTTCAATTATGACCAAAAGGATAAACCAAATACAGCATGAACGGAAAGTATAATCTCGTGCACATGCGTTTCGTGATTACTGGCGAAGACTGCACGAATCAGAAACGAAAACTCGCTCTAGTAATACAGTAAGACTGTTGGATTAAGATTAACTTACAGATTTCAGAGGAAGAATAAGTAACGATTGCTCAACTAATTTTAGGATGATCTCATAATTCCATCATTTATTATTTGTTATCTTACAGTATCTATTAATTCCGTTCCCTTATAGAGTGTGAAACTTATAGATGGATATATATATATATATATATATATATATATATATATATATATATATATATAAATATATATATAAGCTGATCTGTGAATGTTACGGAATATATATGACTGGTAAAGCAAAACCGTCAATTTTATTTAGAAATTGGGCTGCAGAAAGGAAATCTGAATATAAATCAGGTGTAAGTTCTAGTTGAACCATTTTATGCATTTTTTAATTTGTAGATTTATTTGATAAGAACAATTAAACAGACATTGGATACAAAAATAGTCGACAAATTGAATAATCATTAGTCCGCTACTGTAAGGATTTAGAAACTGCAAGAAAAAAATAACGATTAAGCCATACACAGATTAGTGAATTTTAATTCATGACTAACATACTTGAAGAAAAGATATCGGCAACTATTATAATAAACTAGCGAAAAACGACTGCGCTCTAAATAAAAAGAAATATCAGCTCACGGAAAAGTCAGTGCAATACGAAATATAATTAAAGGTCAACGTACAGCCAAAGATTCGGCCAGAAACATGTCGAACAAATTTTTAAAAATCACATAGTATTTAGATTGCAGAAATGTATCACACGCAAAAAAATTAAAACACTAACAAATGCAGTATTTTTTCCATGTAAGATTTCTTAACATTGACATTAAACAAGTATAAAAAACTTGAAATTCAACAAGCACTCGTAGGTACATACACAGATGTATACATAAAAAACTACACATACTTGCATACATACATAAATACACACATACAAACATACATAAATACATATATACATATATACATACATACATACATACATACATAACATACATACATACATACATACATACATACATAAATACATACATACATACATACATACATACATACATACATACATACATACATATATAAATACATGCAGCACATACATACATACATACATACATACATGCAACACATACATACATACATACATACATACATACATACATACATACATACATACATACATGCATACATGCATACATACATACATACATACATACACACATACATACATACATACATACATACATACATACATACATACATACATACATACATACATACATACATACATACATACATACATACATACATACATACATACATACATACATACATACATACATACATACATACATACATACATACATACATACATACATACATACATACATACATACATACATACATACATACATACATGCAAGTATGTATTAGGTTCTGAACCTAGTAACAAATTAGGCTCTGATGAGTCGCCAGTAAGCACAGAAACGAATGTGCATGAGATTATACTTTCCGTTCACGCTGCCTTTGGTTTATCCTTCTGGTCACAACTGAACTAATTTGCTGGGTTCATAAAATAATGCAACTCTTTACATATATATTAGCTCTTCGCAACAAACAGTATTTAACTGTAATACATACATGCATGCAGCCATACATACATACAAACAAGAATATATATATATATATATATATATATATATATATATCCATGGTCATAATAAATAAGAATATAAACGTTAAATAACACTTTTTACCTTATCATTCTTTTTTTGTTGCGGCGGTTCGTTTGCAGTCATGTTTACCATGTAATAGGCCTCCAAAAATGTAAAAGTATTTCCATTCTGAAACGAATAAGAAAACAGTTTAAGCAAAACATGTATTACGAGAATAACAATTGAAATTTTCTCCTACGAAAGTGAAATCTAAGGCGGAAGACAGAAAATTTGTAGTTACTTGATTTGTGTGATTGGTGCGCAGTACGCGCTTCATATGTTGACTCTCCGCAAATTGTGTTCGCGTGTTGGTGCTTTGCACATTTAGCTTCGCAAAGATCCCATTGATTCCTATTTCCAAGTTCGCATGAATTTGGTCTTCGTTTTGGCGAGGTTCGAATTCGTCGCTTTATTCCGAAGGCTTCTACATCGTCCATACTAACCACTGTAAATTAGGTGCGATCTAATCTTCGTTGAATGGCAACGTTTCGGAACCTGATTTCCGGTTCCATCGTCAGGTCTCATATACAGGTATAATACTCACAATAGCAGATTTAAGAATATGTGTAGCGGTTACTTGTGGGCTGCAAAAGTTGACTTGATTTTCAGACTAACCAATTTCTATTGAATTTAAATTTGTGTGGTATACAGCTTCGCACTTAAATTGGTAGGCGAATCACTATTGAAGCCTATGTTTGTTATAGAGCAGATATGTACAAGAATCCAATAGCTTACCATAACTCAACCGGATTTCCATAAATACTATCCCACCTCGAAAATTTTTAAAAGCCATAAGGTTTAAATGGCATGTGCAATTGAAGCAAAAATTTACAAAACTGACCTAACGCACCAAATCCACAAGAACATAATACACAGCCGCTTCACAAACACGTCCGCACTGCGCAATCTTTCAAAAAATAAAGCCTATATATAATAGATTGTTTACAGACATATTGATATTCATATTCAAGTCTATCAATAGCTACAATAAACCAGCATCTCCCTGAAAAATATTAGAAAAGGGTGCAGTTGCAGCATTAAAATCAGAAATTTTTGGACATGTATTACTCACAGGTCACGTGGTCAGTAGTAATGATTTTTCAGTTTTATACAAGGCAAAAACGGAAAAAATTCTACTGGCTTTTGAAGCAATCGCAATTAATAAGATTTACTTTTATATAATTAAACGAGCATTGGTGGCGCGGGCGGTGCTATAAATTCATTTTAATCAAGGTGGCGATATTGATATAAACACCTGACCCATTATGTACACACTGGGCGCAAATCACACAAGCCAACAAAAGCGTGCTGGCAGCTAGGCAAGCCCGAACACCCCCCACAAGGAGATTCAACGCACATCACTGCCATCACTGACAGTGATAGAAAGTGCAGAAGATGAGCTATCAACACTTCAATCTGCACACTCTGCGCCGCTACAAGGGTGACAAAATACAACTCATGAACAAGGCTATACGAAAGACAATATACGGGGAAAACATCCGTACACACAATAGCCACGAAAAGCGAACACCTGGCCAATAGGAATAACACCTACACGCACACTGACGCACATGCATGCGCATTCAAATATCAACCCGCAACAAAATGTAAAACTGTAAATCCGAATAGTTGTCATCCCCTTAAGCAAATGGAAAACCAATAACGTATATAGACGGAAGATTTTTACGCGTAGTTATGTCCTCTTGAAATAATTACCCACACTAAACCTACACATTTTGTTAAATTTTTTTCTTGCCAATAAAAAATATACTATGCATTCGAAGGCAATTGACATTATCAAGTGGACATATATAAAATCATGTGTTAAATTGTAAGTAGTCTGATAAGCATACACACAATATAGCTTCAATACTTAGAAGATAACCATGAACGAATCAGTTTTGCCACGACCTAGATTGGACAAGTTATTGAAAATATATGCCAATTGTTAAAATATAAATAAATTGTTGCGATACCGAGTATTGCATAATAAACCGACCTCTGCTGTAACTAACCAAGGATCGTATAAATTTTAGTTAAGCCGTTTTTTGTGGGGATAATTTGTATTGGGAAGTAAAGCATGTGTTAATTTACTACAAAGCATATTTGTAAATCACGGTAAAAAGGCCATCCCTTGCATTTTGTGAAGTAGAAGATGTTTCATTAACGGCCAATATTTCATGCAACTAGATATCCTCTCTGGAAACATCAAAACTACGCCCATTTATTAAAAATACTTCCACGCATATCTGAGGTATGTTGATGGAACCTTCATAATTATGAAGTGCTCAGATTCAAGCCTTGTCCGCGGCAAATTCTGGCCAGTACTTGATGAGTTCCCAATAAGGACGAAACCGGTCTACTGGATGAATTGCCTTATCTACACTATACAATTCTTAGTTTATACTGACATATGTAAGTAATTAATGGGTTAGGTGTTTATATCAAGACTGCAACCTTGATTATAATAATTGTTATCACCACCCGCGCAACCAATGTTCGTTTAATTATATAAATGTTCATTTAAATACCATTTCCCCATGTAATGTGGTGTCTGTTCAGTAATGACAGATTGGGCATGGTTAGTTGGAACTTTGGGCCTAAATGGATGCCATATGAGCTCCACCTAAAGGAAAAATTGACTAACCAAGTTACATTAGTTAGTATATATCTGAAAATTGTGTGTAGTGTAGTGTGCGGCAGGATAGCTCAGTGGTTAGAGCACCAGATTCCGAAGCAGACGTGCCCAGGTTCGTATCCTGTCCGCGGCAAATTCTGGCCAGTACTTGATGAGTTCCCAATAAGGACGAAACCGGTCTACTGGATGAATTGCCTTTACTAAAATAGAGATTCATGATCGAAATGCTGACCATCAAGATACTCGGGAATATTTGGGAAACGAAATCCACTGCAGGATTCATGAAACGACGAAATAAATATAGAATGGAATTTAATCTGATTCAACTTTCACAGAATTCATTTATGAACGATTAATCCATCCACTAGATTTTGTGCTTCATAGGCGCCTAATCCATTAGTTACAACGTAACACTAGTAAACATCAGCGACTATTTATAGAATCTAATGACATATTTATAATTAAACTCAGGCCGAGAAAGTAACTGATCTGACAGCAGAGGTCTACTAAATGTATCAAACGTCTATTGAACGCCACCGGTTGATGGATCCATCTCAGCAGTCCTGACCAATACACAGATGTTTCTTAATAATAATAGTCGGTCAATTATTTGTTTCCATAATAAACTTTGACAAGCACATTCTAAAGTCTGTTATTGTGGACAATAACATATATGTTGGCATAGATTAAGAACGCCTGCTAAAGTTACACGATAATGAAGTAACAGTCGTTTGTAGCTCATTTAAATGTTCCGCTGCATACGCTCTAGAATTACATGTACTATTAATAATGAAAAACAAATATGCGCCCCAGAAATTATTACAATACGTCTGATCGATGAAAGGCTGCATAGTCCTGCACAATTGTATATTCCTAACACATTTTGCTGAATAATCCAAGTAAGTTCAAAGTACAAAAATAAATAGTGCAATATATATATATATATATATATATATATATATATATATATATATATATATATATATATATGCATGATTTTTGTGTGTGTGTGAGAGAGAGAGTATGTGTGAGTGTGAGTGTCTAAATAAAGTGCTCCATCTAATCCAACAAAATGAAAATTCAGCAAAATGTTTTACTGATATAAGCTAAATGAAAACTGTTAACTTTTTGTACAATTGATATTTATGATTGTAAGCAAGTCTCAACCCTCTGTCCCTTTTTAGTTAAAGCGTTTTAAATGCATTATAACACCTATTGCGATCACCAAAAGCAAAAAATGGTCAAATTTACTTCAAACTAAAGCAAGATTAGTGAACGAAGTCTGCACATGGTGAATCTTAATATTAGTATGAAACCTTGATTATAACATTAAAGAATTATTGATTGCGCAGTTAATGAGAAAAAGGCTTTAATGAAGCTGGCATACTTCAGAGAAGCAAAAATATCACGTTATTTAACTAGTCGTGCAACTTAGCTAAACTGCTGTTATTCGCACGTGTTGACGCTATGGCGATCACCTTGGTAGGTCAAAACATGTCATTACGTGCGACTGGCGCAAAAGTTTAAAATAAGTGGGATTGGTTATTGTCGTAAGTTAGCCAACTTGATTTGAAGACCACAAACTAGTCATGTTTCATGTTAAGAAATATTAATTTGCAGAAGTGAAACGTTTTCCCACTATAACACATTTTTTTAAGGCCTCGAACAGAGAAATGCACGAAAACTGCTACCAAAACACATACAATATCATATAATATCATAGCCTGGCAGCATTCAATTGGATAATAACAACACAGCTGGCGACAAAAGAGAGATGCGGAACCCACGTTTTCAGCTTCCGTTTTGTCGAAAACACTCAAGTTGTCAAAAATTAGACTACAGGTAAAAACTCTTAGTACAGTGGCTAAAAGCAACAACACTAGCCGATTTGAATTTTAAATATATCAGAAAAGTAAATGAACCAGGCTGTCGAAGGTCGAAATCCCAGTCGCTCAAACAAACCTTAAGAAAATAATGCTGACTTCACAAACCTTACTAGTGGACCGATCACAATGCAGCAATTGCAGTCGACAGTTCATCCTTGACACTAATAATTCAGACTAACCAGTTGCCGTATTCCTCGCTAGCCCAGTAGTTAGTACAGATTAGAGCGCTCTATAACAATTCTCAACTAAACATGTTGACGGCATAATTTGTCTACAGTATATCAGAATCTGCAGCGAATCTTATAATTGATTTCTTTGCCAACGAAAATTTTCTCATTATGCTATAGACAACTACAAACTACTGCCTTTAAACTTTAACAAGAAAGTAAATATTCGAATTCAGAAAACTATTGTTGAGCGTCAATTGTGTATTTCTTCAGTGCGCCTACAGTAAAAGGTACCTTTCTTTGCGCAGCCCTGTAATTTTTCAAGTTGTTTTCGCAGTATTCTATGGCGTGACAATTGACAGAACTCATAGGTCGGGAAAAGCTTGATTTCTCTACATTTCAAGGTGCATAGCTTGTTTTTGCATTGATCGATGGGTTCTCATTGGCCCCGTCGCTCTTAGGCCGTCCACAAATAGATTATTCTAAAATGCTGTTGAACTAAGATTTTCCTATGTTTCCCCAACGTTTCGGAATATCCTTTCGTGTTCTTTCATCAGGGTTGATACCATACTCACAGAAAACAACAACGTGTGGCAAGACATGTACTGTGAGTATGATATCAACCATGATGAAGGAACAATAAAGGATGGTCCTAAACGTTTGGGAAATTCCGCAAAACTTGGTTCAGCAGCATTTTCGGACAATATACTTACGGGTAGCTTCAAAGTGACGGAACCAGTGAGAACCCATCAGTCAATGCAAACGGCAAGTCTTGCACCTGAAAATGTAATGGAGTCAAGATTTTACCGACCTACGAATGCCATCAATTGTCCCCGCAACAGACTACTGCGGTAACAACTTTAAATTTGGTAGCTAACCATTGAAATTTGCGGTTTGAAGACAGGCAGCGATAAAATGAGTCATGCCGGTGATAAGCGGAAGCCCATTACTATACTCAACTGATTCTGTCAAACGTTGTCATCAATTGCCTTGTCAACAAGAACCGGATCCGAGGAGACTAATCGAGAAGGCGATTGGCAATGCCACCTTCCTTGTGTCTGAGAATATATCTTGCGACCAAACACAATGCAAACTGTTTAATGACTTCATTGGTCCTCGAGTGGGTCAATCGGAAACGCATTACTTTTTTACAATCATGTGGTTTCAAGTGCTATTGGAGTTCACTGTGCAAGAGACACAAGGCATATTTTTCTCTCGAAAACACAAAAAATTCGGCCAATAAACAAGAATATAACACCGATCTCATTCTATGTAACCAGTCGCCGAACAACATAACAAAACTACCGTCAGTCGCACGCACTGACGCGTTTCGTGCGACTGACGGCAGCTTTGTTATGTTGTTCGGCGACTGGTTACATAGAGAATGGAATTCGTATTACTTCAAGCTCGCAAACTAGATTTAAAGAATTGTTACCACCACCCGCGCAATCAATTATCGTTTAAACAAGAATATAATTTAGCATAAAGCAAGATTCTTTCTCTTTTAAGAACACCGAACGGGGAAAATTTAAAGCAAAATTCCACGAAAGCTCATTAAATAGCAAATAGAACTCACTTTTTTGCACAACAAAATGACTTTGTCAAACAGAAACACGTAGCTAAAGGAAAAATAGAAAAAGAACAAGTTCAAGAGACTGAAAACGAACATAATTCAATCGTTAAAGTGTTCAGAAAATAATTTTTTATATATTATGCTTAAATGTTAAAATGAAGCACAGTAAATCCTTTTCACAGCCTCGTCTGAATATGTATTTAGACAGTAATTACTAGGCGCACAACAACTTAAACTCGCAAATAACCGATACACTAGTTTAGACAATAAATGAAATATAGAACCGTAATGTAAAGTTTTCCAAATTGGACATTTCTTGCAACAATTTAAATAGCAAGCCGACAAACTGATCACCATTAATGCCATTTCAACTGATTTCTGCCAAAAGCAGCCAGTACAAGCTCGCTCGTTTGCTTTAAGAAGCCGTAGCCATATAGAAATTTTCGTCGTGACGAACAACTGGTCCTAGCAAGTTGTAACCACAAAGATAGCATGAACCGTGCTGGGGCAATAGAGCAACAGTCATTCTATTTCACGTAAAGTCTCGAGTTCAGTTTAATGGCGTGTAATTCGACACATGCTACTCAATAAGAAACGACTGGGTTATAGTAAGCATGTCACACACGGAGGGCGAATTTCGGCCGCCGTATGAAATCGTCACTACAGACGCTCTGGGGCCAGATAATCTTGGCATATGGTGCTTGCCAGCAAAAATCAACAGTGAATTTAAATCATCGATTGTATTACAGACCACACATGAATGTGAATATTCTACGTATTTATGCAGTAAATAACTATGATGCTGCTCTTTTTGTTAGAAGCCAATAACACAGTTTGTACCGGAAAGTAGTTGAAGTCATTCTTTTAATTAGTTAATTTCTTTATTTGTGTAAATGGAGATATAGGTTTTATCCAACTTTGGTGAGTTCCAAAAGCGACCGTGATTATGAAGCTAAAATCTAATGACTTGTCCCCAAGACACATTTGACCCCTCACGTCTCACATCAATTTGTTCCTTAAAGTTAAGCTTTGATGTTTTATCAAATGAGCAATATCGCCGACGATTGTGAACCGTCATAAGAGCATTTTTCTAACACCTCCTACGTTACATCCGTACACCTGGATTTTCTACATAAACGAGGGAGCAGAATGCTTAAGCCGCCAAAGCAACCGCCGTTCACTCCTCAAATAAGGTAAGGACAGCAGATAAAAAACCAGGTAGGTAAAACAGATAAGCTCGTCAGTTGTGCTTTTAAATAATTAATATTGGCGTTCAGCTGACGGTGAGGTGAGTCTAATTAATCGAAGGCATCGGTCCACAAAGCTGACTAAGCCGTAGGAAATGGTGCATGTCACAAAATAATTATCAACGGAATAGAGAAGAACCAAAATTGTTGCTAATTAAAATTTTTTTGACTTGATATACCGAGAAATGAACGTGCGAATACAGAACGGATTTTATAACGCGAGAATTTAGCCGCAATATGGTTGATACATCTAGAAATTTCGGCACAAACTTATCCTCAGGCACCACAACAAGTCCTAGAAAAACTAGATTATTGACGACTGGCAACACTGCGCTGTTAAACGCAATTTTGGCTACAAGTAATATCAGATTGAGCTGATTGGTTTCAAAACACAGTTTTAGATCGCCCCGAATGAACACCACTAGATGCTCATCTGGAGCCTCCAGCGACAAGCACCATGAAAAAATCTCCATTTCCTAGAGCAACGTAGAATTTTAAGCGAAGGCGGAAACTAAGACGAGGTTAAAAAGTAAATTTGCCAACCATATGCAACAATTAATACAGTCACAGACCGATAATCACGTAAACCTTAAACGCCTAAGGGCAAAATAATTCATTTACGAGAATTTATATATATATATATATATATATATATATATATATATACATTCGCATTAGGTGTTACAAAACCAGTAGCCAATGAGACAAAATAGAATCAAAAACGCGTAGTCTCATGTGTACCTTCGTTTTGTGCTTATTGTAGACTCCTCAGAAGAAGCCAGTATTTTACACTTTTCCATCTAAATATTTGAGTGAGGAATGCGAGACAAATAGGTGGTTCAATATCCCATACTAACGTGCATACAAGCAGTAGTGGAACTAACTTCATATAAATTCTTCGGAAATGTGACTTCAAAGACAAATCATAATATATAATACATATACTAAGCCTGTAAGGGATCCAACCCAATGGATTTAGATATTCTATATTCCACAAAAATTTAGATTTACAAACAATTTTGAACACTGGCTACTCCGGGAAATCCACGCACTCTGGTCTCGATCAACATGAGTTATTAAATTTCGTAATAATCAGGACACCATTCAATTTAATATGTTGAATTTATTGTTGCGTAAAAATGATATATTTGCAACTATGTATCATTTTACCTGATTTTCGGATTGCGTACCGAAATATTTGAATCCACTGTCATCATGATTTTTGTAGATATTTCGGGCTCCAATTACGGAGCCCTTTTTCAATGCCAAACACATCACACACTTAGTTGACAATCAATATGTCAAGTGGAAATATTAATTTAAACCACACTTTATCCGTTTCTAATTTAATTTTACTACACTTTATCTGTTTCTAATTTAATTTTGCTACCTATTAATTATTTACTCTATTAATAGTGTCATGCCCCCTCCTCACCGAAATGCCACTCGTAATTACTTCATTTAGAAAAGTAAGTGTAAAATAGGTCTGACGTGTGCAGTTAGGAAATGACAGTTATCATTTTAGTTTTACTTGTATGACCGTTACACGTGCCTGTAATTACATGTAACAAATTAGCTCTCAGTTTTAAGTAAACGCTCACGCACATACACACAAACACGCTTATCCAGTGAATAGTCAGATGTTGCCAAATCGCTGTAATTTCACTGGGATGAGTGTACACTTGCATTAACTGATTACTCCTCAATTCAAAACAAACGAGAACACATACACACAGGCATGACGTACGCTTATCTAGTGAGTTGTCAGTAATTGTCATTAAATCACTGTAATCTCATTGCGAAGAGTGTATACATGTAGACACATACACAAACCAATTTAACATACACTTTCCTAACATTTTTATAAAAAAACGTTATGCTTAAGAGATCTAAAAACAAGTATAAATGAGGCGGTTTAAATTAATATTTCCACTTGACATATTGATTGTCAACTAAGTGTGTGATGTGTTTGGCATTGAAAAAGACCTCCGTAACTGGAGGTCGAAATATTTGCAAAAATCATGATGACAGTGGATTCAAATATTTCGGTACGCAATCCGAAAATCAGGTAAATTGTTTATTTCCTGTCGCGCAACATGTTTCTTTTAAAACTTTGTATCATGTTTTTGTACCTAGTAATACGTTATTTTTAATCTATACCACGACGGTGGTGGCTCTTCTGTAGAAGCCGGTACTACTCCCTATACCAACTATATATTTGGTCAGGAAATGTTAGACAGCTGGACTGTAAAATCTATATAAATGCACATTTAACTTCATATGTCTCTGACAATGCGTTCATGACCACCTGGGCGATAAGGCGATTCTGCAATCGATTTCATCGGTAGAGTGATACATCTTAACATCTACACCAGGGATACGCTAAAACAAATAACATGATAATAACAGATTCTACACTCGTTAGCGGTTCTCCTGTTTCTCTCAGCAATAGTTGTGCAATATATGGGATCCGATGGCTGGGACAATCAATGCCTACTTCCAATGGTAGAACGGCTAAAAGTGACGGGCATTTGTTAACCAACAAAATTAATTATCACGTTATTAATACGTTAGTACTTACTTCAATTTTAGCTTTCCTTCGGGCTTCGACTGGACTTTCAGCTCACCATCCATGTGGCGTCGACCGTAAAATGACAATTTCTTATCAGCCGGCTATATTTGCAACAAATTTTTTTTTAAAACATATATAAATGCAGTCAAATTTGCGTATAGTGGCAGCAATAATGTTTAGATAGTGAAGATGGAGCTTCGCGACTGCTAAATTTCCTTACTTTCCATGTAAGTAAAGAAACCAAAGACAAACATTGCCAGAAACAATAGAAGAGCCATTTTGATTCAAACAAGGCTAATTATATATCATTAGAATCGTCAATGTTTATAAAACGCCGTATCCACGATAGGATAGGACACGCAAGTCGTCTTGTCATCGTAGGTAAATAGGCGAATACATTAAGGTGTTGTTGTCGAATCATTAAAATAATACATGAAATCAACAAATGAGCACTATATATATATATATATATATATATATATATATATATATATATATATATATAATTCTTGGTTTATACTGACATATGTTATTAATTAATGGGTCAGGTGCTTAATATCAAGACCTAACCTTGATTATAATAATTGTAATCACCGCCCGCGCAACCAATGTTAGTTTAAATTCGACAAGAGCCTTACAGCTTGCCTGTTGAATTTTATTTTTCTAAGTTATATTTAAACGATGTCGATCAGCTTCAAGATCTGTACGATTTGCTGTACGAGAACTATGTTGAAAACAAGGACTAGTTTTGTGAAGTTCTTATTGCGTGATTAGCAGACATTTTATGCTTCAATCGATGTCAATCGATGAAAACTAAGCAAACACGCATAGCTGAAAAGCACAGCAAAAACTAATGCGCATGTACACATATACGGAAATGTATTAAAATCAAAATGAGAACAATATTACAAGGCCATATTAATTCAGAATCTGTTTCATTGCATCTAGTATGCATGGTAGGCAATTAGAACACACTTGCATCTTATGTTTTGTGGTTTATAAATAACTACCACTTTATTAGCATGCAAAGAAAGCTGAACTGTGTGTACACAGTCAATCGGAACAATCAGATATCTGAATAGCACTTGAAATTCGCAGTACTAATTGCATGCTGGAAAGTTGCCCGAAACACTATTTTAATGACCGATCATGGAATTTTGGCAGGGCAGCATGGTGCTAGGTCATAATGGGTGCGTTCACCTTAATAGGTGAGAAATAGGCATAAAAACGTTATTTGTCCGAACATTTGTATGATGCAAAATTGGATTCTAGCAAGATGGAGGATTGACTTAACTAACTTAACTTCGATCTGTCAATTTTTTAACACCATAGTTGGCTAGAAATAAATAATGTTTGGAATTTGTATTTCACAGTTATATCACATTTCAGCGCCAACGTAGTTTTAAATGAAAGTATTTATCTCTTGTAGGACCACAAATTTTATTGCATACACCAGCCAATCTGATGATTGCATTTTAATAAATGTAATGGAAATTGTTCTTAAACAGTCGAGATCAAAAATAAATAAATCGAAGTCCGTTAAATAAGCGCTATTAAAATCGTATGCACATAAAATAATTGCGCATTAAATCACATACACGCGCAATAATAACACACGTACACTCTTATATATATATATATATATATATATATATATATATATATATATATATATATATATATAGGTACACTTAAACGCGCATACAGACAGCATCTTAAACGTTTTTATTCAAGGTCTTCCAGATCTGCTATAAAAACACGATACGTGTTTCTGCTCACATAAGTATCTAAACAGCACTTCGCAGACGCAAAAATAAGGAAATAATACTAACAGCAATGGTAATAATATTTTTTTATATAAATGATAATAATAAAGCTAACATCAACAATAAGTATAACAATAAAAATACTAACAACAATAATGATTATACTACTATTACTACTGATACTACTACTGATACTACCACCACCACCACCACTACTGCTGATGCTACTACTACTACTACTACTACTACTACTAATAATAATAATAATAATAATAATTGTAGTATCGGTGGTGGTAGTAATAGTAATAAAAATAATAATCACAATTATAACGCTAATGAGAAGAACGATGTTAATGACGACGACGACGATGATGATGATGATGATGATGATGATGATGATGATGATGATGATGATGATGATGATGATGATGATGATGATGATGATGAAAGTACTGAGTTCAAGCTTTATAAGGAAATAAAACACGGGACAACAAATTATGTCAAATAAAGCCGAACTAGATTTTGAAGCTTATTAAATCAACACAGGAGTACCATGGCATTCAAATCGAAACAACCTGTCTTAGCAGTAGAAGCCCAACACGTTAAACTATAAAAAAAACTAATCATAAATATCTGAAAGTGGTAAACATGAAAAGCCTCGCTTTCAATCGGCATGATATCGCTTTTACGTTCTTTGAGGTGACGATCAGATTTGGGCATGTTCATGCTTAAAACTTAACCAGCTGTACGAAGATTAGATCGTACCTCATTTCGATTTGTTAGAATGAACACTGTCGAAGCTTCCGGAAGAAAAGTACAAATTCGCATCCAGCCAACTAGAAGACGAACTCGATGCGTACTTGGAAATGGGGATCAATCGGATCTTTTAGAAACTGATAGTGCAAAGCGACAACCTGCGAACGGAAATCGCGGAGAATGAGGCCTCGCTTCTTGTGGACTTAAGCCTCCAGTCAATCGTTCTCATTGTCTCCACCTTAAATTTAATTACGCCAAAGGCATTTGGAGCTATTGTTCTACAATACCACGCTGCCAGAAATTTTCAGTTGGCTTTGAATGCCATCGTAAACACATGAAAGTATGCAAAAACTATATGCTTTTCAGTCGATACAACAACTAGAACGATGCGCTTCTTCAGCATTCAATAACAGTTCGTATTCCAATGAGACAGCTTCGATAAATTTTTAAACAACTTCCGTAAACTGAGTGTTTAACGGTGCTTCATGATTAATATATGAAAGAGCAATAATGTATGCAACTAATAACTACCAAGCTCCATGCAATTTGAAATACATATGAGCATCGTGCTCACATCCTATTCAACAGTTCGATTTTTTGCCTCTGAATAAGATCGAATATCCTTATTGCGTTTCACAACATTATATTTTATTATAACACTGAAAAAAACTATAAAAACTGGCAAAGGTAAATGATCCAGAAACACAAAGGCAAGCGTGTAGGTAACAAAAGTACTTCAAATAACTGAAACGCATTTCAATACGCCAAAAAATATTTTTTAAATGCATCGGAATATGATGTAGATAAGCAAATTCTGACTCTGATTATAAAGAAGCTGAATTCGAAGCGCGTTGGTGTCAAATTCTTTGCCACTGGTATTGCTTATCGGCTTGTAATCATTGAAATGGTCTGCCAGACGGCAGGTGGGCCCACGCCAGTCGTATTGGCAACGTTATCATGAACCTGTCGGGTACGCAAGGGGTGCAATTACCAAACGTATAACGTACAAATTATGATGCGCAAATCGATTCTGCCGAATGCTTGTTATCGACTTGTAAGGTAAAAATGCGCAAACAACATTTAAAATGCGGTGACACGCGATTGGTTGCGCTTCTTTCTTAGTAACAGATTATAATTTTCACCGTCAAGCACACAACGGAAATTCCGCCGTCTGCTTTGCTTCACGACGACTGACGGTAGTTTTGATAAGTTGTTCAACGACTGGTTAAATAAAATGGGATTGGTGTTTAATTCAAGCTCGCAAACTTGATTTAAAGAATTGTTACCACCACCCGCGCAATCAATTATTGTTAAATTGTATTGCCGATATATGTATATGTGGCGAAAGCTACAAACAGTTTATGCTCGTGACTGCATAGAAATTGTGCAGCCGACATTTCCTGTCAAGTTCAATGTATGCGAGACTGCTAGAGGTGAGAGCCGCATATCTAAATTTGATTTCTATATATATTCAAATATATATATATATATATATATATATATATATATATATATATATATATATATATTCAATGCTGTTTGATCCTCGATAGTCAATTTGCCGTCGCTCTGATGATGATCATGGAAGATCGAAACGCGTTACATCGTGCGACTGGCGGTAAATTTGCTATGTTGTTCAACGACTGGTTAAATATAATGGGATTGGTGTTTACTTCAAGCTCGCAAACTTGATTTAAAGAATTTATACACGACAGCTCCAGTTAAAAGCAATTAACTGCCAGTGAAATAGGCCCAAAGTTCTACGCAAAAAACTATACAAGTGATTGTGATCTTGCTGGTGTCGACATTTTTGCACCACGGTAAACACAGAATAAATGTAACTCTATCAAAGAAGTAGGTTTGTTCAAGCTGTATTTAAGCCGTGTAAACGCTAAGTCACTCATGTCAGCGGTAAATTTCCTAAAAGCACATAAAACTATTAGAAAAGTGAAAACGTATCCGAGTCGTAGTGTAAATGCCAAATAACGGCCAACGTTTGTTTAACCAGTTAAGGAGTACAGCAGAAGTCAATAGACTTACCAATGCGATTTCCATAAGGCTAAAATATTTTCAAAAAATGTGACATATTTAGGGTTAAATACAATTCAATTAAATAAAATTTGACAAAGCCAAACACGATTGGTGAAATGCAACACATATCAGTATTACATAATTGTAAGTTCAAAAATATAATTCAAACGAACTGTGACTTCCTTAAGTGAAAAATAAAGTCTTAACAAATTGTCTGTAGGATTCTTACATTACACACTTAAACTAGCACATACACACAAGCACTCACTAATAGTTATGAAAAAATAATTTGTAACCAATGCTTCACTGTCACATAACCATGAGAAAAATGGCTTACGAATGCATGTGAACACATCATTACATAAGCTAATTGACATACAATTTATTGCACTGTGATCGGATGCTCATGTCAAAGCAGCAAACAGCACAAGTTACCGTGCTAGGTTCAAACCAACATCTGTACCGTCCTATTATTCCACATTCTTCTACCAAATATATAGTGGTTAAAGGGCTTAATACCGGCTCCTACTGATGAGTCGCCAGTAAACACGAAACGAATGTGCATGAGATTATACTTTCCGTTCATGCTGCCTTTGGTTTCTCCTTCTGGTCACAACTGAACTAATTTGTTACTAATTAAACGAACATTAGTTTTGCTTAGTTGGTGATAACAATTATTATAATCAAGGTTTGCGGTCTTGATATAAACGCCTGACCCATTAATTACTTGCACATATATCGAGGTATAAACTAAGGAATTGATAGTGTGAAGAAACCTTCATCCAGTAGACCGGTTTCGTCCTTATTGGGAACTCATAAAGAATTACTGGCCCAGAATTTGCCGCGGACAGGATACGAACCTAGGCACGTCTGCTTCGGAATCTAGTGCTCTAACCACTGAGCTATATATATATATATATATATATATATATATATATATATACTGTTAGAATAATGTCAAAATTGTGTACAAATAATCCTAATGGATAGTTTGATTTTCTTAATGGGAAATTCTACTGCGGTAGCTAGTACGAAATACCATTAAAATCGTGGTTATGGTAGTTAGGACGGTCAACATAATATGACTGCTGCGATTTATTGAATACGATTGTGCGACAGGATAGCTCAGTGGTTAGAGCACCAGATTCAGAAAGCAGACGTGCCCAGGTTCGTATCCTGTCCGCGGCAAATTCTGGCCAATTACTTGATGAGTTCCCAATAAAGTTAAGAAACCGGTCTACTGGATGGTGCCTTTTCTACACTATACAATTCTTAGTTTATACTGACATATGTAAGTAATTAATGGGTCAGGTGTTTATATAAGACCTGTACTTGATTATAATAATTTGTTACTAGGTTCGCAAAACCTAATACATACTTGCATATATATTAGTTCTTCGCAACAAGTGTTATCTGCTGAATAATTAGACCTGCTAGAAAGTCATGACACGAGTCATTTTCATGGATTAATTGAAGCACAGTAAAATTATGGCAACTTCTTGCACGAGATTCAGCTGGCACTCGGCTACACAAGCCCAGTTTTAATGAAACTCACATGTGTTGACTTATTTTTTTGCATTCACACAGGCATACCTTAATTTGAATAGGTCGCGACTGTGGTCTTTTAAGCCTGTGAAACTCATGTAGCGTAAACGCACAAAGTTTATCTGCTCATTCGCCTAAAGTACAGTTACTATTATGAAGGCGAAAACTTCATATATATTGCATCTCAGTTTCGAGCCCTGTCCGTGTCAAAATTCTGGACCATAGTTGAAGAGTTCCCTATAAAGACGACACCAGTTTAGTGATGAATTGCCATTTCTACATTATACTACGCTTAGTTTACACTGACAAATTTATATATATATATATATATATATATATATATATATACAATCTCTGCAAGCTATTTTCAGCCCTCCACTCAGTAGATAAAGATCAACACGAGCCTAATGTTGTTAATTACTTCGAAAAGCGCTTAAACGTAACAACCTTCGCGAATTGTCTGTTCGGGTCAAATGTAATTGAAGTGGTAATTTTGTTAAAGTAATACGGGCACCTTTGGTTTTGTTAAGTGTACCAAATTAAGCATTGTCAAATTCTAATCCATCCGCCACATACTGTAAGCGGTGTTGTTAGCGATGAAGTGAATCTTCCACTTTGAAAGATTGAGATACGGACTCCTAACTCATGTTAAGTGGAAAAGACTTGCAATCTACTTCAAAAATATGTGTTTGAAGTATTGGTCTTGTAGAAGGACCTGCACAAACCTATGCATCGATTTAGAGTAAAACATCCGTACGAAGTGAGTAGAAGTATGTCACTACGGGGCCTAACCAGTAAAATGACGAATCTAGCACTCAGGCAAACTTCCAAAGTAATGATCTTCTCTGTTCCGCATCAAGGCTGGACACTGCTAGTAACATTGGAATAATTTATGAAGGGCAATAGATGCGTAATACATAAACTAAGGCAGATATCGACCGCTTTAGAGTCAGTAGTGTGCAGGATGTGCTGAGTAACTATATCTCAGAATAGTGTGCCGGCAAAACTGGTTTTTTTTCCTCTTAACTTTATTATGCTAATTCAGCAGCAAGTCACTGGTTTAGTATCAATCTTTCTGAATAGTTTGCGTTGGGCTTCGGTGTTCGACTAAAAAATGTTATTGTTCTTGCCTAGTCCAACTCGTCGTCAAGGTAGTATTTGCTCAGGTCCCCACTATGCTCTCCACAGCGTAGACTGATGGTGAAGAGTGGATGGCTTTCTTTCCTGGAATACCCTGAAGATGCTGTTTCGCTAGTGGAAAAGTAGAAGAGCACTAAACAGTTATCAGATTAGCTCATGCAGTGTTTATTCGGTATGATTTAAATCTGAACATCCCGAAGATTGTCACTTTGACTAGCTTTCATCAGAAATCATATGCCATAAAGACACTGCAGGTGACCGATTATAGAGACCAATCTCGACAAAGATTGTTGAAAAATGCAGTTACTCGGTTTGGTTTACGACTAGGAAATCTAAGCGACAGGAACCATTAATGAGAATAGAAATCAATGGATCGGTCAATTCTATCCAGCCGCAATTCGATATGTCATCACGATAACAAATAGTTAAGGAATTTTATCTGTTTTAGCCACATCATTATTTATGAAGATGCACTACACGTCCTACTCGCTAGACTTCGAAGGCAACTCGTGCTAATGGCTGGATTTTTAAAAGTATTTAAGCAGCGATGTCATACCATATCGGTCAATTGATCACATGGCACCGAACCCTCACAAACCAAAAGACACTTGTATGGCCAAAAAGCTTCAAAAGGCGAAGTTCTGCGTTAAAATACTTCATATGTAAATGTTAATTTTAACCAAAATAAACTTTAAACATCAGAATAAACTGTCAGACAACAGAAAACGTATTTGATAAATACGTTCGTATACAAAAAAAGAATCACCTGTTCTGAATTTTGTCAATGCTGTTGATTGTCTCAAGATCACCCTTCACCTCATTTATGTATTCTGCCAACTCGCGCATTCGCTCCAAGGCTTGTTGAAGTCCCGCACGTTCTGTATGTTCTGCTGGTGTCAGCTTAACGAGATTCTTAAAATAAAACAACAAATGGCAAAATGCAAATTTTCAGAATGTAAACAAAAAAGAGTACATTATTCGCAGAACTATATCTTTCCAATTACAGAAAAAAGATTGAACCTTTAATGATGACAACATATTGCCAAATTAAAAAAGGAAACCAATCAGCTCCATGCGTCACCTCCAATTCAAGCTCCCTTTTGTTATTGCAATTATGAAATATTTTAAATGCTACGTCTGCAGAACATACGTGTGATGATTCAACGATGTGTTGCACAATTGCAGACGTGTATTAACCATTTGAATTAAAACAGGCGTTTAAGTTACTATGTTCTCTCACTGGATCGGCCTACGTTAGTTGATCGACAACTTGCGCATGTATATTGGTAAATAATATTTGATGTCGATATTAACGGCTGTTTTTCTTTGATTGCTGGTAACGGCAAGTGTGTTACCCTAAATAAAACTCGTAGTTTAGCTGAATTAAATGTGCGTGTTAATGTCGCTTCAACTTCCTTTTGTGCTATTCGGGAAACTGAATCCCTCTTATATGGGATGTTCAGGTAGACTGTTTTCTTTTCTGGTCCGTAATACGTCTGTTTCTGTTTAATTTCATTTTTGTATCTGATAATTAATGGGTCAGGTGTTTATATCAAGACCGCAACCTTGATTATAATAATTGTTATCACCACCCGCGCAACCAATGTTCGTTTAATTATATAAATGTTCATTTCAATACCACTTCCCCATGTAGTGTGGTGTCTGTTCAGTAATGACAGATTGGGAATGGTTAGTTGGAACTTTGGGTCTAAATGGATGCCATATGAGCTCCACCTAAAGGAAAAATAGACTAACCAAGTTTCATTAGTTAGTATATAACTGAAAATTGTGTGTAGTGTAGTGTGCGGCAGGATAGCTCAGTGGTTAGAGCACCAGATTCCGAAGCAGACGTGACCAGGTTCGTATCCTGTCCGCGGCAAATTCTGGCCAGTACTTGATGAGTTCCCAATAAGGACGAAACCGGTCTACTGGATGAATTGCCTTTTCTACACTATACAATTCTTAGTTTATACTGACATATGTAAGTAATTAATGGGTCAGGTGTTTATATCAAGACCGCAACCTTGATTATAATAATTGTTATCACCGCCCGCATAACCAAAGTTCGTTTAATGAAAATATTGTTCGAAAAGTGATTAAGCCAAAACATCTTTGATGAATTATTAATCTGCCTACATTATCCAGCCCACTTTACCTCATTTCGTAACTAACTAATCAACAATTTTCCGGCTCTAGTGGTGCTGTAAAACGGACCGTGATAATTTTAAATGGACTGTATAGTAGCAGCAAGATTCTTGATAAATTTTCTCGTATGATAAACTAAGGTTCGTCGGTTATCAAGAAAAAATTATAATGATTTTGTACAAATATGAAGGCTTGACTTATATATGGCAGAAAAAAACAAGATACCACATTACGAAACGATGTCAAAGGTACAGATTCAAACTCATGTGATTCATGCATCCAGGCTAATTATTAATTGTAGCCAAAGTTAAATTTTAAACAAAACCATATACACATGTTACTTTGAATTTTGCAGTCGCCATAAAATTTATTGGCCTTGTTGTGCATACATATTTAAATTCTAACGAAAATGAAATTGAGGCAGTTTAAATTAACAGGTTATCCAAAGACAAAAAAGTCAATTGTTGTGCCATACAGTCATGAATAAATAAACATGACTCAATGCATATATAAAATTGATAAATTGTAAAGTTTGTTTAGTACAAAATGTACCGCAAACGCATAACATCACATGATATTCAAATTTTTACATCGTGTTTAGAACGGACACGATGGTTGAAACTGTCAATTGCATCGTTTTCTGGTGCCAACGGCTAAATCCACTATAAATTACATTTCATGACATCCAAGGTGCACATACTAACTAACATGCTAAGGCAATGGAGTAATCTTATTCATCTACACAAAAAGTGTACAGACAGCCTCAACAACAAAACACATACACACACACACACACACGTGTTAAAAATCGTTTTTTATCACGTGTTTCATTCATGTTGTCCGGAGTAAAATGGTAATTCAAAATGTGATAATTGCGCATACTTAGCAAAGAGCAAAGCCCATGAATTGATAAATTCTCCACTAGTTCATTCAATGAGAGTTTCACTACATATTCTGCGTATTGCACAGCTTGTATTTCAGCCTATGAACACATTTTATTATGCACAAAAAGAAAACCAGATAATTTAATGATCACTACAAATTACTGAATAGAAACGTTATTAATAGGACACATATTTTGAGGAATCTTAACTTGAAAGCCAATTCATCAACACGAGAAGCCAATAGTAACTAGTGTTTGGTTTTTGTCAAATCTGCAGTCAGTCGTATCTGCAGCATTATATTTAAATTTGTTGATAACAAACGGACGTAGTATTTTATTTTTTTTAAACAAAATATGAGGCTCCACTCGATTCTGACGTCTACTGTTATTGGCCGTGTCAATATTCACTAGCTCCGGAAGGAAAAATGAAAAGTGCATGTACTTGGCGACGCTACATCCTTGGTACCGAGGATGGATCTACAGGAGTCCACTGGGCGGGATAATGACCCTTTTTATGCATTTTTGTGTCCATTTTCTAGAGCGTTATTAGAGATCCTACACAGCGATGCGTTTTAATGACGCATAACTGTGAAAATATTCATATTAATGTGTGGAATGTAAATGAACACAAAGCCGCTTATTCCCAGTCGTAGTATTCCTTTCTTTAGATGGTCTGCCTGATGAGACTGATGAGTATCATCTCCTTGGAAATCTTATTTTAAGACATCAGTGACCAATTTTCTTCAGCAGCCGAAGCTTTTCCGCTACGTCTGGCGTACTTGCTCTCATTTCGTCACTTAGTAATGAAAACTAAGTTCTTATTGCGCAGGAAAAAATCCAATTCACATACCAGAGGATGGTCGTTTCTTGCTTACTCAAAAAGGTTCATTCTATTTTTTCCAGTACGATTAGCTAGATCGCAATGGACGTCATATCGAAAGTTTCTATGGTTACGGCCAAAATATTATTAAAGGCAAGCGTATAATCTATAAAACTAGATTATTTTCCGAACAATACATATATGCATATAACTGGATTCATAATCCAATTAAATAGTCAGCATTTCTTTGACTAATAAATACCACATAGACAGCCTACAGAGTTCAAAAAAAACTTTGATGTCCCGATATTCATTATAAAGTATTTCTTCGCTTATATCGGCAGGTCTTACTTTGGGTTTTAACGAGTAACGTAACTTAAATTCAAATAAATAACCATTAATAGCGCGGGTGGTGATAACAATCATCTAAATGAAGTTTGCGAACTTGATAATAAACACCAATCCCATTGTATTCAATCATTCGTATAACATAGCAGTTAGTCAGACATGCAGTGCGTTTCTACCTTCCATGGGCACGACAAGAAACTGACTAGCAAGGATAAAACCATAACGCATATATATATATATATATATATATATATATATATATATATATATATATATATATATATATATATATAAGGAAAAATTAGGTATGCGGCTATTACCTGTAGTGGTCGAGTATAAAATAAACTTGACTGGAAATATCGGCAGCACAATTTCTATGCAATCATGAACATTCATATCACATTTGTATACGTGATACAAGTTAACAATCATTGATTGCGCGGATTGTGAAAACAGTTCTTTAAACCAAGTTTGTGAGATTGAAATGAAAACCAATCCCAACGTATCTAACCAATCGCACAATATGGATAAACAACAATCAGTCACATGTACTGTCGCGTTGCGGCCTCCCACATTAGAACACGAAAGAAAACCGACTAACGAAATTTATATATGGAAATTCACAAAAGTGGCTTTCGATCCCAATGGTCTTGCATAGATTTCACATGAACAGGTCGGCTGCAATATTTCTATCCAAGCCTTCGCTAGAAATGACATAAGAGAATAATGTTCAAATAGCCCAGCCACTAAAGTGACTGATTTCACATATTTTTCGCTCTTAAGCATAAGACATCATTCTTTGTTAGGTTGATTGTCATTCCAACTAGAAAAATGCCAACTGCTTAAAACTGATTTATTGCAATTATAGAAGAATAATAAATGCTAGTTCACAAAACCGTTTAAGACGCTATAAACATCACGAAAATAGTAATAAATAATTTTTTCCTAACAAATTTGGATAATTACAGAGTGGCAATATTTTTTATTTGCCGATACAATTACACTGCGAACTGAAGAATGGGAAAAACAATGGCAATACACGTTTTCCGTGACGTTTCACTTAAACGATCTATACAAGTTTGTATAAATCGAGTCACTGTGCTAGCGTAATTATGCTTGCCGTTTAGTACGTGGTAAATCAGAGACCATCAGTGCGAATTGACAGCCGAGCAAACCAAGAATCTACACCAAGCAGTGTGAGAGGAAGGCATTGAAAAAAGAGCAAAATAAATTTCTTCTTTTCTCAAAACAAAACACTTATAATGTAGAGGCATTTGTGTATGATGCATTGCGCACCTAGTAACAAACTAGTACGAATTGAACGAGAATGATATGAGCAAGTTCGCATGAACAAATTGTATAATCCAGTTGGTATATGCATTTCAGGCTAACTGGCGAATCCAGGTGCGAAACACGGAAACTCATTCAAGAAACATTTAACATGGAATTATAGCAGCAATGCCGTTAAATGGTATAATAAATATACGTTATTGAAACAACAAATCGTGAGGCAAGTGTCAAATATTTCCTTTTTAAGTATTTGTTTAAAACATGATGTTATTCCTAAATGTTTTCGTTTTTAAATTAAATTTTAAGTTAAATGCTTATGGCATGTCCCTTAAGCATGAGCTTTGTATAAATATTATAAAAACTTTGATTCGTGATTTAGTTAAACGTAAGATTACACTTAGTAGGAAAAACTAAACTAAGATCGATGTTAGCCTCTTTTGCACGCAGATGATTTTAAATGCATTAGCAGGGATTTCAGTGATAAAGCCCGTAATAGAGACCCCAAGAAAGTGATAATTTAATCGGGACTAATAGAATAGTAAATCTATCAACATTAAATCTTAAGAAGGATCAAGTTGAACTACTTAACCGTGGTTTAAACATGGCTATTCCTAATGAAAGATCGGTTAGAAACGAATTAATTACTGAGGCTGTCAAAACGGCAAAGCTTCTTTCGGATAATTTGAATTAGACGTTGCCTCATTGGTTTTAACACACAAAGAGGATAAAGTTAAGCCTAATTATGAAATTAAACGTCTCAGAAAAGATTTAGTATCAAATAATGTTATATGTCTTAAGGCGGATAAAGGAGGAGCTACAGTTCTGATGAATCAATCTGATTATAACAATAAAATGATAGAACAGTTAAGTAATGCTGAAGTATACAATAAAATAACAAAAGACCCTACTGATAAGTTACAAGGGCAAGTAAAATTATTAATCAATAAAATGATTGCTAATGAAGAATTGGATTCGACGCATGGTAACACTCTCATTCAAAGAGATACGGTTGCACCCAGAGTTTATGGTTTAGTTAAAGTGCATAAGCCGGGTAATCCTTTAAGAATTATAGTGAATGTACAACACTCCCCAACATATAAAATTTCAAAGTTTTTGTGCCATAGAATAAGAAAATATTCCTATTTCTTAGAACATACCTTGCTTAACTCATATCATTTGGTTGAAATTATTGATAAATATGTACTAGATGAAAAGGATAGATTAATAAGCTTAGATGTAGTATCTATGTACACAAATATACCGGTACCTGAGGCTCTGGATTGTTTTAAACGTTTCCTAGTTGATCACCCACTAATATTAGAAGGAAGCAAAATGACGTTAGGACACGTCATGGAGATGATGTGTATTTGTATGTCCTCCACTTATTTTAAATTTCGTAAGGAATTTTATAAACAAATTAGAGGCGTTCCAATGGGACAACCTTTATCGGTCCCAATAGCCAATATCTTTATGCATTATTTGGAAAATAATCTGTTGGATAAGACTCCATTGAAACCAAAACTGTACCTACGTTTCTTGGATGATATATTACTGATCTGGAACCATGGTGACAATAAATTGGTAAATTTCTTAAATTTAGCTAATCGAATGAGCGAACTACAATTTACCTTAGAAAGGGAATCGTCGGGTGAATTACCATTTTTAGATGTCAAATTAATTAGAAATGGTTTGAAATTGGGAAGAGATATTTATAGGAAGGATACTTATTCAGGAATCCTTCTTAATTTCAAGTCCAATCACCCGTTTCGTATGAAAGTCTGGATCTTAAAGTCATTAACATTAAGAAGTCTCAAGTTAACAGATATAAAGCATAGGAAGTTAGAATTAGACAGACTACGCGATATATTTAAGACTAATGGTTACCCTCCTCATTTAATAGATACAACAATGAGGGACATGGTGAAGAAATTTAATCCTAGTGTGAGATACACAAAACGGATAAGGATAAGGAAGAGCGGAAGGTCATGGTATTACCGGACTCTATATTAAGTAGGAAAGTGAAATCAATAGCTTTAAAATACAATATAAGGACCGTTTTAAAACAGCCCCTTACACTAGGCACTATACTCCCCTAACCAAAACGAAAAGATTGAACCCTTAGACACTTCAGGAGTGTATGAGATCCCATGCAATGATTGCAGTCTCAAGTATGTTGGTGAAACCATGCGTCCAATCAAAGTAAGAAGAGGTGAACATAAAACTGCGTGTAAATATGGACATATTGCTAAATCTGATCTTGCTCGTCATGTAGTGGAGACTGGGCATACTATCGACTGGGAGGAATGCAAACGCATAGCAATATGTAGTCGTAATAGGATGACGAGATTGATTAGGGAATCTATAGAAATTAAATCTAGAGATAATATTATGAATGAATGAAACAGCTGTTGAAAAATCCTTAGGTCCGATTTGGAATACTGCACTAGCTAGTGGAAGAAAAAGGCGATTGCATGAATTGGTAACTGAAGCTAGCTCCAGTAAAAGATTAAGAACATCAGATTAAGATTGACTAATTAGTGGGCTTTTATTCAACAAATGAATAAACAATTATTATGAATATAGTCTTCAAAATTTCATCTCTAACTGTTCATTTGATTTTAAAACAAATAGTGATTTCAACCTTAATTTTCTGTTTTACACCCCCACCCTACCCATTGGAAATATTCTAATAATACAATAGTTATAAGTAATAATTTGTCTGACGCGTGCAAAGGGTAAATTAATGTCTATTGACTGCAGTTTCATTTAGATGTACGTACATGTGTATCAAAATAAAATAATTTAACCAAATTTTTTAGTTATGCATACACATACACATGGACATACGTGGCGTGCGCCAATAACTGTTATTAACTTCTCTATCTTGAGTACAACCTAGTGGTTTGAATTGTAATTTAACATGTGCAATAGTCTTTCGGACTTCTGGTTTAATCACTCATGGCATGTTTTTATGACGAGTGTTTCTGAATTATGGGTCTCCCCCATCTCAGTTACCGTCATTTTACACTGAGTGTGTTAAAAACGAATAGTTATTGCATGCAATTGATAAATTATTATTCAGCCACTCTGGTCGAAATTAGTTAGATGAAAACAACAGTTATGAAAATGTACACACACACAAATATGTGACACGCGAATATCTAATGAAAGGTCAGTCTGAGGGATATAAATATTATGACTAGAGGAAATAAAACACTTGCTTCATTTGTTTCGTGAGATGCAATTGATGAAGGCCTACGGTAAGATGGGCCGAAATATATTGCTAAAAGAAAATTACTGGAACAATGAAAGCTGCGTTAGTCAAAACGCAGATCAGGTAATGATATGAGCAAGTTCGTATGAACAAATTGTATAATCCAATTGGTATATGCATTTCAGGCTAACTGGCGAATCATCAAAAGACGTGGGAATTAAGTCAAAAACCCACCCTATATTTGTTCATTAAATGTGGGACAGCAGTACGGTATAAACTCCTATACATATTTATATTCAAGCATTGCCAATCAGCTTCATGTAGAGACTTTGGCAATGCGACATGAAAGTCATTCACCATATATATATATATATATATATATATATATATATATATATATATATATATATATATAATACGTCATATATAAAATTTAGTTCTGTGATTTTTAAGCATTTGCTATTTAACTTGAGGGAAAAATCGTTGCTTCAAGCATACATTCATTGCAAAACAGATATACATAACATAGTTACTAAGAAAACAAATTCAGGATCATTTGTGGTTAAACAAAACTGGCAAATGCAGTACGTTTCCGCAAAAGCTGAACACATTGTTAATAAAAATCGCACTCCAAATCAGGTAGATTTGCAGGTGTTTTTCAAAATAAGGATAGAAGAATAACGCATAACGGAAGCTGTCTGTCGCAACATTGTTTAACCGTAGCTAAATAGCTAATAAATGTTCGTATATGAAATGAACATTTATATAATTAAACGAACATTGGTTGTGTGGGCGGTGATAACAATTACTTTTAATCAAGGTTGCGGTCTTGATATAAACACCTGACCCATTATGTACATGCATTTGCCAGTATAAACTAAGTATTGTACAGTGTAGAAAAGGAAATTCATCCAGTAGACCGGTTTCATTATTATTGGGAACTCATCGCAGAATATATAGAATTTGCCGCGGACAGGGCTCGAACCTGGGCACGTCTATTTCGGAATCACGTGCTCTAACTACTGAGCCATTTTGCCGCACACTACACACAATTTTCATTAATATACTAATATTTCTTGGTTAGTCTTTCCTTTAGGTGTAGCCTATATAGCATATATTAGATCCAACTAACCATTCCCAATCTATCACTATATGATAGACACCAAGCTACCTGGGGAAATGGTATTGAATTTAACATTTATATAATTAAACGACCATTGGTTGCGCTGACGGTGATAACAATAGTTTCAGACGTGCCCAGGTTAGAGCACTGTCCGCGGCAACTTCTCGACAGTACGTAATGAGTTCCCAATGAGGACGAAACCGGTCTACAGGATGAACTTCCTTTTCTACACTATACACTATAGTGTCATTATACACTATATAATGACATATGTAGGTACATAATTGGTCAGGTTTTCGTCCTTTCAAGCCAACACTTAAATATAAATACAGATATCATGGATTTGCCGAATCGATTTATTGCTCTTCTGATTGATTGACTGACAATACAGTTTTGTATTATGTGTTGCACACCTAGTAACATATTAGTTCAAATGGGATCAGAAGGATAAATAAAGGTCAATATGAACGGATGGTATAATCGCATGTGCACATGCGTTTCGTGCTTACTGGTGATTCACCAACAGGAGCCGGTACTGCGCCCTTTAATGTGGGAAAATATGATGATACAATCTCCTATACTAATGTGCATTATCTCATATTGTTTTATGTGTAATCACTGTTGTATATATATATATATATATATATATATATATATATATATATATATATATATATATATATATATATATATATATACTGTTAGAATAATGTCAAAATTGTGTACAAATAATCCTAATGGATAGTTTGATTTTTCTTAATGGGAAATTCTACGCGGTAGCTAGTACGAAATACCATTAAAATCGTGGTTATGGTAGTTAGGACGGTCAACATAATATGACTGCACGATTTATTGAATACGATTGTGCGACAGGATAGCTCAGTGGTTAGAGCACCAGATTCCGAAGCAGACGTGCCCAGGTTCGTATCCTGTCCGCGGCAAATTCTGGCCAGTACTTGATGAGTTCCCAATAAGGACGAAACCGGTCTACTGGATGAATTGCCTTTTCTACACTATACAATTCTTAGTTTATACTGACATATGTAAGTAATTAATGGGTCAGGTGTTTATATCAAGACCGCAACCTTGATTATAATAAATATTGAATACGATGTTGCAGGCATATTATGCTAACTTACAACGCAGAAACTTTTTGTAGGACTCATACTCCTGAGAGCCTTAGCATGAAGACCAATCCGATAACTGGGCCGTAGTTTCCTCATTATTCGGCAATTCATCAGCAAAATCGTTATGCAAAGCAGTAAGCACGAAACGAATGTGCGTGAGATTATACTTTCCGGTCATGCTGTCTTTGGTTTATCCTTCTGGTCACATCTGAACTAATTTGTTACTAGGTTCGCAACACCTAAAACATATTTACATACATGCAAAGCAGTAGTCGAATAATAGCAAATTACACTAATAATGCCTGTAGCTTTTTTCTTGAATTCCTGAGCGGTGCGATCGTCACATTTAGAGTATCTGCGGTTTTCTTTCGTGGGTAGTAGATTTGCACTATCAGTTTCGCATAGATCCGATTGATCCCCATTTTCAGGTAAGCATAGAGTTCCAATGCCGCGTTTTGCGTACGCGGGTAATAGCTTTGCACGGACAGTTTCACAAAGATCCGATTGATCATAATTTCCAATTTTGTTTTGTCTTTGATCGGGTTTAGTTATTATTCGTTCCGACAAAATTCAAAAAATACTTAAGCATAGAGTTCGTCTTCGTTGTGGCTGAGTGCTGATCCGTCCCTTCACTCCGAAGGTACGATCTAATCTACGTACAGCCTGTTATGATTTAAGCATTAACATTCCCACATTTGATCGTCGCCTCCAAAATCGCAAAAGCGATATTGCATCGATTGAAAGGATTGAATTAAAACATTGAATAGCGCCGTGTTTTGGTGTGGTCCTAAAAAATTACCGAATCACCATGTGGCACAGCTTCAGACGTCACTGGTAGTACTCGATGCAATTGACAAGATGCCCGAGGACGAAACCTTGATCTAGTAGATGGATTATTTTCCAAGCTAGAATGATTTGAAGTACGAGCCCTATAAACTTCGGCGAAACGTATTATGTTCGTTTTCCCGGACAGCTATCTGATGCAGAAGACTCAAGAAATGGTAATCGCTCACGGTACTTGATTTTTCACCAGTTTGTGTCTCACCGACCATCTTGGCTACCATTGACGAGGATGAAATCGTGGTAAATTAGGTGGATCTTTTGTCAACCAAATATACGTAGTTTGACTAAAATGAGTACGGTTTTGAAAAAGACGACATATCAAACCCACCCATACTAATTGAGTTGGAAATAATAACCAACATCGAGAAAATTGGTTACAGTAATCAATATAGCAAGTGGATTGCTTTAAAAAATAGGCTTAGGTGAAGCAATATTCCAACGGAGAATTTGACATTCTGACAATGGTAATATCAAGTAAAAAAGATTAATTAAAATCCACAAACGTAGAAGACATAATATCGTACATAGGATAATCGATCAGACGAGGTCAAGGAAAGAAATATGTATAAGAACCAATCACGATATGAACACAAAGCATACTTTAAAAATAAAACAAACAAATGGTTTTATAAAATTTTAAAGAAAATCAAGATGCTAGAATAATATTACCTCATTGGAGAAAATCATATTGACGTCTAAAGGTAACCAAAAAATAGATCCCCACAGCGATATCAGGCCAAAGTTTAAAAAAATTAACTTTATTATGCAATGCTAAGAGACAATATTACTGAGTGTCAATCAACAGCCTAGCACAGTCAGTGAACAAAAACAACCGCACATACACATAAGAACATAACGACAGACGACAATATTGACACAGTAAACAAAACTGGTGATTGACTTAAATTGAACCAGAACGAAGAAAACAGTTAGCGGAATAAAACAAACCAGTTAAGAGCTTTACGAATATAACACTGAAATAAGGACGCTTCGTCAATAATTTCACAAGCTTCAGCAGTATCAGTGATAAAATATACTACAAATCCCGTATAAAGAACTCCATGTAGGACAAAACAGGTTAAATTCGTAAAATTACAAACGAAATTAACCTTTATTATTATAATCAAGGTTGCGGTCTTAATATAGGCACCTGAACCATTAATTACTTACATATGTCAGTATAAACTACGAATTTTATTGTGTAGAAAAGGTAATTCATCCAGTAGACCAGTTTCGTCCTTATTGGGAATTCACCGTGTACTTGCCAGAAATTGCCGCGGACAGGGCTCGAACCATAGCACGTCTGCTTCGGAATCTGGTGCTCTAACCACTAAGCCACTCAGCCATACACTACACTACACACAATTTTCAGTTATATACTAATTAATGTAACTTGGTTAGTCTATTCTTCCTTCAGGTAGAGCTCATATGGCATCCATTTAGACCCAAAGTTCCAACTAACCGTCCCACATCTGTCATTACCGAATAAACACCAAACTACATGGGGAAGTGGTATTGAAATTAACATTTATATAATTAAACGCACATTGGTTGCGCGGGCAGTGATAACAATTACTATAATCAAGTTTGCGGTCTTGATATAGGCACCTGACCCATTAATTATTTACGTATGTCAGTATACAGTAAGAATTGTATAGTGTAGAAAAGGCAATTCATCCAGTAGACTGGTTTCGTCCTTATTGGGAACTCACCACGAAATGGCCAGAAATTGCCGCGGACAAGGCTCGAACCTGGGCACCTCTTTACGGAATCTGGTGCTTTAACCACTGAGCCACCCTGCCGCACACTACACTACACACAATTACCAGTTTTATAATAACTAATGCATATGCGGCAGGGTGGCTCAGTGGTTAGAGTACCATTAAAGCTCGCATTTCAAAAGAATATATATATTTTTTAAAATATATAGTGCACTATGACTGTAACATGAACCAACACAATTTGGCAATAAAAACCTGCTACTTCAGCAAAATCTTGTACTCTGGACTTGTCAACATCAGTTCCCATATTTTCGTGATAATCTTGACACCACTAAGTGAAATATAATTATATATTTTTTATTTCTCATAACTAACATACATGCATTCATTTATTGGGTATGTCGTAACCAGATACAAGTTCATCAAATAGGGCCAGAATGATATGTCAATGTCAGCATAAACAAAAGGTGTAGTCCAATTTATACACACGAGTCGTGTATACAGATGATTCATCAGTAGGTGCCGACGCAAAGGCCCAAAACCGTTACATATTTCGTACAATATGTAGGAAAGGTTAACGGTGTATTCTGCCCTCTGAATTCATATCAGGGATACGATTGAAATAAAATTTCGCTATGGTTTCGGTAAACACCAATCGCGTTCTATTTAAGCAATAGCAAAATACCATTGCATGAGGTATGGCAAACCAGATAAGCGGCTCTCACTCATTCTAGTATTTCATAAGTTTTGTTTGACTGGAAATGTCTGCTGTACAATTTATATGCAGTCACAAACATTAAAAATAGTAAGCTTGCGCCACACGTGAATAAGCTATACAGTTAAACAATCATTGGTAAAGATAAACACCGCCTCTATTGCATTTAACCAGTTGCACAACATTGCTAAAAGCTCATAATGAGAAATTTCCCAACAAAATTTAAATTGAAATGCCATATACTAAAACTAAAATGCGAAACAAATTTATGATCCGAAAGCTTGTACAAAAAAATATGTAAACAAAATTGAGTTTGTGGGATAATTCACATCCAGGACGGCCGATAGTTGCCTTTTTACGTCTATAACACTGGCTTAGTCGACTTTAAACTGTCCAGTGGCACTAGCTATACTTTATGCAAAACGTGAACCGTTTATAAGATTAAATGAATACAATAAATACGATAAACGTTCTGGCTATGCACAAATATACCGTGATCTGAGAAAGTAACAAAGCAGAAATCAATTTAAAAATAGGTGCGACACACGTAGGTTTCCGTCTGCTCACTTACAGCCCGAAGGAATCACTAGAGCTATCATTACACGTGCATTAGGCTGGTGCTTTAAGGTTTCTTCTACGTAGGAGTCACCAATAGGTCAAGAGAAAAATATACATTTTTCCAAGAAGGTGAGATAAAGTTAGTTGTGTTATCAGACATATGCGTATTATATCAATATTCCAGTTTTATTTAAAATCTAATTTTGGTCATTAAGTGTTAAAGCAGATTTTGAACGCCCTCCATTAAAAGAACAGAAATTACAAATAGCTTAATAGGATTCGCAACTGACATAATCATAATTTTAAAGATAGGTTACCAGACTCGAGGCATCAATGGGAACTGGACAAAACTGTTGATTTGATGGTTTTTGTCCCACCTGACTCGCTGGACTACACTGGATGTGCGAAAGCGCTCTTAAATTTTCTCATGCCAGGAAAGGCAACGAAGAGATCCCAGACTAACATTCGCAATACCAAAATGGAGACTGGCGAACAAGCGTTCGCCTACAGTCAAGACATAACTAAGTGTGTCATGATTATGCGGCAGTGAAGAATCGGTATATGATGCAGATATAATTCTACGTAGTATTAGTCGTAGTAGGAGTAGTAGCGTTAATACTAGTAGCAGTAGTAGTGGTAAAAGAGATAATAGAATTAAAATTTAATCCCTTTACTACACTCTTATATCGTTATTATTGTACAACTTTCCAATATTAGTTAGGATAGCTAGTGAAGCTTGGACCACTCACCGATAAGTTGTCAATTGCTATAACCCCAATGACTTCAACACGATAAATACCATTTAAACAATAATTGATTGCGCGGGTGGTGGTAACAATTTTTTAAATCAAGTTTGCATTGCAGAGTAAACACCAATCCCATTGTATTTAACAGTCATCCGAACAACATAACAAAACTACCGCCAGCTGCAGCGCACTTGCAGCTGGCGGTGGTGTATTCGATGATGGTGTTCAATAGGATGATGTTCAACACGCAAACTGTTTAAACGATAAATACCGTTGTAAATATGCAGAAAATTACCAGTTTGGACCAGACCATAAACTAGAAGATGAATATTCTTTGGTGAATGTAGCAAATTTCATCTCGACATAGACACATGTCATTCTCACAATCGCATCTCAAAATTACCTCCCTTCAATTAGGATTTTACGTCTTAATAATCGAGAAATAGGGTATTCGTAAATTTTGGTGTGAAAACTTACGATACATGCGTATGAAAGGTGTGCTACGTTGCATGGTTAGCTACAGTTCAACAAGTAGTACTAAAACTATGGTATAACGAAGTTGCAGTCACTAACATACACATGCGTTTCGAGCTTCATTTAAAAACCATCAAATAAAACCCAGTAGTAATATATAAAGTTCGGTAACTCTCAACCTATCAATACAGGAATGACCAGATCTCAGATATCACTTTGCAATACAACGGGAAAGCCCATAAAGCAACACACACACATATATACACACACATACATACAATTACTAATCAGCTCAAACAAGAAATAGAAGTAAAACTGAGTCAGACCAATTGCCACCCATATAAAAATGAAAACACATTATATATATATATATATATATATATATATATATATATATATATGCCTGGCTGCAAAAATTAGCAGCATATATGCATTTATGCATTAGACCTGATAGTACCAGTAAAAAGTTAGTGAGTAAAGGACCACGAGGATATGGAAAATCTTAGTGTGTTGATTATGCTTACAGGCTTACAGGGTATACGCCGTAAAGGCTAATTTTATACTTGGTCAGTTTTCCGTCAAGTCGCAACATGAACGACATCAGTTGAAGTTGACTCTGCCCTGGAAAATTCCAACATTCTCGCATTACATGACCGAATATGTAGTGTGTTTGGAGCGCAACGCTTGCCACTACAGTTGTGTCGCCTGGAAGATCGAATAACGTGCGTTCGTTCATACTGACTTTGGCATGCCCTCTTCATCCTTCATGAATCAACCTGCCACTGGACAAGCTCTGCCTTATACATAAAAATCTGTCATAAATTTGTTTTCGTTTCAATGAACAACCCACCAGACGAAAAGCATAAAACTTGTCCCCCCCTCTAACCCCCCACCAACCCGGTCATCATTTTTATGTAGCGGAACAGAAACTAAAGCTATGCTAATATAATTATAATAACGCCCACACAGCACACGAGCAAAATATGTATAATATAACGTCGAACATTTACATTTTACACAGATGGCAATAAAGGGGTATAGAATTTATTTAAATTATCTGTGCACTAGATAGGGTATCAGATGGAGCATAAGCTAAGTGAAAATCCCGCAACTTTTAAAGGCTTACGAACGAATAAAACGCGTTTAATAAAATATACAGCGCTGGTTTGCGTGGGTGTTTTCGGTTATGATGAATAACATCACCAACGTTCCACTGAACCTCATGTTAGAATACATATTTTTGACGGTATAGGATAAACATAAATGTATTTCTACATTAATGAGTATATCAAACATTAAAAGAAATAGAGTTAGACTCCTAAAGGTGAGCTAATGCTTGACCTGGAATACTGTTTGCTATTGGAATATCATTCATAAAAATGTCCCAACCTAGCATCTGGTATCATTTCGTTACATAAGTCCAATGTTTGTGCTGCATGAATTTAGCTTTGTAAACTATTCTATTTCAGCTCGAAGATAAACTCAACCTAATGCAACCTCCTTTAAACAGTTAATTGTTTTGAATTTTCAAGTGATTTACATTGACTCTGCTAATTGATACATGGACGCCTTAGTAAAATTACCAATATTTCATTCGTAAATATTAAGCCTTTTCTTTTGTGATCGATTCACAAAGATTGAAATGGAATCTTAATATACTAGTAATAAACTGTCATATAAGTCCCATGGCTGAAATGAGAACGCTTCCTCTACATCACCAAGGCTCATTTTGTTCAAGAGGAGACTTGATTAGTATAGTTAGCAGTAGTAGTGATATTATAAGAATTAAAGGAGTACCATCTATATGACTAGTAGTAAGTAATATTAATAGTAAGGAAAGTGGTAACAGTAGTTGGTGAATAAGTAGTAGTACGAGAAGTAGTGATAGTAGTATTAGTAGCATTAGTATGCGTAGTAAAATAATAGCAGTATAGCCGTAATTAGCAGTTATGGTAACAGTGTTAGTACGAATAATAGTAGAACAAGAAGTAACAGCAAGAGAATTAAGAGCAGTAGTCGTAACTTCACGATTAATTACACAAAAGCTATATTTAAGACATATTGATAGTTTCCTTTTTTTCAAACAAAACAGCCTCATAAGCGAATTTTTGTCAGAGACATAAGTAAAAATCGAATACACATAGCCATGAAAACCACCATAGTGAATCGCAGAAAGCTAACTTGGCCATAATGGTGTTGTGGAGAGGATTAGTTGCCTCATTTATGTAAACAGAAACACCAAGCTCTTTACATAAAAATGAAAATAATGCTACTTGGAATCCTTCAACTGTGCTACATCGTCCAATAACTGACCTATAAAAACAGTTTAAAGAACGCAGAGAGTAAGAGTATTCTTTAAATGATTCTGTGCACTTTCGTTGGATGACTAAATAGAGGCTACACTCAAACTGTCCTGTTTAAATCAAATTAGGAGGATGTGGATGACGGATAAAATATCAGAATAGAAAACACACACACACACACTTGGGATTAGATGCACAATGAAGGAAATAAAATGATGAGAATAATAATTGTGATGCTAATACAAATAACAATATTTGTAAAAACAATAGCACTAATTACAATAGTTTAAAAATGAAATCTGTATTTAAAAAAATAACAAAAATAGCAAAAAAACAAAAGCAATAATAATAATAATAATAATATAGATATAATAATAATAATAATAAAAACAGAAATAATAATAATAATAGTAATAATAATAGAAATATTAATAATGTAAATTATAATAATAATAATAGAAATAATAATAAAAATAAAAATAATAAAAATAACAATATCAATAATAATTATAATAACAATAATATTAATAATAATAACAGCAATGATAGTTACAATAACAATATTAAAAACAGAAATAATAATAGTAATATCAATAATAATCATAATAATAACAATATTATTGATAATAATAATAATAACAACAGAATTAATAATAACGACAATATCAACAACAATTATAATAATACCAATAATATTAATAAAAATAATAACAATTGCATTTATAATATTATTAATAATAACAATGATATTATTAATAATAATAATTATTATTAATAATAATAATATTATTATTATTATTAGTGTAGTGAGTGGTATTAGAATTTTGATAAAGATACTGAAAAAGGGGCACCTAAACCTTAAGCCACAAAGATTAGACCGACCAACATTTTCTGTGTTTAATACTAATGGTGTGGAAGCCTTCGGAGTGACGGAACTAATCGCTGGATAGGGTGTGTATTTGGAAATGAGGATTAATCGGATTACTGCTGTATTAAGAATAAGTGTCAAGAAACAACAAAAGAAAGTCGTGGATATGTTAAATTTGACGACCGCACTGCGCAACTTACTAAAAACCAATTAAAATGTCTATTTGACATGGCAGTGCCTCGAGCAACAACCGTGCTCTTGGTCTAAACGGGAAAGTTAGAGAAATTGGAGCACACAATAACGATATAATGGACAATTTCTTAATACAATTGAGCACACACGGTGATGCGTAACTGGTCGGATCTTCACCGGCAGTGCAAGCTGCCCGGTTGCAAGATAGTTGTCAACTTGTACATTGCTTGACGTTCACAACGGAGCTCCACCAAGAGAAGGCACCATCAAAATAACGGGTACAATTACGCAGGTGGCTTTAAGGGCCAATAAAATGATTCGCGTCAAGAACACATCCAAAGACAATAAATTGTTCAACACGAACAGTACTATTCGCCTTACAACTCCGAGGCTCTGCAGGACTTTTTACACTGTTTAATCATGACAGTTAAAGGATCACGTTCGAGCTCAAACAGATAAAATGACCGTGTTGATTGAATCTCCATATAAGAAGCCAAAAAGTAATTCAATCAAAAAAATGAGTTTTCTTTCATTGTTGATATTAAATATTTGTCGGCTACGAGTCACCCTGCACACTAGTAATTGTCGATCTTCCAACCATCGAATATATATCATGTCTTGGGGCAAGATGTAATATTCCCTCAAGTAATTCACAGTACTGTGGACTCCCCAGAAATGTTTCGATCCCTCTCGTCTAGGATCATCTACAGGCTCACCAGAACTCACAGCAAAAAGTCAAGAGAAAAGAAAGGTAATTGTGATAATCGAGTTCAGACAGACCTATTTATTTTACATTTAAACATTCTAAGTCATAGGTGCTAATGGTAATCTTCTATTGCTTGGATAATACAAAATATAAGGGCGTCAATGATGATTTTCCATCACTAACATAAGTATACACATACTTGTATATATATATATATATATATATATATATATATATATATATATATATAAAATGATATGTAAATACCTGCAGCGAAAATGAAAAAAAAAGTTCTTGTATCGGATACAATTTCCTTTTACCTTTTCACAAGGAAAGTTCTTTAATTGTTTCCCTCGTGCACAAGACCGATTAAGTTAAAAAAAGTTGAGCTCTCCACTATAAGAGAATATTTTACATCGTGCTCCGAGAGGTAATGCGTGCAGTTCGGCAATAACTGATGTGCATCGCCTACCCCTAGCCGAGACCTACGGAAAATCAAATTATGATGAACCCCACGCATCAACACGTCAAAAGGACTGGTCGTCTAACTGAGACTCTTTTGGAGTGGGATGCGTGAAATCAACGACTGCATCAACTCGACAAGCATGCTAGGCCCGCAGATCAAATTCGTTGATCGTAAGCGATCAATATCTTAGCTAAGCTAAGCTGAATAAGCCATATAGAGATCTCGTTTGCGACATTCCCCTTGACGAAGAGCATTTATTCTAGATATCGTATTTTGTAAATATGCCAAAATAGACTTAATTTAATCGAACATCTTATAAAAGACGAATAAATTAATATTATTTGTAAATATCCTTTATTTTGGACAAAATGAATCTCTAAAAAAAGTTAACCAACATCATCATCATCAACAGAGATAGAATATTTTACTGGAAAAATTCGCCTGTCAATATCACTACTGTTTAATCAATTTCGTTCCTAGACAGTTTTTGGTATATTTTACTCCTAATTAGCAAACTCTTTACAAAAAAGAAATACGCGTTGGTAGATTTATCGACTGAAGTTGGAAAAATACAACGAATAGATAAAGACGACAATTGTTAATTAAAATTATCATTAAACAAAAATTGATTGCGCGGGTGGTGGTAACAATTCTTTAAATCAAGTTTGCGAGCTTGAAGTAAACACCAATCCCATTGTATTTAACCAGTCGTCGAACGACATAACAAAACTGTTAAGTGGGTTGCGACTTGCGGTGGTTTTTTTGTTGTTGACGACTGGTTAAATAAAATGGGATTGGTGTTTACTTCAAGCTCGCAAACTTGATAAAATTATCACGGTCTTCCATTTGTAGGTTGTACGGTCTATCACCAAAAGCACTCATGTCAAAAAGCAAATCAACACATAACACACGTAAACGGAGAGTAATCTACAAGTCAGTTAACTATATAATAGTCTGTGCCCTCACGGCCTAACATTAAGGCTTTCTTATTTGGTTAATCAAGGACTGGCGCCAGCACGAGCAATTCCAACATGCGATGTGTCACGAGAACAACTCTACGCTAGATAGGAAATAAATGGTCAGGTAAATGACGAAAGCACTACAAAGAATCGACAGGCGTCGTATAGCTGAATTCCTATCGTACCGGAAAATTTTATGCTGCAGCAATACAGTTTTATACGAATCTTCCCATGTGTGAACAGATGATGTTAGAGAAAATCCGCGTTCAGGTATGACACTAGCCTACTTTATAAGTAGACAGCAAATCTGCAAATGCTCAGTGTAGGAGACCCCATTTATCATAGGATAAACTATGCGTTCTAATGCAACAGAACTAAGACCAACTATGCCTAACCTGGATAGATTCATACAAGAGCTAGTTCATTTCCATGAAAGATAGTAATGATCGATGAAAATTCAATATATATATAAATTTATATTGTACAGCTCGAATAGCAGTCGTGAATGAATCACACCAAGAATATTACCAAATATAATGAAAATGAATCTTCCTACAGCGAATAAATGTATACGTTTTCAGTTGACAAGCTTATAAAGAAGCCAATTTCGAAATATGAACGTGAACTTTCTGCGTAAACTATCGTTAGAAAAAGTAATTAACGAGAAATTTATTGATCGGGAAAATATTGAAAAACAAATTTCCTCTAATTAGTTTCATTGAAATAAAAAATAGCCTTTTTTTAAAATATTTCGTGACACTTCTGTATTTCTATTTCCACTTTTAGTTTAATACTATTTCATTGCAGTTGGAAATTTTCCAATCTTGACACTGACAATGTTTGCTTGGCGCCAAATCCATTAATCTACAGGTCATTTAGCAATACTGTTGCGTATACTGTATGTATTGATATGTAGAATGTTTAAAACGTTATCAGAACACGAGATTTAACATGCTGGTCCCACTTACATTTTGATGCAAATTACCATGAATAACAGGTAACTCGTCAGATAAAAACCATTATAACGATCCTGTGTAATTCCGTTTATGATGATAATGATGATAAAAACTGGTCAAAGTTCTGCCCATCTTTGGAAAAATATATATAAACCTCATATAAAGGAGTGAATTGATTCATTCAATATTGACAGGACTGAAACTTCATAAAATATGAGATACTTTTTACTATCGGAACACAATTTATATTGTAAACACCCGAGCTGCAAGTAAATGTCGTGCGACGTTACAAAGTAGTTAAAGGCCGTAGATAATGAGAAACAGTTACTGTTGGTGGTCCTTATCCGCGCAGGAATTGCGTTCTCCGGCAAATGACGAGAAAGTTTGGCAGTGTTGCTGTGTCTAGAAGTACTCCTAGACACTTGAGGCCTGTTCTAGTTTAATGGCTGATGTTCCTTAATGTGGATGCACCGGGAAGTGAGTTGTTCTTCGAAGGCATGAGAATAGTCTTGTTGAAGATGTGAAGCAACACCGAGGTGGCTGGCACACGTAGAAATCCGATTAATAGATAATCGATTATGTATGACTAGTCGGCGTTACTGAAGTCCACGTTGATGTGATGACACAGCGTAAATAAAAGCAAGTCCGGAAGTCAGCGTAGGCAAATAGTCAAGTAGAGAGAGAGAGCGACAGCAATCACACGTATCGCGCAGAGCAGAAGTGTCAAGTGTGTGTGCATGGTAAATGCACCGTGCTTATATAGATTTGCAAACGCAAGGTCGCACGTCATTGACGAACGGCGAATTTCGCTTGTTTTAGTTGGTACCGCGTAATGAAATTGGAATTTCATTTAAGCAATATGCCGGCAAAATAATCTGAGCCGTTACAGAATTATTGGTTTTTTGGAGTTCATTTGTTTTTAAATGGCTCAAGTTAATTCGACGGCATATTTCCCAAATTAAATTTAAAATTTAATACGATGGAAAAATGAGAACGCGTAAAATACCGCTGACCAATTTCGTGCGACATCGCATCTATATAAGCGAGATGCAATTACCATGCAAAAAGTTCTGCTCTGCTCGCTACGTATGATCTCGGTCGCTTTCTAGACAACACTATCTACGCCAAATGTTCTCCTTGCATTTTAGCACGCTGTGGTACTAATTCTGTTGGTCTTCAGGTACGTCAATCTTCTTGTTGCTGCGCATCCAGTCATATGTAATTGATCATCTAACCATCGGATTTTTACGTGCCAGCCATCTCCGTGTTGCCGCAGACCATTAACAAGACTAGTCAAGGCCTTCGAACAGCAACTAACACATCCTGTTTCATCAGTTCTACTTATTGAAGCGCATCTACACAAGCCAACGAACAAGACAGACAGAACTAATGTCTTGGAGGACATCTGGACATCTACATGCTGCAACACACTCACATTCTCTCATGGCATTTGCATGTGAATGTCTCCCTGACCCTTTTAAGGGCCATCCACATTAACCGATATCTCCGAGGCCGCAGTTGGTCCTCTTAGTAAAGTTGCATGCCACCCCATTAAGCCAGGGCGTTACATTGGCGACCGCGCCAGGATCGGAGAGCAGTGCTACTGTTGTAATCTGCGGACCCAACATGTTTTTAAAATACAAATCATTAAGCGAACTTTTGAACCACAAATTTTTTTGAACGGGAGTTGTGGTGTACATTAAATAACCAACATCAGCATATCAAATTATTAAACCGGATCATGTTGTCTTTCCATCCTGCTTAATTTTTGACACAATTTTTGTGTATTTCTGAGTTAACGAGTTCTTTGGTTCAGTCAGTCACAATTTTTTCTCGCTTATGTGCTTTTGTAACATATTCTGCGAATTTAACTACGGTATTTGGTCAGTTCAAACAGTGGAAGCAGATTTTAGTAAGCGCCTCGTTATTAGCATGTAAAATTTAGAGGGCACGTATGTTTTGATTTAATTCTTTTAAAGTCCCTTTATGTGCTTCGTTGTACCCATATTTAATATTCTGTCAGTTACTTCCAAACATGAATATCCTGAATTCTAAGTTAGTTCAGTGTCCAACCGCCAGTTTAACAATTGATGAAGTTAGGTTATCCTCATTAAAGAGATCTGACTAAACGCTTTGAACGATACATCATAGAGAGAGAAAATGCTAATAAAACCAAAAATCAACATCGTCTAAATCAGATCCCCTCGATCATTCAGTCGATATTCTCTAAAAAATGTTGCTATAATCCCCAGAATTGATTTCTATAATTGTCGAAATTGCCTGCATAGTTCGGAGAATTTACCAAACAGATGCCAGTTTCCTGCCTTAGCTAACCACCAGCAACAAAAAGGGAAAGTTTCTATTCTTCACGTAAAAATAGATCAACTTTCAAACGTCTATTACTGTAGTTTATGTTGATTCCTTTCGTCCGAGTAGACGTAGCTTCAAAGACAGTACAACCGATAATGTCATTTACAATCAGCCTATTTGCCTATATGACGCGGCCAAGCAACCAAAGGAACAATTGTATCTTCTCGATTTTAAAAACGAAGAATAATTCATCGTAGACACAGTTGCAGTAGTTTCTGTTCTCAAGGGCGAATCCATGGCCGAGATGTCTCTAGGTTTTCTACTCGGAACAGCTACGGGGGAGCCCATTCCCACTTATGCTTGCCGGCATCGCCCCTCCAATGGAATTAAGCAAAGTTTCTAGACACGTTATTCCGAACATTTAGAGTTATAGGCCATACAGCCATCTACAGTGCATCACTCGACAGAAATATCGACAGCTCTTCGAGAACACAAGTCGTTGTTCAGAGCTACGTGTCGAAAAGGACCTAGCAAAAAACTTACTTATATCTTAGTCGTCTGTAGACGAGAAATTACTCCGTCTTGCCATTAACTCATTAGCAAATGCCACAATGCTAACACATTCAGACTTCTAATGACCTTTTCTATTCACAACCGATGCTTCTGAATTTGTTATAGGGGGCCATCTTGGAATAAGAGATCGACGGTGTTTGGAAGCCTATTAGTTTTTACCCGCGTGCTCTATAACCAGTAGAAACTAGATACGACATTTTCGGTCGAGAACTCCTCACCATTTCATTAGCATCATAGACAGTAGCAGATTTGTTATTCTTAAAGATCATGCACCATTAGTTCGCTTAAATCTAAATACGACTTCAACTGAAACAAAGTATCCTGCCAGAATAGAAAGACCTAATAATAATTTATACATTTAACCGATGGCCTGCGGCTTTACATCTTCGCGCCATTTCTGCAGAGAAAATTACAAATGATTTCATCTCTGCATGGATAGCACATTATGGTGTTTCCAGCGAGGTTATTATGGACAGGGGTACTTGCTTGCCATCCGATCGTTTGAAAATTACTTTGCGGTTTATGGGATGCGCTTTACGCCACACAACTGCCTACCGTCCACAATCTAACAGTATGGTAGAGAGAATGCATAGAGAACTCAAAGAATCTTAACCATTCTCGTTCATTAATGGCAACTGGGTTGATGCATTACCTTTAGTTCTACTTTCTATGCGTTCCAGTATACATGAATTTATTATAACGTGGGCGTCACAACTTTTGTATAACATGGACCTACGCCTGCCTAGTCAGCTCCCATATTTACTACCCGCAAAGGATGACCCAGAAGACGAAGCTTCTCGCCTTCGACTTCATTTCAGTAACATGTCTTCCAAGCACCCGAGACATGCTCCTCGGCCAGTCTTTGTTCATTTACAGCCCCACAGCTGCAATAAAGTTCTCGCTCGTAATTACGTTGCTGTTGCACGATTGCAAAACAGGTATCGTGGTCCTTAACCGATTTTGTTCCGGCGGCCTAAATATTTCATTATCACGCAAGGCGCGACACTTAAATCGGTAAGCATAGAAAGTTTGAAGCCTTTTGTCGAACCGCCTGATCCTCGCGACTTACAACCTTCTACATGCGTCTCATGCTCTACATGCCTGCAATCTAAATCTAGTAGTAGACTGCTTTGAATTACATGCAACTGATAACTTTTCTCTATTATATTTTCATTTTTCTACGTAGAAAATGGTAACTGTGCGCACCACTGGCGCCCTATTGCACGTGACACGATCACTGTGGATTCACATGATTCATTAATTTTTCTCATACTCACATGTTTCACGTGGTATAACCAACTGTTCTTAGCTAACAATTGTGTAGAGTCCGTGAACAGTTCTTAAGTATTATGCCAATTCTGCGGCAATGTTCGCTTACACTTTCGTTCTTATCATTTGCTTTTCGTGTATTGTTTATACGCCATACTGTTGCGCAGTAGAGCTCACGCTTGAGCCCACACTTGCTTATTTTGATATGACCAGCTAATGCTTTTTCTTGCAACACTAAGTAATCACAGGTTTCATATCATAGTATAGGCAATGATCATGCGTACCGCAACTTCATCATTTACGCAGTTCACATTCACTAACGAATATCATGACCACAACGTCAAGCACACACTAGCTCCTTTGGTCGTATCGAACTCTAATTGATAGCGATCCAGCCTGCCCAGTTTACAACTTAACACCTTCAGCTGCAGTCCGCTTGGCATTTTTCATTCTTTGGCTCTCAAAAACTATCACACTGCTCTATTTCGCTTCACGTGGTATGACCGGCCACTACGGTTAACAATTTGTGTAGAAATTACTAATGGTTATTTTGTATCATATCATTGTTGAAAAAATTAAGGAGTATGCATCATCCCATCATCACAATACATTTTTTGTTAAAATAATAAACAGATTCTTAACTGGGTTCGAACTCTGGCCTACAATGCTAATCAAGCCACGCCAGGAGGATTTTTTTTAATTTTTGCTTTTATTTTTCATAGAGAGGAAAGTGATGTAACAGCTCAAATAAATTCGCCGGCATATTGTCAAAATTAAATTCAAAATTTAATGCGCTGGACAAATGAGAACGCGTTGGTAAATTACGTGCGACTTCGCATCTATATAGGCGCGATGAAATTACCACGCAACAGTTTCTGCTCTGCTCGCTACGTATGATTGCTGTCGCCTTTTGGGCCACACAAATTATCTACGCCAGCTATTCTGTTTGCGTTTTACCAGGCTGTCACTAATTCGGCTAGTATTCAGTCACGCCAATCTTCTTTTTGCTGCGCATCCAGTCATACGTAATTGATAATCTAATAATCGGATTTCTACATGTGCGATCCATCTCGGTGTTGCCGCAGAACTTCAACAAGACCAGTCAATGTCTGCGAACAGCAACTAACATATCCTGCTTCGGTAATTTTTTTTATTCATGAGTATCTACTCAAGGATCAGAAGCCAACGAACAAAACAGACAGAACTAGTTTCTAGAATGACTTCTAGACACCCACACGCTGCAAACACTCACATTCTCTCACGGCATTTTCCGGTGAATGTCTCCGGAGGCCCTGTTAAGGGCCACCAACAGTAAATGCTATCTCCGAATCCGTATTTGGTCTTCTTGGTAATGTCGCACGGCACTCGATTAAGACGGGGATTTACAGTATCTTTGATATAAGGTACGCACGTTCACCTTATACACCGAAGAAAGTGATCCGTAGAATAATTCATTGAAAGACAAAAACTCTACTAGACAGCCGAAGTTCATCTGTTGTAACAATAACGAATTTCCAAATAATAACTGAATAATGATCTAGGAAAGGGCTTGGCAGTCAAAGACGCCGTAAAGTATGCTTTAAAGAATAACGGTCAAATTTAATTAGCCCTCCCACTATTTGATGAAAAATTATGGACAGTTTGTTATTGTTATTTAATCCATTTTATGTTTCAATCTCACTTAAACTCGGTATTATAAATTTTGCCGTAAAAGCCCATCGGTTCCTTACTAAATTTCGCCTGAATCTGAAGTTTGTGACAAATTCACATATGAATATTAAGCAAAATAGTCGAATATATCATCGTCAAATTGTAGACAACATGCAAAAGACTAGTTTTTGAACTCAATATTTTGCGGTGTGCAAGCATTCAGGTTATCAATGCCGCGTTTTGCGTACGCGGGTAATACCTCACACACCATTGTATACATAAGAGTTCCCGGCTTTAAATAAATACAGTATATGATAGTCAAGGTTTTAGTTTTAGCATTTTTAAATTTTGATTACCGTGACATAGTAGCAATACAGTTATAACAAATAACAAAAGGTTCGATACTGTCTCTCTCCCCTACAATATTCTGCATACGATGATGTATAGGTGAGGTAATGATTGGTCTGCTAATTATAAAAAGTTATATATTGAGTTTAGTTACTGAGACAAATTCTATGATTAAAATAGTGTTGAGTCAAATATATATATAAATAGAATGGTTTTGGAACGAGGTTACCACATTTGCTTAAATCTGCTATTGTGATCAGTGTTGTGTTGCCTGATGATGGTGCTGGAAAGTAGGCACCGAAACGTCGCCAGTAAACAAAGATGTGATAGAACCGCATTTCCAGTTAAAGTAAAAATGAGTCAACCCGATCAAAGACAAAACAAAATTGGAAATAGTGATAAATCGGATCTTTGTGTAACTGCCCGTGTACAGCTATTACCCGCGTACTCAATATATGCGATATCCCCATTTCAGTATACTAAAAAAGTAATGCAGCTCGCAATTAATTTCTTCAGGGATTAATTTTTAACTTTACAGATTCATCATAACAAACAGCAATATTATAACATTCAATAATTGATGCTTTATTGTTGTATTATCATAAGAACAGAGAAGGAAATTTTATAATAATAATAATAATAATAATAATAATAATAAATAATAGTACGAAAATAGTATTAATACACAATAATACAATAATAATAATACACAACAATGAATGATGATGATGATGATAATGATGATTATGATGATGATGATTTGATGATGATGATGATGATGATGATTTACTGATGATGCATGATATCGATGATGATGATGTATTAGGGTAAGGTGAACCTAGTTACAAATTGTCTAGTTGTGAGCAAGATAAACCAAAGACAGCATGAACGGAAAGTATAATCCGTGCTTTACTGGCGACCTCACCGTAGCTTGTATTACGTCCTTTTAACCATTATATATTTTGGTTAGGAATGTGGTATTATAGGACGATACAATCTCCTAGTCGAATGTTTAATCCTTCAGTAGAGTAGCTAATATCGTATAGTCTCGACAATGCTCCTTCATCGCTAACCCACTCTATATAATATATATACTGAATCTGTAAAGCCTACTAACACTATGTCTAATGTGTAAGTAACCGATACCAACATTATTGTACCGAAAAGGTTTATGGTACTAACACTATGGTTTCCAAGTCAGTATATGGTACTAACATGATGCATATCAATGCATGCTATTGTACACCGAAATTGAGAATTACAACTATTTCTGAACACCTGTTACTCCAGTAAATCCATACACTCTGGCCTTGATCGATATCAGTTATCACATTTCGCGCTAAGCATGGCATCATTAAATTCAATATATACCAATTAAAAACTGTTTGTTGCGGAGAGCTAATACATTTGTATGCATGTTTTTAGGTGTTGCGAACCTAGTAACAAATTAGTTAAATTATGACCAGAAAAATAAACCAAAGGCAGCATGAACGGAAAGTATAATCTCATGTACATTCGTTTCGTAAATGTAAAATAAAAGAACTATCTGATAGAAATTTGCAACAAGATCGCCACTGAGCGTGACTCGATGCCATATCGCGCAAGGTTTCCAACCAAGACCTATACAGCGCACGTGAACCCCAACATGGCAGACGAGTGTGTCTCATACCACCCAATTTGGATGCAATTGATTTTAACTGTTTCTGCCTTGTTTAAATCTGACCTCATTTCTTGAACCAATCTGGCGTTGACTGCGAGCACAATGATCCATTGCGCAATCGCATTGAAGGCACACACAAAACGTGATCGAACCTGCTCAGCTGAGAGAGCCTTATTTGTTAGCCAATCCAAACGCATGCCTACGGATATTGTCGTTGCTTATTCGTCGGTTATGTCTCAAGCAGCAGTGATCGGATTCTCGTAAGCCTCTAAAATCTTCGTCTCTGAATAACCAGTTTTCACTAGCGTATAGCAAAACCACACGTCCAGATATATTTCGCAAACGGACTTTAATGCAGATTAAGATATTCGCGTTCTTTCGTAAATGACAAAGATTAAAGAAAGTTACTCCAACTTTCACGATTCTCATATTAACCTCATCTTTCATAGTTCCTGAGTTATTAGATAAACCTGTCAATTGCGTCCATGTGTTCATCTTGCAGCCGCAGAGTTGAAATAAGTGATGAGTGAGTCTGTAGAAGTATGTTACAATGACAGAGTGCAATTTTTATCATGAACGAGGGAACAACGACTGCTAATATATTCAAGATGGCCAGAGAAAATTGCTGACGTGAGGATAGACGTATATAGTGCACAAAAGTATAACTATTATATTTTTTTCAATGGCACTGGATATGCGGGAAAAATAAACTCAATTTTATCACGGCCAAATTCACTTACATCTAATAGCAGGTGATATTTGAGAACTCGTTGAACAGGTACCGTCAGAAGTTCTGTTAATGCAAACTTTGAACAATCAGTTTTACTTCGACATTCCTACAACACGGGGAATAAAAAATAAGACAATATTAAATATGCATAAACATAAATAAAAATACCATTTTGTGCTCAATTGGAGACATCTGAAACATAAATCATGCTTTTGAACATAGCATTATCTACCACCAACCTACCAGCTAACCAGTAACCTGTATCGTGTGATTCATGCCAGTTTGGCGTACCGAGGTCGCCTTGAAAAACGTGATAAACGATGAATCAACAAACTGAATTTGCATAAAATACACATAATTGAATACAAACTCCGCAAAAAGGTAAATCGAAAGCGCTTTTTAAGAATAAAAATATCCACACCACTTGATCACTGTAACGGTCCAGTTATGTTTTATACAAAGCTTTAAACATAATCTTAAAACAGCTAATGCCAATTGCTCTTGAAATTTCTAAAAAAAATAAGCATTTAAACACAGACAAAAACCAGCGTATAACATTTTAAATTCCATTGTAATGTGATTGTGCTGTAAAAAAAACACCACTTCACCAAGTGTTAGTGGGCCAAATAAAATACGCCACAAAATAAAATCCAATGTGGAATAAGTGCTACGAAAATGTCCATAAATTCGGGTGGAAAAAGTATGCGCAGGTACCCACTCAACTATTTAACTTACACGATAAACTCTGCAAGACGTCTGACGAATAAGAATAGGCCATAAATGGGAGGACAACCGTCATCGTCGTTATCATCATCAGCATCATCATAACCATTACCATCACCACCATCCAAGACAGAAATATAACAGTTAATAACCCATGCTTCACTGCAATATAACAATGAGAAAAGGAAAATTACATTTTATGAAGAGGGGTCGAACCTGATCACGTCTGCTTCGGAATCTGGTGCTCTAACCACTGAGCCATCCTGCCGCACACTACACATAATTTTCAGTTATATACTAACTAACGAAACTCGGTTAGTCTTTCGTCTTATATGTGGAGTTCTTTTGGCATTCATTTAGAACAAAGGTTCAAACTTTCCATTTACAATCTGTCATTATTGAATAGACACCAAACTACATGGGAAGTGGTATTAAAATGAAAAGCTATATAATTAAACGAACATTGGTTGTGCGGCCAATTATAACAATTAGGTGGAGCTGATATGCATCCAATTAGACATGCCTTTTACTTTACTTTACTGCGGCTGACTCCTTTTGGAGGATAAGCCGGCTCCACATTTCATGGAGTTCCTTGGGAATTTGGTACAAGTGGTGTCCCCTCACCACTCGGCTTTTTGATCGAGGACACACCTCTAGCCTTTGCACATCCAAGCGCAGTCTGCAAGGCAGCAGTAAGTTGCATGGTTGCCGGTGGCTGTTGAGATCTCATTCGCCATTCGGAAGTACGGGGTACTGTCCAGGAGTCCATGTAATCCTGTTCAATAATGACAGATTAGGGCTGATTAATTGGAACTTTGGGTCTAGATGGATGCCATATGAGCTCCACCTATAACAAGAAAAACTAACCGAGTTACATTAGTTACCATATAACTGAAAATGTGTGTTGTGTGCGGCAGAGTGTCTCAGATGTTAGAGCACCGGATTTCGAAGCAAACATGCCCAGGTTCGACCACTGTCCGCGGCAAATTCTGGACAGTACGCAGTTCCCGATAAGGACGAAACCGGTTTCCGGGATGAATTGCCTTTTCAACACTATGCAATGCTTAGTTTATACAGACAAACGTATTTACATAAAGGATCAGGTGTTTGTGTCAAGATTGCAATCTTGATTAAATTAATTTTTATCATAGCCCGCGCACCCAATGCTCATTAAATTATATAAATTCATTTCAATATCACTTCCACATGTAGCGTGTTGCCTGTTCTATACTGACAGATTGAAACTTCAGGTCTAAATAGATGCCATATAGGCTATACCTATAGAAATGGCCAACCAAAAAACATTAGTTAATAATTGAAAATTGTATTTTGTGTTAGTTAAGGTGGCTGTGGTTAGAGCACCAGATTCTGAAGCAGACATGCCCGGGTTCGAGCCCAGTTCGCCGCAAATTCTGGACAGTAAGTGATTAGATCCCAATAAGGACGAAACCGTTTTCCTGGATGAATTGCTTTTTTCTGCATTATACAATTCTTAGTTTATACTGAAAAATGTGTGTGTATTACGGGCCTGATGTCTACATACAGATCACAACCTTGATTTATATAGTTATACCGTCGGCGCAGCAAATTTTCGTTTAATTATATACGTGTTCCATAACTGCCGCTACATTTCAAATGACAGCTTAATTGAATCGACCACAAACTTAACGATATTTCAGCCACCAGCAAAAAAAGAGACAAGCATTATAAAAATGCTTCATCATGTATAAAATCCTATTAAAACGAAAACGTGTCATGAAATAAATAAATTGAATTAAGCCGCCAGAATATTATTACTTTAAAAATAACAATATTAAACAATGTTAAAAAAATAAGAGAGACGACAATATGATAAATAGACCATAAAATGCAGCCATTTCAACTTTAAATTAATTTACTAAATCAACAAATATTTTATTAACTAAATATAAGCAACACAGACAGAAATGCTGTAATTGCATCAAGAAACAAGGATCAATAATAACACATTTAAAGAAGGCGACAATTTTACACGTTTTTATAAAAACGCATAAAAATCGCATTTTATAAATTCAAAGTAAACATTAAATGGCATAACATAAATATTTAAAAATTGACGAAAAGTAAAACGACGCCTTACCTGGAAATACATATATATATATAATTGAAGTTTTAATGGTAGGAATTTGATGATATATATATATATATATATATATATATATATATATATATATATATATATATATATATATATATATATATATAAATATGAACTGAAAATCACATAAGGTAGTAGGACATGAATCGTGGAACATTTTCCTCAATATCATTTACCAAGGAGGCATGACGTATGCAGTATAAAGACACGTAACGGGTGGCTCATTATGACTTTAGGTCGAAGGACATGCAAAATAGGCTTCACCTGAGTTAATGGCTAACCGAAAGCGTAAATGGGTATATAACTAAAAATTGCGTGCTGTGTGCAGTGATTAAATGCAAGACTCCGAAACAAATACGCTTCAATTCGAGTCTCGATCGCGAAAAATTCAAGCAAGTACTTGTTAAGAGTCCAATAATGATGAAACCGCATATATGAATAATTTCTTCGCAACCTTATTAAAAATTTATTTTATACTGACCATTCGCGCAGTCAATGATTGTTAAATTACATACTCTACATAAAATGCATACAAGACTACTCGAAGTGAGAGCCTCATATCTAATTTTGCTTTTCATATATATGCGTTGCGGTTTTATTTTCGCTGGTCAGTTCGCCGTCATACTCTGATGATCATAATGGAAGGTCGAGCAGTGTCATTACGTGACTGACGGTAGGTTTGCTGTTGCTCGACGGCTGGTTAAATACAACGGGATTGGTGCTTTCTTCAAGATCGCAAACTTGATTTAAAGAATTAATAGTCCATCTTGACTATGCGGACGATATCGTAGTATTATTCGAAAATCGGGATGCTTCCCAGGCATACTTGAATAGATTAACAGACGTTGTTTCGTCTTTCGGTATGAAAATCGCACCCTCTAAATGTAAGATACCGTTACAGGATCAACCATCACTCAGTCTAACGTTGCGAATGCAGATTGAAGATCTAGACATAGTCGACAGGTTTAAATATCTTGGGAGCTCTATCAATAACTTAGGCAATATGTCCGACCAGGTGAGAATACGAATCGCGAAAGTTAAGGTAGCTTTTTCTAAACTTCATTTATGGAGAAAAGCGAATAATTCACTTTGACTTAAAGGTCGTGTTTACAATGCATCTGTACGCGCAGTCTTACCATACGCTAGTGAAACTTGGCCTCTTAGAGTTGATGATTTGAGACGCTTATACGCATTCGACCATCGTTGTTTGACAAGTATAGTATTTAACTGTTATATATTGAATTGAATGATGTCACGCTTACCGCGAAATGTGATAACTGATATCGATCAAGGCCAGAGTGTATGGATTTACTGGAGTAACGGGTGTTCAGAAATTGTCGTAATTCTCAATTTCGGTGAACTATAGCATAAATTGATATCCATCATGTTGGTACCATGTTCCGACTCGGAAACCATAGTGTTAGTACCATGTACCTTTTCGGTACAATATTGTTCGTATCGGTTACTAACACAATAGCCATAGTGTTAGTATCCTTTACAGACTCGGTATATATATTATATAGTGTGAGTTAGCGTTGAAGTCGCGCTGTCGTAGACTACATGATCTAAGCTATCCTACTGCAGGTTTACACATTCGTCTAGGAGATGGTACCGTCCTTTTATCCCACATTCTTGACTAAAATATATAGTGGTTAAAGGGCGTAATACCGGCTCCTACTGATGAGTCGCCAGTAAGCACGAAACGAATGTGCATGAGATTATACTTTCCGTTCATGCTGCCTTTGGCTTATCCTTCTGGTCACAGCCGAACAAATTTGTTATTAAGTTCGCAACACCTAATACATACTTGCAAGAATAGCACATGTTGGTTACCAACAACAAATAACTAACTTTGACATCCGTAGACTTATTTTTGGATCTGAAAATAAGTGCTCGTCGTTAGAAAAACAAATGTCTCCATCAACTTCACGTTTTGCGTATACCCACATTTTGATTGCCTAGTAGAGCTCTGTTCTCTCATCCAGCACCAAATTGGCGTAAGAAACTAGGTGGGCAGATTTTGAAATGGCAGAAACAATTGAAGTCACTTACATCCAAATTGGGTAGTATAGGACCCACTCATCTGCCGGGATGGGGTCCTCGTGCGCATCATAGTTCTTGGTTAGAAACCTTAGGCGATATGGCATCGAATCGAGCTCAGTGGCTATCCTGTTGCAGATGTCTAGTAGAATAATCTTCGAAACTTTCTTTTCTTAGTAGGTCAAATTTAGCTGCGAGGTTTGGTGTGTTTATGACGTGAAACAGTGAAATCAGCAACGAAGCTGTATTGCTGATTTCGCCTTGCCCGAATGCTAACTTGGCCATAATGGTGTTGTGGAGAGGTTTAGTTTGCTTAATTTCTGTGAGTTTTCCTGATAAATTTACTCATAGTAGCAAGGTATTCCTTCTCTTTCTCTGTCTCTCTCTCAACTCTCACTAATAATTTGTCTAAATTCACTTATATACATTTGTTCACTCCTTATGGTTATATGGCAGTGAAACATTAGTCACTTTTGACTTTTGTATGGCTGGACATGATGATGATGATGATGATGACGATGAGGAGGAGGAGGAGGAGGAAAGCCGCAAACAGTTAATGTTCGTGACTGCATAGAAATTGTGCAGCCGACATTTCCAGTATGCAAAACTACTACGGGTGAGAGTCGCATATCTAAATTTTCTATAGACGTATATGCAAGTTCGCCGTCGTACTCTGATGATAATCATGGAAGGTTGAAACGCGTCAGTATTTTTGACTGCATGTAGTTTGGCCATGTTGTGCGGCTGGTCGGATACATACATAATTTGTCAAAATAAAATCCAAAAATGATCTGTAGTCCGGGAGCGAAAATTCTCATAAATACTGTCAATATTAGCTAGGAAACAATATTTACAAAACTGCAGATCTAAGATATTTTAGCCAATACCAGAACCGCAAAATTCACAGAATTTATCTAATGATTTTATTACCACCCACATAATCCAAGATTCTTCAAATAAGTTAACTAAACACGCTAATATAAACTAAAGCATTTATGATCATAGATCCGCTAAACGAGTTAAATATTATTTGTTGCGAAGGATTAATTTCTATACTATTAGGAACTAGATATTGCCGAATTTAACATGTAAAATATATAATCACGGTTACATATACGTTTCGTGATTACTAGCGGCTAATCAGTAAGAGCCGATAATACGCCCTAAACCCAGCAGGTATTAGGCCATAAAGTGTTGTCATATGGATGTATTTTTGTTCAAGCAGTAATGGAGTCGGCTTCATATAGGGTCTTCGACAGGGCGAACTCGATGTACCAAACCCGTAAAATGTAATAACACTGAGGTTTAGATAATAGGCTAATTTTCAACAAAATTGAGAATAATCTGAAAATCTGCAACTCCAGCAAAGCCTTACATAAGCTTAATACCTTTACCACCTTTTGATAATGTATATTGGTATGATTTTTCCGTTATTGTACTTCTATTTCTTCCCTCCCCCCACAAACCCGTAATCATCGACATATTCATAATTTGTAGTTGCGTAGACTTAACTTATCCGCTTGCGCTACACTCTGCTTGCCTCCGCATGCCTAAGCCTCGATTCCTAATGTGTTGTAAAAAATCTGGTTTTTGTTGTTACTTCTGCATTTACAGGCTACAAGGTAGTAAATGAGCAGCTGGTGATTAAATTTCCTAAACATTTTTAAGTCGAGTAAAGTTATTCTGTTCACTCAAAACTCATTTTCAAGTCTTTCTCAATAGTCCGCGCCTCAGATCAAATACATAAAATTAATAAAACAAATTAAGTATTTCGTTTAAATGGCTTGACTTAAGCTTACTCCTGGCTTGTCTCAAAAGAATTAATGAAATTTCACTTGATAAGCGTGTGTCATGTATGTGTGTGTTTGTCTATACTGCGAAGCATTCAGTTAAATATATTTAAATGCACGTGAACGTTTTTCTATGTTAAGCAAAATTGATTTCTTCACACGTCAGACAGTTTTTTTCCTACAATATGGAATGACGTCATTAATGGTGAAAACAGTGGCTACGAAAGAGGCGAATCAATACAAATACACCAGTATTAAAATCATGCCAAAATATATTTAAAATTATTACGTTTGAAAAAATAGGAAATAATAGGAAAATAAGATCCGAGAATAAAACTTAAAGTAAGGATTTTCTACTAAAAGAAGGACCGTAGAAAGAGATTATTTAACATAAAAATGACTTGATAAGTAATAGTATTATAAAGGTACCTAAATTAACAGAAGCAGTAAGATAACAACACATAAAGGAAGAAATTATGAAAAGAGTAACTGTGATGTATCTTAAAATGGATTAAGATAAATTAAATTTATAAATCCAAATGTAAGCTAATTTTAATTTTAAATATTCAGTCTTTTGCCGCGACTGGTTTCCGATTCCGATTTCTTAATTACTTTTCGCAGTATTCTCAGTCTCACCCTTCATTATTTCATCATGTTTTATATTACTGAATATTTTAGTTTCGGTCCCCTGTGGATAGTACCAATTATCAATGAAATTACATGCCAAATATCACCTGTTCTTTGCTAAATAACAGTTATATTTCTTTTGAAAGGCAATCTTCGTAAATTCACTTTCATGTCTTCATTTGTTTTCATTAAGCATAATATATTCACAAAATTGTGATCATTTATATTTGTATGACTTTATCGCAATTGTATTTCTCAAATATAAAAACAATTAAAAAAATCAAATTTACATTTTTATTCAAACCACAGGTTAATATCATAATAGTTCTATGTATTTTAGTAAATAGGCGTGTGTCGTGTTTTTATGTGTATAATATAACTGCGAAGTATTCAGTTAAATATAATTATATACATCTTTGTGAAACACCAGTGACTAAATGTTCATTTGGCCTCGGCATGCGTCAGAATTGCTTTATTCTTACCATGTGAAATGACGAAATTATGAGTAACTTATGTGGTTAGGAAGGAGATAAATGAAAAAATAGACCAGTAGTAAAATCATGCCGGAATAAATGGCCAAAAAGTTAGTCGAAAGCAAAAATAAATGGTCAGACACTAAATTGCGAAAATTACCCAATGGATGGCTTAAAAAATTTTACAATTAACCTACAAGTCCATTAATAAGTGTTAAACTCAATGGGTACCCTAAGCTAATAGATACAATAATATAATAAATAATGGACGAAATTTTAAAGAATGCTACCATAAATAACTGATTAAAAAGAATTAACTATATAAAGACACATATAAGCCTATCTTAATTCAATATTCTCAATCTTTTACATGAGTTAGTTTCCAATTCCGAATTGTGCAATCGTCGCTTCCTACCATCATCTAGTACTGTGTTCCAAATTTTCCATCGCTGTTCCAATCAATGTATCATCCCTTGGTTAAATTTTGATATTCTAAGCAAACTCTTAAATCTGTTACGACACATATTACAATGCGTCTGTAGTCATCTCAATAAATTGTGTACAAAATCTTCATAGAATTACATCTATCATCATCATCATCAACATCATCATCATCATCATCATCATCCTCATCCTCATCCTCATCCTCCTCATCATCATCATCATCATCATCATCATCATCATCATCATCCTCATCCTCATCATCATCATCATCATCATCATCATCATCATCATCATCATCATCATCATCATCATCATTATCATCATCATCATCATGAACTTAAAGCATACGCAAAATGTAACGTAGCCAATAAAGTTAATGAAGATCTATTTGTTGGCCGATACAAAAATACGCCTACGGATGTCAGCGAGGCTTATTCGTGTTTGGTAAACTACATGCTATTTATCAACCAGTGGTGGTCGAATGCCAGCAAGCGTCTAAAATCATAAACTCAAAGGGACCAAGTCCCGCAAGCGTATTTAAAACTGCACGTACAGATGCATTGTACACACGACCTATAAGGAAGTGTGGAATACTCGCTTTTATCCATAAATGACGAAGGTTGTAGGAAGTTACTCTAGCTTTCGCGATTAACGTATTCACCTAGTCAGCTATAATGCCTGAGTTATTGATAGAGCTGCAAAGATATGCAAACCCAATTTGTTACAACGTGTGCAACAACTAATACACAATTGGATAAGAAACCATTTCAACAACGTCTTTACATATTGAATCATCGCGATTTACGTTCGTGGTTTTCGCTTTTTCTTCTATCAGTTTCGCAAGGATCTGATTGATCCCCATTTCAAAATAAGCATTTTTTTCATCTTCGTAGTGGCTGGAAGCTGATTCGTCTCTTGCCTCCAAAGGCTTCCATATCATTCGTATTAATTTTATTATTTACTGCGGCTGACTCCTTTTGGAGGATAAGCCGGCTCCATTTTCATGGAGTTTCTTGGGAATTTGGTACAAGTGGTATCCCCTCACCACTCGGATTTTGCTCAAGGACGCACCTCTAGCCTTTGCACATCCAAGCGCAGTCTGCAAGGCAGCAGTAAGTTGCATGGTTGCCGGTGGCTGTTGAGAGCCTATTCGCCATTCGGAAGTACGGGGTACTGTCCAGGAGTCCATGTAATCCTGTGGCTGTTGAACCCTTTTGTGGTGGGGAACACACGCCAAGTCATGGTGCCGTCGTCGGGCTCATGTGGTATTTTATAGGAGATCCGATTGCCGGTCTGAAATCCACCACGCCCTGGTGACACCACCGCCATAGCCCCGTTAGCCCATGTACGATCGGCCATCGAGACATGGTTGACACCGTCGTACCACGTTGAGGAGGGGATGGACTTTACGTATTAACCAATTGAAATGAACGAAGATTGGATCTTACCTCATTTCCAGAGCCAGTCAATGAATATTAGATCCTACCTCATTTCCAGTGGTTAGTATGAACGATGTTAAAGCCTTCGGAAGAAAGGGACGAATCCGCACCCAGTCAACATGAAGACGAAATCGACGCGTACTTGGAAATGGATATCAATAGGATCTTTGCGAAATTGAAAGTGAAAAGCGACAAATCAAATCGCGAAGATTCCAATTTTAAGCTGGTTCTGCGCAGCTAGTCAAGAAAAACGTCTTTAAAACGCAGCCGCATATTTGGAGTGAGTGGCGGATGATCCAGTAGAAATATCTTATATTTAGAGGGTGCGATTTTCTTACCGATAGACGTAACAAAGACTGCCAATCTATTAAAGGTGGCCTGAACAGAACCGCAAATGTCGAATAACAACATCTGTCTCGCAAATGTGTGGAAGACTATTGTTCACAACAGCACGTATTACAAAAATGAACAGCCTTGACGAACACTACTGCTAGTAGTTAATTGCACGGCGGCTGAATAAAATAACTAAGGACAACTTTCCCAGTGTTAAAGTTAATATGACATTTAGTACACAAAGAATCATGAGGTTGGATGCCAAAGATCAATTGCCAATTCTCTCCAAATCATTCATAGTCTACAAATTCTCATGTATGTGCGGTAGCACATATATCGGACGTACGAAGAAGCAATTGATAAGCAGAATCCAGCAACATTTGCCACAGAAATTGATTAACAAAGGCTTGCCACCGTCAGGAAAATCAGCTTTTTCCGATCATATATTGGCAACGGGGCACCCTGTCAATTCGACCAATTTCACAATTCTACATAAAGCAAAATCAGAAAAATTATTATTTATCTACGAAGCCCTTTACATAAAACAACAAGCACCTGACCTTAATATTCAAAAGTTTCATCAACATGATAGTCTTATCGACTGGCCAAGAATAACAAAATTCAACAACAATCTACTAGTATCCAGCCAAGAACAAACAGGCCCTCGACTAGAATCAACAAACATACAATCGGATTGGCAACAAACTGAAGTGGAAATAACAGAGGCGCATACGATGACAGAAGTCTCCAAACAATGTGAGCGTTAAACACTGCAATCAACACTGGCGTTGTTACCACGTGAAAACTTTGCGCAACGAGGTGAAACGATCAACTATACTGGGAAAAATAGCACTTGTATATGTAACAGTGAACAATGCGCACAAATGGTTAATTCTCAAGCTATCAAAACAATAATGACAAGATATCAGACATCACTTCGCAATACTGCGAGAATGACCTTTACATGCAAACACGCATACACACAAGCACAAACGCATACACACTCACCAACTAGTCAAAACAAGAAACAGCAGTAAAAACGAGTCAGATTTGTTACCACTAGCATAATCAATTGAAAACCCAAAATGTATAAATATGTATGATTGTATAAGAGACGATTAGTATTTACGAAATAAATGGCCTTTATCCACTTTGTTATTTGTGTTTTCCTAATTATAAGAATACTGTGTTAAATTAAAAAGGAATGGACATTATAATTTATATATATATATATATATATATATATATATATATATATATATATATATATATATATACATAGTGTGAGTTAGCGTTGTCACATTGTCGTAGACTTAAGATGATAGCTTCACTACTTGTGATGATGCATCTCGTTTAGGAGATTGTACCATCCTATTATTCCACATTCTTCTACCAAATATATAGTGGTAAAAGGGCGTAATACCGGCTCCTAATGATGAGTCGCCAATAAGCACGAAACGAATGTGCATGAGATTATACTTTCCGTTCATGCTGCCTTTGGTTTAGCCTTCTGGTCACAACTGAACTAATTTGTTACTAGGTTCGCCACACCAAATACATACTTGCATATATATTAGGTCTCCGCAACAAACAGTATTTAAATTTCTATTTTCTCGGACCTGTTGCGTGTTTAAATTCAAAAAAAGAGCGGCTATTACATGATAAAAACGCTTCCTCTATTTATTTGGCCTTTCTGGTTAAAAGACTTCAAAATCGACTTTAAGACTGTGCTTAAGTTGGCGTCTTACAACTCTACGAGTATTATAAAATGTATTTCGACCTTACATAAATACTGTCATAGCACGACGGCAGACTGACTAGCGAGGATCAAAGAGTTAGAACCGCATACATAATTATGATTTCCTTACATGTGTTGCAATTTAGTGACCTTCGCACACCGAACAACGAAACGCGTCAGTACGTGCAATTGACGGAAATTGTGCTATGTTGTTCGACGACAGTTTTGCAAGCAATTCCAGTTGACTAACATCAAGATTCATTGTTCACAAATGTACTAAAATGTTATCTTCGATTTAACTAATACTATCTAACCTATAATTAAGACCTTATGATTTCCACTTCCCGGGCCCTGTTGTAAACTCCTTTATATATTTTAAATCGTCGAATTTCAAAATTTTAAAGCAACATACATAATGCAATTTTTTTCACCCTAATTCGTACAAATATAAGTTTATTAATATCTCGAGTCATATTTTCCATTACATTTCAATAAAGTTCAATTTGAAGAGATAAACCGTAATCATTCAAACGATTTAAACCTAAAACATTTACGAACCACAGAATTTGTAAGCAAAGTTTAACAAACGAAACGTTAGTCACTTGCTCTATGGCGTTTTAGTCATAGGTCATACATAATAGTGCTTTTTTTACATAAATTGGTGCGATACTGCGTATTGCATTATCTGATTTTTGTTCTGAATAACAAGTGGTTGTACCCAGGTCCTCTTGTCAATGGAGAAATCTATATTTGATTTATTACCTGTCTATATTTTATGTGACGATAGAGCTGGTGATAAATAAACTCGGAAATTAGTTTCGAAATAGTAAGATGAAAAATGTACACACTGAACAAAATAGCCTTGTTCGACATAACAATGGACAGGTAATTGTGCAACATACTATCGTGCAAAAACAAATATTCCGCAAAATATGAAATTAATCGATTTTTTCTCATATTTGTCTCGTTTATATCTGCTTGGCACAGTTTATTGACGTTTAAATTGATTGAGGTCGTATTTCTCACGACTATATGAAGTCTACTTCACTATTGTTTCAAAATACGTACATCTAGGAATAGATTTAATCCAGCTAAGGTGCAGTACTTGTCCATATATATATGTATATATATATATATATTTGTGTGTGTGTGTGTGTGTTTGGGGCACACCGCGAGTGATCTCTGTTAATATCAACCAGTAAGCACGAAACGCGTGTGCACATCAGATTGCAAATTTTGTCAATGATGACTTTCGCATATGTTACTGGTCTTGTTTTAACAAATTTGCTACACGGTACGTAACACCTAAAAATTAATGTTTTATATATTATGTCTCCGCGACCTAGAATATACCACAGTAATAAGTAGGTAATATAAATTGAGTATTAAGTAATTATGAAATAATTATTTTATTGATTTATCCACAAGTGATGGCAGTTTAACTATTTACGAAACACTAATGATCACTTAATAGGTGCTCCATTTTTACATGATTATATGTTAATTATTAATTAAACAAAAAATAAAACATATTAAACAAAATTAAATAAACAATTAAATAATTTCTAAAAATAGCAATAGGGGCAAGGCTACTAGTTGCCATAACTACCAATAATAATTTAGCCTCTGTTAGCGAATAATAATTGTCACCATGTCCTAAATGTGCAATGTAAACTGATAAAGATTTATTAGAATAATAAATCTGATATCTTAGCAGAAAGTCTATAAAAAATAGCGTCCTTAAGTGAAGACTCAGTAGAACTCTACATACAAATGTGTAAACCTATATTTGAGGCGTTATTGTCTAAAACGATTGAATAAACATTTATCAACAAGCTAACGTGGACAACAGTTAGCTACTGTTTGTTGCTGAGATATTATATATATATATATATATATATATATGTATATATATATGCATATGCATGTGTATTAGGTGTTGCGCACCTAGTAACAAATTAGTTCAAATATGATCAGAAGGATAATTCAAAGACTGTATGAACGAAGCGTATAATCTTTTGTGCACATTTGTTTCATGCTTAATGAATAACATTAGAATTACCTTTGAATCGTGATTTTAGACGTGACTAAAACTGAGGAGTTTATTCAAAAAGAAAGAAATTTAGATCCGATAGACAGATTCTAATGTTAAATCACGTATTGATTAGATAAAATACAAATACTATTGGGTAATTAGAAATAATATTGATTTTTCAAATTGCAAAACTGGACGCACAAATAATTTCCATAATAAAATTAGGTTTATGATACATTAAAATTTTATAGAAAGATATGTATATATATATATATATATATGTATATATATATATATATATATATATATATATATAAATATATATAGGTCTTGGAAAAAATCAGGCATGCCAATTCACTGTTAGTGTTTGGAATTCCAATTCATCAGAAATGAAGTGTGGCTATATATGCAATGGCAAGTAATGAATGGTGAAAATGGTAGTCTGGAATGCAGGACGTAAATGCCATGGCACTGAATATTTTGCAGGCTGGAATTTTTTGTTTTTATGTAATCATACAGTTGAATAAATTTCATTGCAAAAAAGGCAACCTAGCTACATTTATAACGCCTTGGCAAACATTAGATTCTACAGTTTACTTCATTGTGGAGTCCCTCCATCTCCATCTCTCTCTCTCTCTCTGCCTCTCTTTCTATGTCGATGTAAAAACCTGTAGCATTTGGCACGGCTGCTCGCATACTTAGCCGCGTCTAATGAAAGATAAATTTCGTAAGTTTAAAGAATCTTTATCACCAAACGCGCAATCAATGATTATTTAATTGGATAATTTATCTACATGTAGCGGAAGCTACAAAGAGTTATTTTTTGTGACTGCATAAAAATATCTAATTTTACTTGCGATTGGATCGTGGAATATAGTAACTCACCAGTGCATGCGACGGACGGTAATTCTGCTTTAATGTTCGACTTGGTATATACAAAGACATTGGTATTTATCTCACGCTCGCGAGTTTGACTTCAAGTAGTGCTTTAATTTGGCAGTAGGTTTCCATCATCAAAAGTTCAATCTTTTATGTACATGAAAACGTATAGTTCTACGAATATTGTATTCTTCCTAGTTTTGCCATTTTTTGTTTTAATTTAGGTATCTCGTTAAGCTGTCATCAGCAGAACAAACAGAACAAGACCTGGAGAGAATGCGCGAGTAGGCAGAAATATAAATGAGGCGAAGGGTGATCTTGAGATAATCAATAGCATTGACAAAATACAGCAAAGTTGATCCTTTTTTGCATAAAAACGTATTTTTCAAATACGTTTTCTGTTGTCTGGAAATTTATTCTGATGTTTAATATTAATATTTGTTAAAATTGTTATTTATCTGGGAAAAACTTTAACGTAGAACTAGGCCTTTTGAAGCTGTTTATCATTCCAAGTGTCTTTTTGTTTGAGGGACGTCGGATCCGTGTGATCAATTGACCGATATCTGGAATAATTATAAAAGGGTATGGCTTCGCGATCTAACCACTTGTATAAATCTAGCCATTAACCATAGTTCTCTAGAGAGAAGAATGTGTAGTGAACCTTCTTTAAAAATAATCCGGCCAACACAGACAGCGTTGTGTAACTAGTTGGAACCGTAATGACACATCGAAGAGCGGCTGGATAGAAGTGGCCGATCAATTGATTTTAGTACGCAGCAATGGCTCATGTCACTTAGATTTTCAAGATGTCAACTAAGATGTGACCGAATTTTTCACCAATCTGTGCTGAGATTGGCCTCAATAATCGGTCATTTAAAGTGTCTTTGTGACATAAAAATTTCTGATGAAATTTATTCATAGGGACAATCTTCGAGGCGTTCAGATTTAGATCATACAGACTTAACACTGCCTGAGCAAAGCTGCTAGTTATCTAGAGCTCTTCTTCTTTCCTCCTTGAAAAGCAGCATCTTTGATTTATTTCAGTAAAGAAAGCCAGTCCGCCTTCACCATCGATCTACGCTTTGGGGAGCACAGTGGAGACCTGAGCAAATCCTACCTTCACGACTGAGTTGAACAAGGAAGGGACAATAAACCTTTTTAATCGAACACTAACGCCCGTTGTAAACTATTCAGAAAGATTTATACTAAACCAGTGATTTTTTGCTGAGTTAGCATAAAATTCTGAGGCATAGTTACCTAGCACATTCTGCACATTATTAAGTCGAAAGCGATCGATAACTGCCTTAGTTCACGTATTAAAAATCTATTGGTCTTCACGAATTATTCCAATGCTACTAGCACTGTCCAACCTTGATACGGAACAAAGACCATTTCTCTGAAAGGTTGCCTTAGTGATAAAGTAACCCAGTTTTCTGGTTGTGCCTGACAGTGACATTCTCCTACTCAGTTCGGACGGACTTACGACCGTAAATCGAGGTTATAGGTTTGTGCAAGTCCTTCTAGAACTGCATTGCATTAAATAATATTTTTTAAAGTATCCTGCCCATTTCAGGAGCTTTGCCGGTCCTTATGAAGCTGCAAGTCATTTCCACTTAAAAGGAAGTAGGGCTCCGTATCTAGAAGGTTCACTTCATCGTTAACAACATCGCTCACAATACACGGCTGATGGATTATTATTTGACAATGTTTGATACGCTGCACTTAACAAATCATAAGGCGCCAGTATTCCATTGACCCGAACATAAAATTTGCAGTTTATTACGTTTCGGTGCTGCTTCGATGTAATTAACAACACTAAGCTCGTGCTGGTCCTCATCCACTGAGTGGAGGGCTGGAAAACCTTATGAAGCTTGCAAGTCTCAGAACGACCTCCTATTAACTTCTTAGCAGTCTCCAAGTGTTGGAGCTTTGGAGCTGGTAGATATGGCAAATATACGCCCAGGCTTAGTCATAGACGTAGACGCCTGCACAAGCTTACCTATTATATCATTTCTGATTCTGTTGGATGTACTATTGTCGGTGGTTACACAGGATAGAGCAGGGACATAGGCTTGTAAGGACTTTATATAAATAAATACCGTTGTTTCAAAATTAACTTTCGCGCATGGTGTTTTCGTTTGACTTGAGTGGAATTTTAAGCAAATTCAGGTTGCCAAAAGACATTGATACTATCCATTTAGCATCCACTATAGCACCCAAGGTATTTTTTCTCGCTTTCAGAAGGCGACAATCGTCATCTTATCATAATCTCGTCCATCTGGGTGCGGTAACATTATATCGTCCTATCAACATGTTTAACGCCGTTACGCACTGTGGCAAGATGGCATTAGTAATGCTGGAAGGCTGAAATCGTCAAAACTAGATTAAGACAAGGAACGCGATTCGAGTGTGTGATTCCACCGTCCCAATTGTATTCATGTAGGACTAATCTTCCAACAGCCATGTCATCAACGTAGTCTTGATAAAGCTATGCGTTGAACTCGTCGACAATCACTAAGATTTCCTAAGGCCACTCCGGACCATAAGCGAAATTTGATCATCTTTTAATTTGCTCATTGTTATTAGAAAATAGTTGGTGAGAGTTGGTGCATACACATCCTTTAAACTAAAGACCCGGTTTTGTCCGCGAAACCTAGAAGACACAAAAAAGTAGTGCATAGCACACCAGGGAAGTAAGGTTAATTAAACAATTTGGCGTTGAAATGGCGATGTTTACGGGTGTGCCTCACCCGAATGTAATCACATGTAAACTCCGCGCTTGTTCAGTTCGCTGCACAAATCGTCGCCACAATTACCCTTCCTGAAAGTCTTTCACATGTGCACTGCCGTTGCCAATTTCTTCCGGTGTAACCGATAGGCGCACAAGGACACTGATCGCCGTCCAAATTGTGGCTTCGGTTTAATTTCATTTTCTGTGAGTTTGCGACGATACAAAACCATTCCTTGCTGAGACTTAAGGCTTCCAGTTAAAAATGAATTTTTCATACAATAAATGGTATCTATTTATTTTTGACAGAATTCAGGTACTGGCCACTCTGCCTATCTGTCAGTGTAGACCCTCTTCGTGCCTTTTCCACTCTCAGGCTCGGTTACGATATATCAAACCCTTTGAAAACACACATACGTGCACATATTTTTTCAGACAGATTTGCACTTCATTACAAGCAAATGTGCACACATTTCAGCATAGTTACACACGTAGATTTATATACTCATTAGCATGCATGCACGCGCATAAAAGCAATCACGCATAAATAAATGAATATAAGTGGATACACACATACGCGTCTATACAAATCTACAGGGAATCGCACAGAATTAAACAACATTTCCCATTAAAAGTAACATGTATTCACCGTTTTTTCTAGTCTTGATTTACTACTCAAGCCTGATGAGCACCATCCGCCTGGAATTTTTTTTAAATTGCTGGATAACAATTTGGCCTCTTGTTTTGTAAATTAAAACAGGCTAAGAGTGGAATTTGTTCTCCAGAGGATATTCAAGACACGCCATAGTTTTATTGAACATGTCGGGAAATCAACCATGGCACCACACTGTGACATTAACAAGTTAACTGTCCTACCTGAAGTGATCGATACGAAATTTTTGGTGACATCTTGGTATAATATATAATTGTCTATTTTATTGATCAATGATTATGTACACTTTCCATCACAGATCTTTTGACCTATTATAAATTACGCACATTTTTAATGCAATAACAGCAAATGAGGATAAGTCATTTAATTTCATATCCGAACAGATTAAGAACAATGTTGAATGTCTAATGACCAGCTAATATTTGGAAGACAAAGAAAGTATAAAGCTAACTGCATTTTGAAAAATCTCAAAAGGGAGAAGAAATGAGAAAAATATTGTTAGTCACATAGTGATACACTTACAAGTGGATAAGGGCATGCGACTTCTGGTATAGAATAATTAGATTAAGGCAATAAAAATGTCAGTACAGTTATGTAGACAAACTCGTCATGAAGCTTACTCGAGGTTCAGCCGACAAACCAACGAGCAAATTAGACGCTAATCCAGCAGAATAACCTAGAAAATAATCATACAGACTATTTCATAAAGAGAGACGTATTCTGTAATTTAAATTAAGAAATCAATAATCTATTAAAGTATAAATTTATTATAAATCAGGTATACATAACATATGAAAATGGATATTTTATTTAAGCCAGAACTGAAATCGACTGTAGTACGTGAAACTTGATATATTATATAAAAGGGGAATAAATTGGATTAAGCACAGATAATACTTTAACAAATAGGAAGCGTGAAACATACATACTGAGGCACGCACAGGACACATACATACCCGAACAAACAATTAACCAGTTAAATACTGTTTGTTGCGAAGAACTAATATATATGCAAGTATGTATTAGGTTTTGCGAACCTAGTAACAAATTAGTTCAGTTGTGACCAGAAGGATAAACCAAAGGCAGCATGAACGGAAAGTATAATCTCATGCACATTCGTTTCGTGCTTACTGGCGACTCATCACCAGGAGCCGGTATTACGCTCTTTAACCACTATAGTGTTCGTGACGGCATAGAAATTGTCCAGCCGACATTTCCAGCCACGTACAATATATGCAAGACTACTGGATGTGAGAGCCACATGTCTAATTTGGCTTTCCATATCAATGCAATGCAGTTTGATCCTCGTTAGAATAATAGGACGGTACAATCTCCTAGACGAATGTGTAAACCTGTAATAGTGAAGCTAACATAATCTAAAGTCAACGACAATACGACTTCAATGCTAACTCACACTATATAATATGTATACCGAGTCTGTAAAGGATACTAACACTATGGCTATTGTGTTAGTAACTGATACCTTTTTTGAAATCGATGAGTACCGGATACTAACACTATGGTTTCCGAGTCGGTACATGATACCAACCTGATGGATATAAATTTATGCTAAAGTTCACCCAAATTGAGAATTACAACAATTTCCGAACACCTGTTACTCCAGTTAAACCATACACTCTGGCCTTCATCGATATCAGTTATCACATTTCGCGGTAAGCATGACATCATTCAATTCAATATATTACAGTTAAATACTGTTTTGTTGCGAAGAGCTAATATATATGCAAGTATGTATTAGGTTTTGCGAACCTAGTAACAAATTAGTTCAGTTGTGACCAGAAGGATAAACCAAAGGCAGCATGAACGGAAAGTATAATCTCATGCACATTCGTTTCGTGCTTACTGGCGACTCAATTAACCAGTCGATATTCATTTCAAGAACGAACTTATTTTGTTTTCTTCAGCTGAGGATAAAGAATGTTTTTTGCAAAAACTTCCGCCGCGCGTAAATCTCTTGTTTCTTGCATTCAACAGATCCTTTAAATCTACGTGAATTACCGTGTGATTCTACTAAACAATGTGTTCATTGTGTCTGGCGGTAGTTTTGTAATGTTTTTCATCATCATCATCATCATCATCATCATGTCCAGCCACACAAAAGTCAAGTGACTAATGTTTCACTGCCATATAACCATAAGGAGTGAAAAAAGGTATATAAGTGAATTTAGACAAATTATTATTGAGATTTACGAGAGAGAGAGGGGAGAGAGAAGGAATACCTTGCTACTATGAGTAAATTTATCAGGATAACTCACAGAAATGAGGCAAACTAAACCTCCACAACACCATTATGGCCAAGTTAGCATTCGGGCAAGGCGACATCAGCAATACAGCTTCCTTGCGGATTTCACTGTATCACGTCATAAACAAACCAAACCTCGCAGCTAACTTTGCCCTACTAAGAAAAGAAAGTTACGAAGATGATTCTACTAGACATCTGCAACAAGATCGCCACTGAGCTCGATTCGATGCCATATCGCCTAGGGTTTCTACCTAAGAACTATGATGCGCACGAGGACCCCATCCCGGCAGACGAGTGGGTCCTATACCACCCAATTTGGATGTAAGTGACTTCAATTGTTTCTGCCATGTCAAAATCTGCCCACCTTGTTTCTTACGCCAATTTGGTGCTGGATGAGAGAACAGAGCTCTATTGGGCAATCGAAATGAGGGCATACGCAAAACGTGACCGAGCCAACGAAGTTGATGGAGCCTTATTTGTTTTTCTAACGACGAGCACTTATTGTCAGATCCAAAAATACGTCTACGGATGTCAACGTTAATTATTCGTTGTTGGTAACCAACATGTGCTATACTTCTCAAACAACGATGATCGAATGCCTGTAAGCGTCTCAAATCATCAACTCTAAGAGGCCAAGTTTCACTAGCGTATAGTAAGACTGCGCGTACAGATGCATTGTAAACACGACCTTTAAGGCAAAGTGAAATATTCGCGTTTCTCCATAAATGACGAAGGTTCGAGAAAGCTACTCTAGCTTTCGCGATCCGTATTCTCACCTCGTCGGACATATTGCCTACGTTATTGATAGAGCTCCCAAGATATGTAAACCTGTCGACTATGTCAAGATCTTCATTCTGCAGTCGCAACGTTGGAGTGAGTGGTGGGTGATCCTGTAACAGTATCTTACATTTAGAGGGTGCGAATTTCATACCGAAAGACGGAACAACGTTTGCTAATCTATTTAAGGTGGTCTGGGCAGCATGCTGATTGTCGAATAATAGTACGATATCGTCCGCATAGTCAAGATCGACTAGTTTATCTCCCGGGAGAACTTCAACTCCAGCGTCCTGAATGTGTGAGAGAGTGTTGTTCATAATAGCATCGATTACAAAATTAAACAAAAATGGGGAAAGTGGACAACCTTGACGAACACCACTGCTGGTTGTAAAGTTATGCGTTAATTCGTTGTAAACCTTAACGCGACCAGAAGTATTTGTGTAGAGAGCTCGTATAATATTAACAAATTTAGTGGGCACACCGCTTTTCGACAAGATATGGAATAAAACATTGCGATCCACCGAATCAAATGCACCCTTGAAGTCTAGAAAGACGACTATTGTGGGACGGTGATATAAATGTCTCTGTTCGAGAACTTGCCTTAACGTAAAAATATTATCTATACAACCTCGTCCTGCGCGGAATCCGGCCTGTTCTTCTCTTGTTTGTGATTCACGTGAAGCGCTAAGACGACGTAGGATAATCGAAGCAAATAACCTTGATACGACCGGAGTCAAACTTATACCACGATGGTTATCGCACGAATTACGATTGCCTTTTTTGAAGATGGGAATGATGGTCGACTCATTCCAGTCAAGTGGTACGGTTTCCTCATTCCATATAGTATGAAAAAGTTTGGTCAACGCTCCTGAAATTATATCGCCACCATCCTTAAACAATCCCGGAAGTAAATCATCGGGGCCTGCGGCTTTGCGGCGCTTAAGAGATAGGATTGCATCGCGTACTTCTAACTCGGATGGTTCTTCGGGACTAACATTCCACACTGCTGATGCAGACATGCTTTCGGGAATCGGAACTGACGCGGGTGGCCAAGAAAATTGATCTCTAAAGTGTTCAGCCCACCTGTCAAGACGACTTATTTTATCGGTTATTAATTCGTTGTTACTATCATTTATAGTTTCGCTAACTTTTAACTTTCTCGGACCTGTTGCGCGGATAAGTTGGAACAAACAGCGACTATTACCTGACGCGAAAGCTAGTTCCATTTCTTCAGCCTTTCTGTTCCAAAGGTTTTCGAGATCGCCTTTTAGACTGCGCTTAAGTTGGCGTCTTATATTGCGACGGGTATTATTATGAGTCGAGCCAGGTGGAATTTGGCGCCTTATTTCGAGTATCTCCATAGATTTTACAGAGAGCCAGTGATTATTTCTACGGGGGCCTGCTATGCCACATACAGTAGTACCTGCATTGTGCATAGTGGAACTTATCTTGGACCAAAGTATATTCGGATTTTCGCTATTCAGACCAGTTAGATCAGCCATAAGAATATTTTCATAGTTTTGTCGGATGGACGGTTGTTCGTGTTTGCCTACATCAATTTGGGTTTTATTCTTAATTATTTTCCCGGGAAATTTTAGAGCAAATCTACAACGGATAAGTGCGTGGTCCGAGTCGACATAAGTGTTCCAAAAAGAGCGACAATCCTGGATGCAACCACGCCATCTATAACTAATTGCTACATGATCTATTTGAGTCCACCGTTGTCCGGGTGCTGGAGGACGCCATGTAGCACAACGTCTAACACTACGTCTGAAATTTGTACTACTTAAATATAGTCTATGTTCAGCGCAGCTATCCAAAAGCCGTTCACCATTATCATTGCGAGTCGAGCTTAGAGTGTATCTTCCACCTAAATGAAATTCTGTGTTGCTTAAGCGACCAACTTGAGCATTCATGTCACCCATAACCAGGACTATATCCGAACTTCGTGCTTTACTTAGTAAGGAGCTTAATTCGGAGTAAAAAGCGTCCTTGCTTTCTTCTGTGCTGCAATCGGTAGGAGCATATGCAGATACAACGAAGAGGCAACGATGATAACGGTTTTTTGCTTTGATTTTAGTAGATGTATTTAAACGTGCCGCACACAATCGACTATTTAAAGGGATCCATTCAATTAAGCAAGCTTCAGCTCGCGCGCTAAGGGCAATACCAACGCCCCATTTACCGGCTTGAGAGGACTCTGTGGAACCAGATGTTCGAAGCCAATAACGCGTAGATAGGGATGGTGCAACTAGTTCTGTAATACACGTAGGATCCTGTATTCTGGTTTCAGATACGCAACATATGTCGATTTCTAATTTATCCAACGTACGAGCAAGAGATTCTTGCTGTCCAAGTTGTTTTAATGTTCGCACATTAAATGCGCCTACGTTAAAACCTAACTTAGGTTTAATGAATGATCGTCTACTAGAACCATTTTCGATATTTGGCAACCTGGTATTGGGCTCAGTGTTATGATCTAAACCAACCATATTTATAGTATCTAAAAGAGTGTTATTGTTAGATTGAGAAGAGGAAGGGGAAGGAAAGGAGGCAGAATCGGAGATGGAGTTGCCTGCAGTAGCCTGTTTTCGCTTATCCACCCTGCACGGCTCAGCAGATAAGGCGACCCTTTTAATACTGCGCGACGGCCGATGCAGTATGTAATTATTGTAAGTTGTACTTGTCATGGTTAAATGTGGACTGTAAAAGAACACTAGGTCGCCCATTCCAAGTGATGGTTTTTATTCTGAGTTTTCCTTCTTCTAGATAGTCTGTCAACCAAGGATGATGGCTGTCCCTTTATGGCCCGGCAAGGATCATGCTACCAATCCCGGATCGACTAGCTTTAGCCCGCCGGTCGTCAAGCAGGAATTTCTATGGCTACGGTTAACTATGTCGTTCGACGACTGGTTAAATACAATGGAATTGGTGTTTACTTCAAGCTCGCAAATTTGATTTAAAGAATTGTTACTACCACCCGCGCAATCAATTATTGTTAAAATGTATTGATTTATTGTGTAAGCTTTATTTGCAATGCCAATTGTGTTTGGTAAATAAATTCCTATTCTTTAACAGGCCTCAATATGACCAATTAAAATACTGCTCTTCATTAGCAATTCTGCATGATTCAATGGTTGCATAATAATGCATTCTTATTTCGCATTATCTTATCGACAAGGCAAAGGTACAAATTTTCTGAAACAAAAATATAGTCTATATTATTAATGGAAAATGTAAATACGTAATTATAATATTGAACAATTCGGATAGAACCAGGCAATTTTATAACTATACAATTATGATTAAATATTTATAATTTTTGGAAAAATTGTAATTACACTACATATCAACGACGTTTAAGGCATAAATACGCATTTAAAATTAAATGTTCTACAGTAGCAATTTGCTAAAGTATTACGAAATCCTGAATTGCAGAGACCATACACTTTAAAATTCAGAATTTTTCTGTTTAAACACTAGGAAAGAAAAGAAGAGCCATATTGACAAGATGTTCTGTTAGATTATTATACGTTATGCTACCTAGTGACAATGTTTGTAACTAATTCTATAGATATATTTTTCAAGAACTTTCGTCTTTCTTATGTCTTGATGTTATATTTCTTGAAATTATTTTAATATAAATCGATATTTATATTTGCCTATTTGTTTCAACATAAAATGGTTTTCGTTAATATTTTGAATAGATCTTTCACTCGAATTTTAAGAGCTCTATTGGCTTTGTACATCATAGGAATAAAAATGAAAAATACGCACTACTACTCTGATTCTAATTTTGTAGATTTAAGGTCAGGTAAACAGGATTTCATGGAAAGTATTTGATTTCTTGATTGGTCGCCAGAGCTTTGACGAAGAACTATAAATATTTAAAGTAAAGTTGCGAGCTTGAGATAAATACCCATCTTATTATACATTATTGAAAATACAAATTAAGCATTTTCTAAGATAGCAAAGACAATTCATCATTTATAATTAAACGAACATTGGTTGCGCGGGTGGTGATAACAATTATTATAATCAAGGTTGCGGTCTTGATATAAACACCTGACCCATTAATTACTTACATATGTCAGTATAAACTAAGAATTGTATAGTGTAGAAAAGGCAATTCATTCAGTAGACCGGTTTCGTCCTTATTGGGAACTCATCGTGTACTGGCCAGAAATTGCCGCGGACAGGGCTCGAACCATGGCACGTCTGCTTCGGAATCTGGTGCTCTAACCACTGAGCCACCCTGCTGCACACTACACTACACACAATTTTCAGTTATATACTAATTAATGTAACTTGGTTAGTCTATTCTTCCTTCAGGTGGAGCTCATATGGCATCCATTTTGACCCAAAGTTCCAACGAACCATCCACAATCTGTCATTACTGAACAGACACCACACTATATGGGCAAGTGGTATTGAAATGAAAATTTATATAATTCTTAGTTTATATTGACATATGTAAGTAATTAATTGGTCAAGTGCTTATATCAAGATCGCAACCTTTATTTTAGTAATTCATCATGTAGACCGATTTCGTCCATACTGCGAAATCGTCAAATACATGCACAATATTACCGCGGACTAGGCACTTTTACTTAGGAGCCCGGGAAATTCTCTTCAGCGCCACTTTGACACAATGTTCCAACTAGTCACTCATCATCTGTCATAATACAACAGACACCACGCCACCGATGGAATTGCTATATATATATATAACATATATATATATATACTCTATATATATATATATATATATATATATATATATATATATAATGAAACATTCATTGATTATTCAGACATATGCGGGATAGAGAGTAGCGAGTCGTCTTTTATCTATCATCAAATAGAAGTGTTGTATCAACCAATATGAGATATTTCCTGTCATTAAAATAAATTTTGAAACTCCAGCATATCTTTCCATATAAAGTCAAAAAGAAATAACGTGGCCGTCTCTGTTGTAATATTATTAATTGGTCAATTAATTAATGTGTACTGAAAAGTAACACAAGGTCACCGATTTATAGCGGTGGCAGAAGGCTAAGTTTGACAGATTTACTACTCATAGATGGTCGGCCACTGCAAAAAGCATCTGGCTACAAGGCGTCATTGGCCAGAATTTGCTCAACGCATTCAGCACGCTCGCTCTTATTTCTACGCTAACAAAAAGTATTAACTTTGCAATAAAACTAGACGAGAGGTTTCACTTAAAGTAGAATCGAGGAGTAATTTAATCGCTAACCACAGCGTTTGCTATATGCGGCGAAACGAGGAGAGTTTAGAGGTGCACGACATGTTGCACTTCGAAAACTAGGAGCGCCCGTTTTTCATTTTAAGAATGTGTAGTGGAAATACATTTAATGTTTTTACACTTAGACGCGACGTAAAACTCACTAGAAACAAAAATCCAAATGCAAAAAATGAAACAAAATCATTGCGAAGCTTACAAGCCAGTGAGTAATCTCCACCTAGTTTGGCGGCAAATTCCACGTCTTGACGAACTTTGGCTTTACTTGAGTTAACAAATAAGTTCTTTAAATTGATTTTCGTAAGACAAATCCAGAAGAGCTTAAGTTCAAACAGAGTTCAAAATTATGTCTATGTAATTGGTTCTAGTTAGAGGCACCCCAGCTTAGTCATTTGTATCAGTTTTCAGTTTACGGATATTTGAGCGTAGTACGGGAGGTTTCACAAAGCAAATTTTTAACCGAAATTCGGCATTGAGATAATGTTCAGATCCATTGATCCAACTAGTACAATACTCGCGACCTGGATAGAGGACAACCTTTAATTTCTTACAGGAATGGGGTCGATCATTAGTATGATGACGCCACTTTTCTATTTGAATTGGTTACAAAGCTATGATTAGTGGCTTGATCGCGATTCTAACGCTGGAGATCTAAGTTCACCAGGCCAAATTCAAGATACTACAGTCTGTCAAAGTTGTTTCCGGCCAAGGTCCGTCTTCCTAAACCTGTCGTCCGCACTGTCCTGGACTAGTTTGGCTTTCAATTAGTAGGTGCGAACGCTGCTCAAGACAAGAGGTCAATTTGGAAAGTACTCCAATAAAAGCATTATTTTCCTTAACAAGATTGTTAACAGTTGGCGCCTAGACGTTTACCACTTCGAGAATCAGAATGCCTACGTGTAACTAAGAATAGGCCAAAGAACGGTTTCAAGTTCCCCAGTCAGTTAAGGTATTTTCAGTAACATTGGGCAATAAGAAAATAACATCATGTCTGGTTGTACCTATCTGGCATAAGAACGGGAAGGCAATCGAAATTTCCCATACGCTAAGCCTGAATAAGAAACACTGAAGAGTAATCCAATAAATTTAAATCTCCTGGCAAAAGGTTATTACAGTTACCAGACTAGCTGAACGTCGCACGATATCGACAAACTATTTAGTCATTAATAACAGATACAAGCAACGATACATACACACACACACACACAAAGATATATATATATATATATATATATATATATATATATATATATATATATATTTCATTATATATTAACACAAACATACAAGCATGCATACATACCACACATACATGAATGTATATCTACAAAATTTGTACACATGCATGCATATACATAGCTGAGCAAATATATATATATATATATATATATATATATATATGCATCACCTATACATATATACATGCACACGCACATAAATGCATATAAGCATAAATATATGCATGCATACTAAATACGGACAAACATCCATAATTGCATACATACAACATACAGATATACATACATGTATGCTACTTACATACATAAAACACACATACATTGAATAATTGATAGTTAATTTATATAGCTCGACGATGGTACCAGACTTAAGCACATATCGTGTCTATTTATAAAACAGATTTTCAATCTTAAATCGTTTATTTATCCTTACACTTCTACGCTTTACGTTGCACTTTAATCTACAGGCTACTGTATTCACACTATTATTAGTTTAGTACAGTTAACCTACTGAACTACATCAAAAGTGCATGATGTCTGTGAAATGCTAAATGCACAGACAAATGGCTAGCCATCAGCCGACATACAATTATAATGTGACAAGAAATAAGATGCTGCAACTAAAAAGAAGCAGATTTCGCTTACAGAAAATCGCCCGGTGTATTCCGTTATATCCACAATCGCAATACATTAATCTCAAGATGAAAGTCCAGTAAGTAACTACATTAGCCATAAAAAGTTGATGTTGCAATCATGTATATATACATGAACAAACCTGAAGGCCATCTTGACTTTAATGGAACATGCTCTAGACCAAGTTAACTAAAAAGCAACATCGACAATACAGCTTTCCAGCGGTTTGACGAGAAGCTAATTGCCTCTGAGTAGAAAAACGTCTGACCACCTGTTACTCCAGAAAAGCCTCACTTTCCGGCCTCACAAGGCATCAGAAATCCCATGTTTGTGTTAATCATTGCATCAACAAGTTAATACAAAATATGTACGTAAAATCTAAAAGGTATGCGTAAGCAGTAAGTCTGAAAATCATGCAAACATAGGATTACACCTTTTATATGCTGAATTTGGCATACCCTCTAAAGCTTAAATGCAAATATCGTGCTCGAAGCCAAACCTATGAAAATCAAACCATTTATTGATAAAACGGGAGTGTGGTATCTGATACGATAGAGTACCAAACATACAGAATATTTTTCACCAAAAATTTTGGCAAAAAATTAGCCTGCCCCCAAAAATTGGTGTTGACAGCTTTTATAGTGCCGACATATGTAATAAGAAGCATTATTGGAAATCCTATGATGGATGTCTTTAATTGGACTCGATGCAACTTTTGCTTTCATTGCATATGTATAGAAAATTCCACCAACCAATTGTACGTTCATCGAATAATGATAACACACCGGTTAACATGGCGTCCAAATTAACATGAGATTAAACAGTTTCTTATGTCGACTCTAGTAGATTCTCATTGCTCTAAATAACTCTTTGCTAAGCTATTAACGACCGTTACTCTAATACACATTTTCTGCTTAATTACATAGCTTCATCGCACGAAAAACAAAAATAAGATGCTCACGATGAAGATGACCTTATTAAAAAGCTATAGCAAGATCATTCATAAGTGATAATTTGTAAGATAATCAATAAGGAATAATGATAACTACGTGGAACCCATCCTGGAAGGGCGAGTCAGTCGTATATTATACAAATTGATTGTGGATAACTAAAATTGTTTTCAGTATCGGTAAATTTGTGATATGAATAAAAATTATCACCTTTAAAATCTGGTAGTCTTAAATTGCCATGACCATTCATGGCTCTTCTTTAGGATATCACACACACATTGCAAAAAGTCAAAACTGTTTTTGTCACACGAAAAATATTACTTAGGCACATCTTACACGCTTAAATGAAGTATATTTACGCAATTTATGCCTCGTGTCGACAACACTCCAATTTAAGCCACCTCTGAGTTTGACATATCACTTTGTCATAGGACGGAAATAATTGAAACGTTCCTCTTTCATTATAAGGCAATGCCAAGATGTGCAGTAAAATGTCAACCTTCTACTCATTTATTAATCTCTTCGATATCTGGTATAATATTTCAAGAAAAGAAGGCTTTTGCAGATGACCCTAGAAAATGAAAGTAGCCAGCTAAATATTTATAAATGTGCTATGAACTGGGCCATCAGATCTGCAATAAAACACAAAGTTTATAAGTTCGTAGTAAAACGTGATGATTTGCTAAAAACAAATAATGCCGAGTCATGCACCAACTAAACTAAGTTGCAGGCAGACTTATCTGTCTATGCACAAGTCAAACTACGATGATCTACTAACAAACCACATTTTCATATGGAAAAACTACTTTTAAAGTATAGACACCAAATTGTGCTTAAGGCTTAAAATAATTCAAATAGATTTACTGCACAAATGCTAACATTCTTATCATTATTTTTAATAATAACAGTAATAATATTTTAATAATAATAAAGAGACGAAAAATAATTGATTATTTATGTTGGGTTTGCAGACAGCAAATGAAAACAAACCAATATTCTGTTGAATCTATCGCAAATATCAATGAAACTACTTTTATTGGTTAAACAATTAAGTTCCTTAAACTAAGTTTGCGAGCTTTATATAAACATCAATCCCAATGTATTGAAACAGTAGCTCAACATAGAAAAACCACCATCTGTCACACGTACTGACGCGTATCGACCGTCCATGACCATCATCAGAGGACGACGTCAAACTGACTAGCGAGGATCGAACCGCAATATATATATGGTAAACAAAATTAGATATTCGGCTCTTACCTCTAGTAGTCTCGCGTACATTGTGCTTAACAGGAAATGTCGGCTGCACCATTTCTATGCACTCACGAGCATAAACCTTCTGCAACTTTCTCCACATGTATATAAGCCATACAATTAAGCAATCATTGACCGTGCAAGCGGTGAAAAAATTTTAAATAAAGTTTGCGAGCATGATATAAATACGAATCCCGTTTTATTTACACAGTAGCACAATATAGCAAAACTTCCGTCAGTCACACATACTGACGCGTTTCCACCTTCCATGATGATCATCAGAACACGACGGCAAAGTGACAGCGAGGATCAAACCGCAATGTAAGGAAAGCAAAGTTATATATGCATATCGCAGCTCTAGTGATGATATATATTGTACTTGACTGGAAATGTCGCCTCGTATTTTATATGACGTCACGACCATTAACATATTACAGATTTTGCTTTATACATAAAATTAGTAAAAGTAAACAATCAAAGATTGCGCGAGTGGTGAAAACAATTCAAATCAAATTGGCGAGCGTGATATAAACACCAATCTCATTTTATTTAACAAGTAGAACAATAAAACATTAAATTTAGCAATATAAAGTAATCCGTTAAATAAAACTCAAATATTGGCAGTTAATGCACGATACAACACACAATATAGTAATAAATGGAACGTAAAGCATTAACAGGAATAAAATCGATGCAGCCTCAGATAGCTTAGTTACACCAAATTGTGAGATTGAAATTCCAACAAAAATATGCCACGAAAAGTTACATACAAATGTAGTCAAAAAAAGTTTACTTGATGAACACTATGATGAAGTCAAGGATTACAAGTTCGGTATGGAGTAATATGAGCACATCGACGGCCGTTCGAGTTAACCAATAAACCGGAAATAAACGACCAGAGCGATATAGGGAGAATCTTGTTGTATGAACATTATTCACATTTTAAAATTGCTAATTTAAGAAGCAACCTAAATGCCAAGGGATTTAATATACACACAATGACCGAAAAGGGCATCTGAAAGTCAACTGTGTGTATTATGAAGTGAATGCTGCACTAAAACAAGGTAGCTTGGTGAATTGACCTTCACCATAACTGTCCGACAAAGGCGTGAATGTATGCACGTGCCTTTACAGCGAGTAACAATAGAGTATAGATGCTGCTTGTAGCGGAGAAATAATATATACGAAATTGGGTATTAGTTGTTGCGCACCTAGTAACAAATTAGTTCAAATATTATCAGAAGGTTAAACCAAAGGCATGAAGGTAGTTCTCCGCAATAAACAATATCTAACTGTTATATATTCAATTTAATTATGTCATGATTACCGCGAAATTTGATGCCTAATATAGATCAAGGTCAGAGTGTATAGATTTGGTGGAGCAATAGGTGTTTAGAAGTAGTTGCAATTCTCAATTTTTGTGCACTTTAGTATACATTGAAATCAAATGTGTTGGTATCATGTACCGACTCGGCAACCATAGTGTTGTTACCATGTACCTTTTCGGCAACCATAATGTTGGTATCAGGTACTGGCACAATAGCCGTATTGTCGGTACTCTATACAGGTTTGGTATATATATTATATATAGTGAGTTGGCTTAGAAGTCACACAGTCGAAGACTTTATATGAAGTTAGCTTCAAGACTGCAGGTTTACACATTTTTATAGGAGACTGTACTGTTTTTCCCCACATTCCTCAACCAAATATAAACTGGGTAAAGAGTGTAATTTCGTCTCCTACTGATGAGTCGCCAGTATGCACTACATGAATTTGCACGAAAGCATACATTCCGTTCATGCTATCTTAGGTTTATTCTTCTGGTCATATTTGAACCAATTTGTTACTAGGTGCGCAACACCTAATACAAAATTGAATAACAATGGAGTAAGTAGACGCAGCCTGGACCTACCGCCCTCCGGTAAAAGGCTTCACGTCAGCATTGTTTTTTCTCATCCTCAAGTGAGCTCGTCACCATATTATCTCTGGCCTACAATCACACACAAATTTACATCAATAGTTTTAAAGCCTTTCACGTCAAACGACGGGGAAAATTATTCGTAGACTATGAAAATGAATAATCAAAAAAGTGCATATCCTGATTAGATGGAAACATGTCCCTCAACAATAAACAGGATCTAAGTCACTAACACCTCCATATAAAAATAGATTATGCCGAGTACTATTCAAAGAAATGAGAAATGGGCAATGTAACCTTCTTGTGATTGTTACTGTAGCAGTTATAAAATTAGTACACGTCACAGTGAACACAGTTGATATACAAAAAATGAATTTCGGCGATCGAAAGATTCGACACCAAATCTGACAATAACAGCAGTGAGCACACAAATCTCATCATTAAAAATGTTCTGGGTATAAAGCCTGCGAATTGATGTTGACTGGAATAGATTGTTATGCAATGCGGTAATCTGCAGTTTTAGTATCCAACGCCAAATACTAGACATCCCAGCGCATAAACTAGAGCAGCTCACATTGACCGAAGGGAATAGGCAGCATGGTTTGGTCGCACTTACGTCTCGTGGAAAGATAAGCAGCCAGTATCATATGAGGAGGCAATAAAGAGTGAAAAACAAGACGGGAACTTACGTCTATTCGATTGCGCTTATCTGCGTCATTGCGCATAATCTCCTGCACCAGCATCCTAGCTCCTTCCATATGACCAATGTAGTCACCGTAGATTAACAACTTGTCTCGGTTTCGAATGAAAGCGTCAGCCATGGTGAGGCCAACGGTGCCGATTGTCGCCAAATACAATTCGTTCAAAAAGTCTTTGTGTATCGTGTACATTTCCTAGTTCAACAACAGAAGAAAGAGTCGATAACATGTAGAAATTTTACCCTTACACATTATGACGCTCGTTGACTATTAGGTTTTCAAAATAATTTAACAGAACACACATATTATAACTGTAAAGAGAAACTGAATAATGATATTAATAACGATACTGTGGCCTATCATTTCGTGTAACCTTCGGCATAACATCAATATACAAGCAAAAACAAAACGCTTAGCAAGTTACTGTTCTTTGTTGCGCAGTGCAATCACATTTAACGTATTCATGTACACGTAGAGTTTTAGTTATTAAGACCTTTGTTCGATTCAAACTGTTAGTGATTTGAAAATTAAATTATAAACAGATCTGTTTTGAACGAGGTTGCCACATTTGCTTAAATATGGTGGTGTGAGCAATGTACAGTGTAGTGTTAGAAGCCTTATGGTCGTACTGGAAATGAGGTACCAACAACCCAGATTAGATCGTGCCTCATTTCCAATGGTTAGTTGAAATGGTTTGAAAGCCTTCGGAGAGAGGTTTCTGCCTCTGGCAATTTAATATTTTTAACAAATGCACCGTCTAAAACTGTAAGCCAGTTCTATATAGAAAACTGAAGTGGCTTTATCCTAATCACCGGTAGCTCTTTCATAAACCTTGCCGACACTAAGCAGATACAACCCTCTTTCGCATGAATAACTGTTATACTTAGCTTGATTTCACCTCATACAACATTTATCTCTAACGATAAAAATTGCAGTGCTCCAGTTGCGTCAGCCGATGGCTATCATTGTCCGCCTTATTAATATGCACATGTCCCGGAGAACAGACGCTAACACTTTAGTATCGGAGCCGAATATTGGCCAGTGGAATTACAGCCTTCTTTCCTGGTCTCGAGGTGACCGGCCAACTGGCCCCAGGATCTACTGGGGTCCAATGTGTGGCGGACTTGTGTTAGCATAATGTATCCTCCACTAAAAAATATTACTGAAGCAAACTTGGCGTTGACTGAAGAATAATTGTAATTATCTGTTTAAAGAAGAGTAAATATGTAAAGCGAAGGTCGTATGGATACATACAGTTGGCAGTTTGATAACAACAAAAAATGTATCAAATGAAGACGCAACCAAGCTCAATAAAATTTACTTATTTAATCAATAATACACAGATTATTTTCACTAAAAAATATGGAATCTCCAATTATAACCAATCGAAAATATACAACAATTAGACAGTTTTGTCTGGCATGAAGACTCTATTTTCAAGACCTTCAATATTATATCGTGCAGATTCCAAAAAAATGTACCACAAAATACCAGGTAAACACTTGATGACTTCAATGATTCGAAGAATTAGGATTTAATGCTAACGAAACATTAAATTTAAAAATGATAGAACTCATGAGAAGTAGGAGATTGACGAATAAAACTAGACAGTTATAAACAGGCATGGATGCTCTTTTATTAAGTGAATTTTTATTTGGTATTGAAACATTAGTTAATTTTGGTTTTTGTACAGCTGGGAATGATGGTGATGATGATTAAGTAAATTTGTTAGAAATAGTGATTATCATCATTAATAAGAAATCCAATGACGAACTTTTCTTTCCATTTATCAATCTTGAAAAGGTGGCAGGTTAGCTAGATAAAACACTTACCATCACAATTGGAATGTTCTGCATGAAAAATGACCGTACTGCGTTTATTTTAGAAAGGAATAAAATACAAAGCGTAAATATAGAACTGATCAAATTACTTAATAAATACTTACTTTAATCAGGGTTTCGAACTTGATATAAAAACCTGACCCATTATGTACATACATTTATCAATATAAACTACGTATTGTATAGTTTGGAAAAGACAATTCATCCAGTAAACCGGTTTCATCCTTTTTGGGAACTCATCACGTACAGTCCATAGTTTGAACGAATCTGGAAAAATTCTGGACATTACTTGATGAGTTCTTAATAAGAACGAAACTGATCTACTAGTTTAATTGCCTTGTCCAATCTATAAAATACTTATTTAATATAGAAAAAGGTATGAACATAATTGGTCGAGTGTTTGTGTCAAGATCGCATCCTTGATTAATGTAATATCTGGCATCACCCGCGTAACCAATGTTCGTTTATTTGTATAAATCTTCATGTGCAGGACTATAAGTCCTTTTCATAGAACATAAATTCAATTTCTGTTAACCAAAGGTTATTGTCGCTGAATAGATAGCCATAGGTCTGTAAATGCATACTGTAAATAAATACTCATTTGTTTGTCCAATTAAATCTGCTGAGATCCTAACCGAAAGTAAGTAGCGCGTACATTACAGAAATGAGCGTATGTAAGTGGGTAAATACATTAACTTGGAAAACAAACGGATTAAGTCGCTCATGCAACTATCATTATCAAGAAGTATGAAACAACAATGAAAACGTCCTGGAAATATAAATAAGAAATCTGGAATTTTAAACAAAACTAAACGGAGCTTGACAGTCGCAAACTGGAAATTGACATGGCAACTAGGCGCCCCCAACCTTTGATCTCAATGTTAAATCCCCTCATTGTAAACATTTTCAACATAGAAAGGCATATGGTTATCAATATGTAGAAAATTAAAATGGAGTTCAGTAAATACAGAACCGAAATTATGCATTCTAAATAAAGAAATATTTACTAAAATATTCAGGACAAAAGATTTCGAATGTCACAACAAACACTAAAATAATTTGCCCTGTATTATACCGGCTTTTCTCTGAAAGGAATAATTTCAACAAATCAATACTAATTGTTAACCTTATTGCACTGAGACATAGTTCCAACCGAAGTATTATTCGAAACAAAGTTGGCACATATTAACTACAATTAACTTACTTAAAATCTAACAGTTTCAAAAAAGATTTCAAAAGCGCTCTGATTCATGAAAAATTAGTAGACATGAAATTAGTAGACTAATTACAGTAATGAGGCTTGATAATGAGAAATCATCAAGTAACCAAATGTATGCGTGATAGCGTTTAAAGGAACAAAAAATTTGAATAACCATTAACTAAGATACATAAAGTAGCAAAATAATTCCATTTAAAATAAGGAAGAACCCCATAGAAACCCGACATTAACATGTAAAATAAGCTTGATAACCACTTATGATTATTTATTGTCAGAATTTCTACATATTATAATTCTCGTTGATGGAAATAACTTAGTAAAACCTCTAACAAAAAATATATATACAATAGGTTATTGTCCCAAGTTATGTTACTGATATACACAGATCATCACCAGGGATTAGTGATTTATTCGTTCTTTCAATCCAACACTTAACTAAGAATATTCAGATAATACTGATATCATCGATTTGCTGTTATGATTGATTGACTGACTATACAGTTATGTAATAAGTGTTGCACAACTAATAACAAATTAATTTAAATATGACCTGAAGGATAAGCCTAAGTCAGCATCAACGGAATGTATAATCTCGTGCACATTCATTTTGTGTATACTGGCGACTCAACAGTAAGAGCCGGCGTTACAGCCTTTACCAACTATATATATTGGTGAGGAATGTGGGAAAATAGGTCGTTACAATCTCTTATATGAATGTGTGAACCAGCAGTAGTAGAGCTAACTTAATATACAATCTTCGACAATGCAACTTCTTAACCAACTCACTATATATAATATAAACCGATCCTTTAAATGTTACCAACACTATCGTTGGTGTGTTAGTATCTGATATCAACACAATGGTTGTCGAATAGATACATAGTGCCAATACAATGCATTTTAAGATATGCTACATTTCACCAAAATTGAGAATTAAAACAACTTCTTAATACCTGTCAATCAAGAAAATTCATAAACTCTGGCCTTGATCGATATCAAGTATCACTTTCAGCGGTAATCATAACATCATTCTATGAAATATATAACAGTTAGATACAGTTTGTTGCCAACAACTAATATATATTCAATTGTGTATTAGGTGATCGATCAAGACCAGAGTGTACGGATTTACTGTACTAACAGGTGTTCGGAATAAGCTGTAATTCTCAATTTAGGTGAACTTTAGCATACTGTAAAATCCATTGCGTTGATATATACCGACACGGCAAACATAATGTTGGTACCATATACCAATTTGGCGACCATATCAGATACTGACAAAATAACCTGTGTTGGTACACTTTATATATATATCTAGTGAGTTGGCTTGAAGTCGCATTGTCGAATAATTTATATGAAGTCAGCTCCACTATTGCACGTTTACAAATTCGTATATGAGATTTACCGTCCATTTGACCCACATTCCTTACCCAAATATATAGTGGGTAAAGGGCGTAATACCGGTTTCTATTGATGAAACACCAGTAAGCACGAAACTAATGTGTACATGAGATTATACCTTCCGGTCAAGTTGACATTGGTTTAAATTGATTTTTTATAGGTGCGCAACACCTAGTAAATAATTTCATATATATTAGTTCTCCGCAATTAACATTATCTAACTGATTGACTGATTGATTTAATGATCGGTAGAACCCAATAGAACAGTATTTTCTGCTTCATTACAGACATAAATTAGTATATGCCAAACGTATTTGCATTCTCTTAGCGTCTAGCTTCATCTGTTTCGATCTGCTTCACACCTTTAGACATACAAAAATACATTATGTTAGATAACAGTTTCCACATAGTTGACTTAAGTAGAGCCACGAATACTATGATCAAAAAATCTTTGCTTTTCTAATTAATTACTTGATAGTCGAAATGAAAACTGGTCTGTGTTATGCATGAACAGTAAGGAAGTAGCTTCATCGAGCGTATTTGTACTTAATTTCACACATTAATAAAATCATGCTAGTAGGACCAATGATATTAGCCGTTGATAGAATAGATTGGAGAATCGTGTACTACCAAGGCATGAAAACCAGGCCGGTAAAACAAGTTAGTGTCCACCAGCATATGTACTTCATAATTCAAATAAAACATAATGCCCATAATATTTTCGCGTTACTGAGCGCATTCTCCTCACATCCTCAAAGAATTCGATGAATGTGAATACCGAGACTAAAGTCAACTGTCGGTAGAACAAGTAGGAGCATCTTGTACTTTCAAGGAAATCGGCGCCGGTAAAACTAATTAGTGCCAGTCAGCACATTTACTACACAGTTCAAATAAACAATTCTAATAATTCGCATTTGATGGGTCGTTTAAAATCTGTTACATAAAAAAACTCAAGGATTAAGTAAAATTACGTAAAGCCAAAATTATTCATTAAACTAAATGCAGCTGAAAATCATATTCAATTTAAATTCAGTTATGAAAAGAAGAATCAGAGGCAAGCTATATAACAATAGCAAATACCGACTTTAACACAGATAAATTAGTTAAAAATTAGCATAAGAATAAAATCGGCGAAATGCTGTTTGGCCAACGAAATCTTTAAAAAAAATACTCAATCAAGAATAGGCAATTTTTTTAGATGAATGCATGTTAGAAGAATCCTGCATTCAAGTATGTTAGAAGAACATAAAAATCATAATAATATCATACATCTATGAACTAAATCTCACTTGAGATACGCAAATCTGTCCACACACAAAATATAGAAAAGAATATAAGCAAATATTTAATTTCTATTGGAATACGAGCTATTGAAAAAATAAAAACACACTACGTCTGACAAAATGAAAGATAAACTTCGCCAAATCAGCTAATTGAATTGTAAATAGAAAGGACCCTACCTAATTACTACCCAAAAATGACAGAAAATTGAAACCTGAAGTGGAATTAAAGTGTGTATATGCCCAATCATAGTTAGACATTACCTGATGTATAACAAAAGTTTATTGCTCCTAAATAATATATATGTTTATATAAGTCGGGCTGCAATTTAACAATCTAGAACGCTTTATAGATTGCTAACTTTTACCAGTTTTAATATTTATTACCTTATACACACTAAGTTAGATTTTAACAGCAATTACGGACATATTTTCCATTTGTCTTGGACCACCTATTGAACTTATAGTTTTGTTCACTATAGTAAACCATCCATGGCGATTAGCACACAAAAGTCGATCGGTTGCTCAGAATAGCAATTATGCATTACATTATTTGACATTTTAATTTCAGTGTTTCCATCTGAGACTGACATTATTAGATGCGTGAGAACGCCGAGAAATTGTTAGAAGACGCTATGATTCAAATACCGTGCAGGACGCTTTGGTAGGTGGGTAAAATCTATCTTCAAATTATCAAAAATATAATTTTTGAAAAGTACATATAAGAAAGGTAAACAGATCTTCCGTTATATTTTAGCAAAAAAATCTGAATTTTGTGGGCTTGGAATTGTTCGCGATTGCAATTATTTTAAAATAAAACGAAATTCTCGGGAAAATGCGGACACCATTAACAAGTTTATTAAAAAAGTGCCATCAGAGCAGACATGCACAACTTTCGTATATAATATACAATTTTAATTATCCTAACCATGCCATCGGTTTCTACAAACTCAACATATGTCAACAAGGATATAATGTAAAAAGACACAATTACTTTCATTTAAACACAACCATCGTGAATTCATTTACAAGTACTTGCTGACATTTTTGGCCAACATTAACAATAAAAGAATAGTAAAGAATCTAATAAAAGATACAAAACGAATAGTTTTACGTAGTCTGATACCAAAAGAATTTGATAAACGTGTGCATGACCTACCGCAAGTATAACTCGATAAAATAGTCATCGAGACAGTTGTTATGTATAGAAATTACAGATAATATACCTGGGAAAAAGTGATAATGACTTTTAGGCAACACTGGATTTGTTGAACGATCACTGGTTATGCGGGCGCTGATGATAGCTTATTTAAATCAAAGTTGCGATCTTGAAATAAGCACCAATCCCATTAAGTATATATATATATATATATATATATATATATATATATATATATATATATATATATATGTATTTGTCAGAATAGACTAAGCATTATCTAATGAAGAAAAGCCAATACATCCAGTGGAGTAGTTTCGTCCTAATTTCAATCACTATCCAGAAATTTCCTCGGACAGGGCTCGGTGGTTAGACTCAAAGACTCGAAACAAGCGCCCATGTTCAAGCCCTTTGCGTCTACTGAATGAATTGCCTTTTCTAAACTATACGACGCTTAGCTTATACAGAATATATATATATATATATATATATATATATATTGTATGTTTACAGAATATATAGTATAAAACTATCCTAATTGAAGAAACTTATTAGATGAGTTCAGGAACTAAACCAAAGACATAATGACACCTCCAGCGTCAGATTAAATACATTGTTAACTAACTTGTACGCACGAAATTTGGAACTCTTGATATTGTGTGTAAGCTACAATATTCCTAGACAATCGGAAGCCCATCGCATAGGATAAACATCTGTAAATATTGAGAAAATTCCTTTAATGTCGAAATAGATATTTAACATTAACACAAATAATTTTATACTTCTTTATATTCTGTGGGTAAGATTTGAATCAACCCTGGTGGTCGTCTTGTTTCTATCCATGTTGCTTAAAACCCAATAACTCTATCACAAATTGGCACAATGTCGTATAAGATGTAGTTTAGATTTTATTGGTAGCTGTTGAAACTATGAATAATGCACGCATCATAAGATGCTCTGAGTCTTTTTTTAAAGAAATTTGCGCCGAGTAGAGATATTGGTTTGCAAGGGGTGCGGACTGTGCAAACAAAGAGCGGCAGGGTTGATAGAAATATCACCCAAGGAACAAATAGAAAAACGATTAAGCAATAATTTAGTTCAGTTGTGACCAGAAGGATAAACCAAAGGCAGCATGAACGGAAAGTATAATCTTATTCACATTCGTTTCGTGCTTACTGGCGACTCATCAGTAGGAGCCGGTATTACGCCATTTAACCACTATATATTTGGTAGAAGAATGTGGAATAATAGGACGGTACAATCTCCTAGACGAGAGAAGATTGTACCGTCCTATTATTCCACATTCTTCTACAAAATATATAGTGGTTAAAGGGCGTAATACCGGCTCCTACTGATGAGTCGCCAGTAAGCACGAAACGAATGTGCATGAGATTATACTTTCCGTTCATGCTGCCTTTGGTTTATCCTTCTGGTCACAACTGAACTAATTTATTACTAGGTTCGCAAAACCTAATACATACTTGCATATATATTAGTTCTTCGCAACAAACAGTATTTAAGCAATAATTTGTTGCGCGGGTGGTGGTAAAAATTCTTTAAATCACGTTTGCTAGCTTGAGGTAAACACCAATCCCATTGTATTTAGCCAGTCGTCGAACAACATAACAAAGACGGTTTGTTCGACGGAAAATTGCTTTTTTAAAATAGTGAAAAATCCAAACTCGGCGCAATAATATGCACGGATTATCATTATAAATGGTTAATATGCTTAACATGTACATAATTACATTTCAGGAGATAAAAATGTTCCACAGTGTGTTCCAGAATATCCTATGCCAACTAGGCAGAGCAAAGCAGACTTCTCTACTGGGCCCTGGTCCGCTACGCTTTCAGAGATTTATGCTCATTTAAGTACCCTTCGGTTAGCGAGTGTTACGGTGAGATGTTATCCAGTGATCGATATCGCAAAAAATATTTTTCGGTAATACAATTTAATAATAATTGATTGCGCGGGTGGTGGTAACAATTTTTTAAATCAATTTTGCGAGCTTGAAGTAAACACCAATCCCATTGTATTTAACCAGTCGTCGAAAAACTTAAAAAAACTACCGCCAGCTGCAACGCACTGACGCGTTTCGACCTTCTATGATCATCATCAGAGTACGACGGCAAACTGACTATCGAGGATCAAACCGCATTGAATATATGTAAATCAAATTTAGATATGCGGCTCTTGCCTCTAGCGAGTCCTCGCATACATTGAACTTGACTGGAAATGTCGGCTGCACAATTTCCTATGCAGTCACGAACATTAACTGTTGCAGCTTTCGCCACATATACATATATAGCAATACAAATCGGTGAGTTCATATATATTCAATGGTTTGATCCTCGATAGTCGGTTTGCCGTCGTACTTTGATGATGATATGTGGTCGAACACGGTCAGTGCGTTGCACTGGCGAGTTTTGTTATGTTTTCGACGACTGGTTAAATACAATGGGATTACCAAGCTCTAAACTTCAATTTAAAGAATTGTTACCACCGCAATCGATTTTTAAATTGTATTGCCTATATGTATATATGTGGCGAAAGCTGCAAACAGTTAATGTTCGTGACTGCATAGAAATTGTGCAGCCGACATTTCCAGTCAAGTTCAATGCTATGCGAGACTGCTAGGGGTGAGAGCCGCATATCCAAATTTGATTTCCATATATATTCAATGCGGTTTGATCCTCGATAGTCAGTTTGCCGTCGTACTCTGATGATGATCATGGTAGGTCGAAACGCGTCAGTGCGTTGCGGCTGGCGGTAGTTTTGCTTTGTTGTTCGACGACTGGTTAAATACAATGGGATTGGTGTTTACTTCAAGCTCGCAAACTTGATTTAAAGTATATAATTTTCAGTCACTAGATTGCTGGTCAACGTCATTTACAGTTCCAGACATCCACCGATTACTCATAATACGAAATATCAATAAATCGAACAAATTTAGTTGGCTCGTCATCATTAACGATAGTTCATCGTAGTACTTTGCGCAACAATGAATCAAAAGTAGCCAAGTTGCCAAGAAACGCAACAATGTTGGGCTGGTGATACCAGTATCAAAACTCGATGGTACGACGGGGTAGTTGACAAGGCCAGCTAAACCACCACCATTTGCTACATAATCATACAACAGATTCGTGCTCATAGTCTGTCTGCTATGCTGTAGGCCCATTCCCGTCCAACTAATCCAATTATAAAGGTTTCCTCTGCCCCAATTTAGAAGACGTGACAAACGAATCATGCATTTCTAATGCAGCAATTTTTGATGGTTCATCAGGCGTTAATCACTACAATAGAGACCAAGCTGGAATCTATTCGATTCTACGTTGATGATTAAGATAGGGGCGACATCGGTTAATGATGTTGATGCCAATACACGAGACCATCACGCGATGAAGAAAATCAGGAATACGTTCGAAACCTTCGAACAAGATCAATTCAGTCTTTAATTGCAGAAGACTGTGCTGCATAGATTAATGATGCGTCAATATTAGTGAATTTGAGCATGAATCGCAAAACTTTGTTATTAAATCACTACTGGTCTGATTTGATTTATTTTTTCGAGACTGAGACAGCCGTTCCAGCTGGATTGGGTTAACAACGCCATCGCCAAAAGTGAACTGGCCTCCAGTATAGAAGTCAGACTATGAGCGTGAGTCGGCTATATTATGATGGAGAAATTTGTGGTGATAAAAATCTGATACAACGACAGTTAGTACAATTGGTATTGTTACTTTTTCATTGGATGTGCATCACAATGGCACGCTTCTCTAGATCCGTGTACTTTAGACCCTTATTCCAGCTGCTGTATGGATCCTCATAAGACCACGCCTTCGTAACTTCATCAAAAGCATAAGTTTTGATTACCATATCGTAAGTGAGTTAAGGGATTACATCACCGCTAGCTACATAGTTCGCAATATGTTGGGAATTGGAAACATTTTGAAATAGACGGCGTCTGTATATTCTTGGTAGAATGACTACTGGCAATACGTTGAATCTAAGCATACAATTTGGATATCGTTAAGCATCGCCAATGCTTCTAATTCATTAGTCACAATGAGAAAATGTTGCACGACATCCACTGTCTAGCTAGTAGAACACTCCTTGCCAAGCTAACTAGCAAGGATGCAATCTCCTTTCAATTACACAGCAAATGCCGCGTGTTAAAGATCTGCGGTAATTTAGAGACACCAACCAAGTTCTCAGGTTTCATCGTAAAAAAATAAATCGAAGCCTACTTAAGCTCTTCATGCATAGTGCTTCACATGCTATTTGGTAAATAACCAGCTGTAATTACAGGCACCTAAATCAAAAAGAGGTATTATTTAAAGATTTTAACAATTTGAAAATGTGTTCAATGCATGAATATTCAATAACTAGTAGGACAGCCGAAAAGAACGAAATTTCAATCGGATTCTGAATCATTAAATCACACAGTACGACTTTGTGTCCTTGACAGAGGACAAGTCTCCTGCTTACAAAAAAGTTTTCAATCTGAATATGTTAATGTTAACGCCGCGAAGGCCCTGTGGCAAGGTTCCGCATTTGATACTGAAAATTGAGTTTATCATGACCCGATTAAGACCAAGGACAAGATTGGGGAGCCTAAGATCGTTGGAAAAATTATTTTCAGCCAGGGACCATCTTCCAACAGCTTCGTTTTACGTGATATCTAGACCTAAGTAGGCATTGAAATTACCGGTAATTACTATGATGTCAGAGCATCGTTGATAGCAAAATGTCAAATTGGATAGCGTTTCATCCTTTTCATTAGAAGAATGATTCAGATTTGGCGCCTACGCATTTACGACTGCAGAAACTAGTCTACGATTAGCCAAAAACAGGAAGAATTAGTTAACAGCTCTCCAGCCAAATAAGCCTTTCGTTGAACTTTTGGATAGCAGGCAGAAAAAACCATGCCTGGTTGTATCGCCGTCACTATAAGGCGGAAGAAAGATTACCTTTCCCATTGTGCAATGTCTGAATGAAAAAAACTGTTGAATGCTTGAAATACGACTGGTATTTTTTAACTAAGCAAAGTCGATACTGTGCATGTGCTGTTCGCCAGGCGTAAGAGTGTGTATCCTGTGAGGCAAGGGCCCTCACACGTCAAAAGCGGTACACGAGGACTTCCAGAAGCAAATGCTGCTGAAAGTCCACCGTGCGTGTACCTGCTCCAGCACTAAGTATGTTTCGTTGCCAGTCGTTTTTCTCCAGTTCTGAAACGCAGACCACAACTACCAACACGGTTATAGTTTTAACAAGATCAGCGTCATTATGCCATACTAACAGATGCCCGGGGTACAGAATATATAATTAACAATCAAATTCATTAGATTGACGCAATGTGCTACTAAAAGGCAAATTTTCTTGTAAGTAAAAAAGAAGTCAATCCCGATTTAATACGGTCTGTATAGAATTTATACTACGGTACCTTCCTGTTATTGTAGTATAATTTAGCAACAGTTCTCAACTTTGTCACAAGCTAAAATAATTTTTCTATCTAGATTTAAAGATCTAATGGCTAACGTGTGCATTTAATTGAGCCACTTATCAAAAACAAGATTATAAAAGAAACAAGTAAATTCGGAAACAGACAATAGAATTTAGCTAAACATCCTAATAAAAGGGGACGCTGTTTGTTGTATTAAAAGGTATAAACAGCGTTAACTAGCACAGTAATGTAGCACAAATATGCTTGTTAGAAAAAGTATCGCATTTACCTGTACAGAGAGCTAAGAATAAAGCAAACGCTTATGTTGAACTCAAATATCCTTTACCATCAACATGAAAAAGTTCGATGTGTGCACTGATAAAGCAAACATTGCAAACTTAACGCGTCCCTTAACTCGAATGGCGAATAGACACTTACAGGAAATCAACCATCATTATCCCAGCCAACGACAGATTGGCGTAAGAAACAAGGTGAATAAATGTTGATATGTCAAAAACAGTTAATATTAACTATAGTTGTATATTTTAGAATAAAAACAGTTCGTCTACCAGGATAGTGTCCCCATGCGCATAATAGTTCATGGATGGAAACCCTTACGATATGGTATCGGATCAGGCTCAGTGGAAATCTTCTTGCAGATTTATAGTAGAATCAACTTCTCAATTTTCTTCTCTTAGTTAGACAGAGAGAAATGCAAGGTTTGGCCGCATTTATGAAGCTATACAATGAAAACTGAATGGAAGCAGTTTTGTTTATGTCGCTGTTATAAAGCTGATTGAACCGAATTGGTGTTGTGTAAATATCTAGACTCTCATTTCTCTGTCACCCATCTGAACTAGATTCTCTTCTTCATAAATCTCTACTTTAACAACTATTTTAAAATTATATTACAAAAACTATACCTTTCCTAGTTTGTTCTATATCTCCAGGCTATGTAGCATCAAAGCACCAGTTATTAAAGGCGTATGTATTTTAGTCTGTAATGTTGATGACATGCGCCATCAATTGGTGTGATATCACCAGACATTGTCTGGATGAAGCTCATAATCAACAAAACGTCAAAGATTGGCTAATTGCAGCCCGATTTTATAACCAGAAGATGAATTCATGAATGTTGACCTCCTCTAACACGGTGAAATCCATGTAAATTCCTAAAACTTTTATATTTTAACCCTTACATTCGATTTGAATATATATATATATATATAAATTAATTTTGTGATCCTAACAGTTAAAAGAGGATATATGTATTTTCATTAGCAATATTTATTTTCCTATTTCTTTGGATAGACACTATATTCAACAAAACAATGACCATATAGGTTTTGGAACACACCTAAATAGTGTAATTCTGTTGGTGCATATAATAAAAATAAGTGAAAAGCAATATGAAATATCATTTATATTTAACAGATTTGATTACTTCTTTTTCCCAGTACTGCAGATGAATAAAATTTAGAAATTGTACGCATAAACATATTAAGTTTCATTTCTGTGTATCTATACTTTGTGGAGAGTAACTTTAAAAGATAACATAAAGAATTACATCAAACTAGCATTTCAAAATCACAGTAAAAATCATATAAATTGCTCCGTTGCAAAACGACATCAACAAAACATTGTTAATTTTTTTGCAGCAAATGTTGAAATTGAGATATTGCACTATAAATATTTTCTTTTTACGCACAATGAGCGATCGAGCGCACATTCAAGGGCGGCAGTGTTATCCTTTGCCTTCCAGTTGGATAGAGAACAATCGGACGACATTCATCATATTCATTCAGGAGATCTTCAATACGCATACGCATTTCACATATGCATAACTATACTGTTTCTTGATCCAACATTTAGATACATATATTCCTAGACCATACATGTTGCTGCATAATTAGCTACTAAAACGAATTAAATATCTGAACAAAATGAGCCAATTAATTTTTATGAATCAAACACGATTTTGTAAATCTAATCGAACATAAATTTTTACCCGCTAAATGCTATAGGCAAACATAAACCAAACAATGTAATAAAATCTGTTGTGAACGTGAGCATATCAGATTAAAAACAGGTATAGTCACACGCAATAAAAGTTTATCAAAGGGATGTTGTTTGTTATATTAGCTTTTATCAATTATGAGACTGATTTAATTTTTAATATTTCTAAGATGAATGTTCATGTAGCATCGATACTATGACGTAACCAAAAAAATATGTATTAAAAGCCTACAATGCATACTTTACTATCAGGAAATAAGACAGAATATTTATAATTTAGAACCTGTTTAGAAAGCATATTCATTTGTAACTAAGAGATATCAAAACCTAAATAAAGCATAGTTATGAGTAAAACACATTGTTGGATTAAACTCATGATTTATTCAAAAGTACTGATTCCGTGACCTAAAGTTAAGAGAAGGGCCTCCAAGGCGTATAATTATGCATTCATACATCAAAGACAACCACGATTGCTAATGATTATTTTATCCACAATGAACAAAAACGTTGTGTCTTAAATTGAAAAATAGCACTAATGTGAAATATGACTATGAATCACGAGAATAGTTTCACAAAAAACTGGGTTAAACTTGTACATACAAACGACTAAGCTATTATAGGAATAAGTTATTACATTTGTATAGATTACACAAATACCGCACAAAATATATCTTCATAAAATGAACAGGCAATCTTGTCTGCTAAAAGTATCCTACAAATTCATGTCAAATTAAATAATTTAATTAAAAGCAGATGTATGTGACAATCGGATTATGTTGCTTAATTGTCGACTAAATTCGTTCACAGGTTTGCATACACCTTTAAAATTCATCAAATATTTTATTTGGTGGATCAAGTAATATATCTCACATAAGATAGGTATTAACTTAGCAACATAACTAACGTTCTGTATTAACTTTTTTAAGACCACTTGAAGTTAGAATTTTCAGTGAAAGTGAGAAAAAATTTACATTGAAACATGACTGAAGATAGTTCAAACCGTATTGCGAGAGAAATGTTTCTATAAAAGACATTACTACATTGAAGTATGCGAGTTACATTGACAATAAGGACGTTAGGAAAAAAGGCTTAGATAATACTCTCGGTTAACAAAAAAATTGTCTAGGACAATCGCCCTACAATCATAGGTATGGGATATTTATCCGCGTATGTGATCTGCCCTGATACAAGAATGATTGTATTAATTTTAATTTTATATACAAATCGACAGGTTGATTTAAAAGCGGATAAAAGCATAGTAGAATATTTTAATCCTTTCAAAATACTGTTGATCAAATTGATGTATTTTTAAATATACTTTACACTATTGTACGAAAGCTGTATCCCGACATAGTTTGACATTCGGGTAGCTCACTCGACAGAAGTTCTGAATTGTTTCGTTCAGTTTACAAAACGATCATAACACTAGGCATGACGGAGCCAGAGGAAGCGAAGTCCGTTCAAACACCTCAGAGTAATTTAGACAAAATAAAAACTAAACGAACATGGCTTCTGCGGGTGGTGACAACAATTATGTAGATCAAGGTTAGGGTTTTGATAGAAACACTAGTCCCATTATATACATACATGTCAGTATATACTAAACATTTTATAAGGAATAAAGGACAATGCATCCATCAGACCGGTGTCGTACTTATTGGGAGCTCTTCGTGTAATTTATAAAAATAAAAATTATAATATACGTTATAATTGAATAAGACATGTATCAATAACCATAATATTAAAGACCTACGGGTATAAACCGAAATATTCCATCGATTTCCTGCTCTGTTAAATAGACACTGAGCGGTTTCATGTATTTCTAAATTTAATAAAATTTTGAGAGCTTACGTCAAGAAGACCCTTCAACCCTTCCAAATAGTTTTTTTCTGTATCGACGATTTCTTTAATGCATAATTCACGTTTTTCTGAGCTTTTAGATTCCGGTTTAACACCGGCATACACTACAGTATTATAGACAATTTGTTTATTTTCTTCCTCGACATGACTATAATTGATTTCTGGTGCCGACATATAAGGACCCACATCATCAGGATTAAGAATGTCTTCAAGATTGGTATAATAATTTTCATTGTGCTTTAACACAACATCATTTGATGGAAAACCGACAATTCCAGTTTTTTGTACGCGCTTACACCATGAAAGTTTCGACAATAACCTGATGACATTTCCAAAATTTGTTGCCTGATATAAATCATTAACTTGAAAAAGATATTCATCTGGTATTTCAAACTCTTTACGACACAAATTTATAAATAGCTGAATGTTTTTGCAGCTCAAAAACTGAGAAGACTGTGGTGATCTGTTAAAATCTGGTTCATTTCTTAAATCAATTCTTCCAGGCTCATTATCAACACCAGAAAGTGTTTCCAAAAGTTGACACAGAACAACACCATCCAAAAGTGCCTGTAACAGATGCAAAACTGAATTGTTCGTTAGCGAGGGATGAATTTCCGATAAAACCCCGCAGCGGCAAAGCCATTCAGCACACTCACGCCACTCTTCGCCACAACTCATCTTTAATTTAATTCTAAGCAAAAATAAATAAAAGGGGATATCTTTGAAACAGATAATTCTTTCTAAAATCTTTTACAGTCCACACTAAGTTAAACTAAAGACAAGAACCAGAAACATAATGAATTAAGCAAAATTGACGATTTAATTAATCGGCAAAGTATAAAATCACGTAAAACAATTAAAGAACATAAAATTATTTTTATTTGCCAAAAAGTTAGAAAAATGCAAAAATATATGCATTTTCAATGCTCGCGTATGATGGTTAAGCTGTACAGGCAGTAGTAAATAATGTACCACTAAAAAGG
>JAQBSW010000404.1:0-147500 GCA_029291075.1 Eudiplozoon nipponicum
TAGATTGTCCTTCTGTGACGATATGATGCATCGTGTTGGAGACTCGTAGCTCTGACTTGTTAAGATCGAAAAGCGATTTGTATTTTCGAAGAGCTGCTGATATCCTCTGCTGAACATTTATATAATTAAACGAACATTGGTTGCGAGGGTGGTGATAACAATTATTATAATCAAGGTTGCGGTCTTGATATAAACACCTGACCCATTAATTACTTACATATGTCAGTATAAACTAAGAATTGTATAGTGAATTGCCTTTACTACACTATACAATTCTTAGTTTATACTGACATATGTAAGTAATTAATGGGTCAGGTGTTTATATCAAGACCGCAACCTTGATTATAATAATCTCTGCTGAATGATGCACTGGGGTTGGCTGAATGACCTGTAACTCCAAACGCTCGGAGGCAAGTGTCCAAAAGCTTTGTTCAAGTCCGGTGGAGGGGTCGATGATATTTTGATTGGCAAGATCAACAATGAGCCGAAATTTTAGAAGGAAATCAAGGCCTATTATATTATGTGAGACCTTGGCAATGATGAAGTTGTGGGAAAATTCACGTCGTAGACCTATGTTGAGTGTGCGGTATTGGCAGCCATAAGTTGGTATGGGCTCGCCTGTAGCTGTTGCGAGAAGAACGCCTAGCGACATCTTGGCCATTGAATCACCTTTGAGAACTGAGACTGCCGCACCTGTGTCTACGATGTACTCTTCGCCAGTTTTGAAATCAAGAAGGTGCAGAAGTTCGTTTGGCTGTTTGGCCGGGTCATGCAAACAAGTAGGCTGGTGATTGCGACCGGCATTGTCTGTTTGGTTCTCTATGTGAAAAATTCGGCGTGGACGAAAAGAGTCGACAGGGATGTCGGATTGTAGTTGGCTTCTTCCCTGTAGCGCCGTTGATGCCGTTGATGTGCAGAAAGTACGGTCTTCTACTTCCTGCGCCAGACGTTTCCCGATACTGATGCACCCTTGTGCCTGCGGTCTGTTGTCCTCTCCGTCAGCTGTGGAAATTAACACTCATTCGGAAATTCTTCGGAACGACAAAGACAAACTTGGCAAGCATAAAAAACTTCTGGTGGTTATAACACCAGTTCTTTGGAGCATATTTATTAAAGGATTGCGGAGATCTCGATCGCCGCCTACCATTATAATTTGACTTGGAAACGAATTTTGGTCGAGCATTCACTTGATTTATCTCGGATTTGGTAATGGCCAATCCTTCTAGAACTTTGGCCATGTTCGCCACTGTTCTCTCTAAAGAGGAGATTCTATCATCTTGCGGGGGTGAAGAAAAGGATGATGGATTCACTTTGGGTTCCAAAACCCTATATTCTAACTCACATCTCTCAGATAAGTCATCTATAGAGAGAGTGTTGGGGAGCTGTCTGGCAAAGAGTTTTAATGTTTGGGGAAGATTGTTAATAAAAACAACCTTAGCCTCATGGTCAGAAATGTTGGTTTTATACCAACGTTTCCGTAATTCCCTCAGTATTTCTATGGGGCCAAGATTTGGCATATCTAACTGCGCATATTTGTTTATTATCTGCTCAGTTTCCGTGGGTCCAAGCAAGGATTCTACCTCGTTTTGTAGGCCCAAAATGGGATTAGGTAGCTTCCTAATGGCCTCAAGCTTAGGATAAATCCGTCGCTGCAATTCAGAAGGTAGTTTAGCAAAAACCTTCGACAGTTTTTGATGACTGTCATAATCAGGAAACGGGGAGAAAGCGGAGTCTACGCGCATAAAGAATAGCTCACTATCTCCATCCCAAACAGGAACATCAATATCTAAAATTGGACCTGACATTTTAACAATCTTACAGGATCTTAAAAGCATAAATTTATAAGCAATATGAAAATATATAAATATACTTTAACGAAACGCTTACCCACAAACAGCTTCCACAGTTGAGTTTGACGAGTACGTACGGTGCCGTTTCGTACGTAGGAAAGTTAAATAGAGGCCCAGTTGGCCTTTGATGACAATGTATTATAATTATCCCCACAAATCCACGAATATATACATCCAACAGATTTCCCAGAAAACCACGATCAGGGTAAAGAAAACACAAATGTCAATCTATTTATCCCAAATAGATGAAAAAGGAAGTCAATTTTATTTATACCAAAAAAATCAGAACAATAATCAATATCCTGGCGCGGTCGCCAATTTCGTAAACGCCCCGGCTTCAAGTAAATGCCGTACGACGTTACAAACTCGGTTAAGGTGCTCTGAATAGAGATTATTTACTGATATGGGGGCCCTTAAGAGGGCCTTGGCGGCGTTCGCGTAAGTTATATATATGTAAGTTGATGTTCTGTTCCTTGGGTGGACTCTGGTTGTGTTTCCTGCTGTTGTTATCATGTGTGGACAACTTGGTTGAAGTTCTGCATTAATTGGCTCGTCTTGCTGGCTGAAGTGCAACACGGTGAGTCACGAATGTTGCCAATTGTTGGTGAAACAAATCAATATCCAGCGTAGGTATTGACAGCCGACAGCACGCACATGTGTAACACGAGGCAGAACGTAGATACGACCAACTGACTTGCATGGTAAATTACCGTGCTTAAATAGCATGCAATATGTGTACTTGCATACTATTGGTTAAACGTGGTTAAACGTGGTTAAACGGCAATTTGCTTTTTTCTCATTGGTGCAACGTAAATAAATTTGAATTTAATTTACGCAATATGTCGGCGATTGATTTTTGTCGTTACAAATTATTGTTGGGTTTAAATTTTTGGCGCCAAATTTCATTTTGAATCAGTTTTCGCTAATTTTGTTGGATACGAATTAGTGTTGCTTTCGTCAGCGGAACAAACAGTATTTAACTGTAGTTTCAGTAGTTGTTGGTATAACTGTAATAGTGACAGTAAAATTGTCGTTTGTAGATTTGGCGGAGGTGGTGGTGTTGGTAGTGATTATTGTAATAGTAGTTCGTTTTCTTTCATTATTAGTATTAATATGATAAATGTTGTAGTAGATGTAGTAGAGATAGTGGTATTACCATTATCTGTAATATTTGTGGTATTGACGTTCATTATATATATATATATATATATATATATATATAACTCTTAATTTTAAAATTGTATTTCATTCCAGATGTTATATTGGAGGATTTTAAATTTCTTGCATTTTACTGTCAAAGAATCGTATGACCTGCCTGTGCATGAAACGAATACTTTAAAATTGTTCTCCAATTGCTTTTTCGTGAATCAGCTTACTAATTTTCTGATCTAAGAGGAATTTGGATAGCGATCTTTTACATGAATAGTTTTGAGTCTGATTTCATTTTTAAATATAATTTAGCATTATTACTGCGCAATAGATAATTATATTACACGAAAGGAAGGCTTCTTACTTGCCCTAAAATATATACCTCAAAATATAATATTTTCTCATTTTCTTCTTTTATGAATGTATGAGCAAATATTTTATTTATATCGTAATTATAATGACCTTTAAAAATAAATAAAAGCACGAGTGGACGTTTCTAGCCAGAAACCAATTGTGAAGAAGGAAAATCTTTCAATTTATAACAGTTAAATACTGTTTTTTTTGCGGAGAACTAATATATATGCAAGTATGTATTAGGTGTTGCAAACCTAGTAACAAATTAGTTCAGTTGTAACCAGAAGGATAAATCAAACACTGCATGAACGAAATGTATAATCTCATGCACATTCGTTTCGTACTTACTGGCGACTCATCGGTGGGAGCCGGTATTACCCCCCTTAACCACTATATATTTGGGTGAGGAATGTGTTCCGTCCTATTATCCCACATTCTTCACCAAAATATATGGTGGTTAAAGGCCGTAATACCGGCTCCTACTGAGGAGTCGCCAGTAAGCACGAAACGAAACCTTTCAGTATGTTTGAGCAATCAGTGCTTATAAAAATGCTAGCAAATGATGTAAAATAATATCTAGCGCAGAATGTGGAATGCGACGAAATACGAATGGACACCAATCTCATTACTCTCGTGATAGTAGTAATGAATGGAGACTATTTTGAATATGATGTATTTTAACGCATTTATTTAACTGTTAATTAATTCGCAAAGTTAAAATTTGAAACGAACTTCAAAGCAGATTAAACAGTTCGAGGTTGCGATCTTGATATAAACATCAATTCCGGTTTACATATAATTTTCGGAATAAACTTAACATTATATACTGCAGAAAAGGCAATTTATCGAATAGGTAGGGTGCCTCATTGTTTCGAATCACAGACTCCAAAGCAGGCATGCCCAGGTTTAAGCCATATCCGCGGCAAATTCTGGACATTAAGTTAAGTCCCAATATGGGCGAAACTGGTGTATTGCATGAGTTGCCTTTTCTACATTACAAAATATTTGGCCTATACTGACAAATTTATATATATTTATATATACTAGGATCGGTGGTTACATCAGGGTTTCAGTCTTGTTTAAAATAACTACAATCACCTCCCGTGCAACTAATAATCCTTTAGAACCGATCATTTTGAGGGTTTATTTTGCAAATGCGACCGCATTTCAAAAGTTCCGCTTATTTGATATTCAAAAATTTGTAAAAATTTTAGATTATCTGGCATTTTCGCCCATATCCGACATCAAAAATCAAATATATTTAGAAAAAAGACGGTTTACATGAATATCACATGCGTTAAGATTTAGTAAAACAGCGCGCAGCCGTCCAATGATTTCATCATTAGGCCACCCCAAAGAATGTTATCAACGCTATTCGAAATAATTTAGAAATTTTAGTTCGGCACTATACTTGGTAATTGTCGGAAAGGTTGAAACATATGAAGCACAGTTTGACATATATTTTGCACCGCATTTTTTTGTGCAGGACAATTGATAGCACTCTTAGGTCGATAATATCTTAAATCCTTAACATTTCCAGGTGCACAGATTTTTGGTCTTGATTAATGAGTTCTCAATTGTCCCTTGGTTTTGAAGCCTTCCAACAGCTGCTTGTCCGAAAATGACGTTGGAAACAGATTTTCCAAATTTTCGGGACTTCATTTCCAGTCTCATCTTCAGGGTTGACACCATACTCACAGCAAAAAAAACAACTTGTAGCAAATGTGCCATATTATTCTGGATTTTTTAATGTTTTCGGTCATGCAATTCCAACGTTATATTTTTCGTAACCTATCACCTCTTAGCTATGACTGTCTTTGTTTTGCATAACGTCTTGTGGTGTGTCATCGCTTTTATTGTGAGAGTGTCCGCAATTGATGGGTGTGTTGTATTTTACGGATCAGGTTTTTTTTGACCGCTTGTTAGTTATGTTGTTGTTCCAGTCTAATTGGATTTCTTCTTTAATTACATTCTGCACGTTTAAGCAGGGGTTATGCTTATAATAATTGCAATAGCTTCAAAAGTCAGAAGCATTGTTCCAAGTTTGCCTTATACATAACTTAAAATTTGTTGCTATTAACAGCATGACCTGTGAGTAGTACGTGTACACAGATTGCTGATTTTTGTGCAGGACCTGCACCACTATTTTGTATATTTTTGAGGGTGATTATGATTTATTCTAGTTTTGAGCCTCTTGTTTGACCTGCCGATGTACTCAGCGTTGAAGGTATATTGAAATTTTGTACGGATAAATGATTTGACGTCACCGAGGGACTATCTTTTTCATTAGTTCGCATAGATTTTGTTGTGCTGAACACAAATCTCACCTGAATTGTTGGAAACTGAGCTTTAGTCGCTCAGATTATTTGAAGATCTCAGCTGGAAGATCACATCCAAATTGAACACATATAGTTAATCTCTAAGGTATTTTGTTTTCCTCCAAATTGGTCTCGATTTTGTTGCATTGCCTAAAATAAAAATTTGACAAACCAGTCGGGATAGTCATTTTTAACGTTTCGCAAAACAGGCTTGGCTCTAATACAAGGTTCTTTGGTGGACAAATCTTGCGTATTTGTGTGCCCTAAATGATTATGAGGATCATTTTGTAGGCCGTTGATACACTATTCGTGTAGTGGATATATTGCCCAGTCCAGCTTGATTTCTTGTGAATCGACCTTGAAAGTGTAGCTTCTTCATCTCTTTATTGCTACATCTAGAACGGATAGATATCCGTCTTTTTTTTTCTCTAGCGTAAACTGGATTACTCGGTTTACCTTGTTTATGTGATTGGTGGTGCATTGGTGGTCTAGTTCTATTCAAGGATCATTAAAGTATCGTCAACGTCGCGTACGTATGTATGAGCTGCGTTGATAAATTGTTTTAACTCAGTTTTTTTCTAGATGATGCATATATATAATTGTTAAGACTGGTCCAAGAGGACTACCTATATATTTGCCGTCAATTTGTCTTTAAAAGACTCCTTGGAATAAAAATTGCACGTTGGATGTACATCATAAAAGAAGTTCCCTTATTTCGGTCAATTCTGTCTATGCTTCCGCTACTGATGATTGCAGTTATTCAAACTGGATATTTATAGTTTTACATATTGGAATACTTGTAAAAAGAGATTTTATATCGAGTGACAAAATTTTCCTCTCTTTTAAATTCAATTCGCGATTTTCCCCCCAAGTTGTAAGATATCCTGTACCATGTGTTCCATTCTTCGTTCCATCAAAGGTTTTATAATCCGGCATAATAATCTGGCTGTCCCGTGCTGCCAAGAATTCACCATGGATAATATGGGTCTAAAAGGAGGAAGTTTATCATTGATGGTCATTTTGTGAACCTTAGGCAACAAATATATTATCAGCGGTGTTGAACCTAATGACTTTGCATTTTTTACATTCTGTAATAAATGTATTTTCTCCTTCATGTCGATTTCTTGTTTAGCTTCGACCTTCGAAGTAATTCTGTTTAGTCTTTGTTATAGGATATTATAATTTAGCTGTAGTACCGCAATTTGTGAAAATGTGCTACTCACAGGTCATGCTGTTATTAGTAACAATTCTTCAGTTCTGAACAAGGCAAAATCGAAAACAATGCTACTGGTTTTTGAAGATATTGCAAATAATAAGCTTAACCCCTGCTTAAACGTTCAGAAAGTAATTCAAATGAAATCAAATAAGACTGGAACAAAAAAATAACAAACATACATTAAAAAGTAGCCTATGTTTCGCAATATACAACACAACCGTCAATTACGGACCTACTCACAATGAACACGTTGACAAACCACATTACGTTACGTGAACGAATTAGTCTAAATTGGGCAAAATAAAAACAGACATAACTAATAGAGGTTTGGATACGACCAATGTGCAGTATTGTTTGGATAACCGAAAACATTAATGAATCCAGAATAATGGATGTGGATCCTGGTAGAAATAAGATTTTTTAATAATATTTATTCCATGGATTACGGTGCTTTATTCACATATTTTTAAAAAATGGTTAAACTTTTAACAATATATATATATATATATATATATATATATATATAGGTATATATATATATATATATATATATATATATATATGATTGTATGCGTTTATATAGATGGATACACATATTTATATAATATGTGGATAAAAAATATTAAAATATATTAAGAATATTTTGGAAATTGGCTGATACATTATATTCATTGCGAATCGTATGTAATTTAGTTTAGTAATTCACATTGTTGCATTTAGATCTTTCATTATATATGCATTAATACACATGGTTTATTCGCGTGCTTATAAGAATGGATATTTAAAGTTATCCATAAAATACATGGTAATAAAGGCATATGTATTAAGCTAATGTACGATTTTTATATTAATCGTACTCTGTTGATGTGTTGGTACTCACATTGTTGTTTATATACTTATTTAATATGTATATATATATATATATATATATATATATATATATATATATTGTTTGTACACACATATATAGATAGATAATTATGAAAAATAGTGATATAAATTAATCAGTACTTGGCTGATAGACTATATTCACTGTAATTGTATGTACTTAGAATTGAAATAACCTACGGTTTATATATATATATATATATATATATATATATATATATATATATATATATATAAATATATATATATAAATATATATATATATCTAAATATATATATATATTTGTCTATGCATAAATCTATATGGTTGTTACACCGATATATAAAAAGAATATTTACATGGCTATATACGATTTTGCTACGTAGATATATTTAGATTTATAAAAAAATAAAATTATATTTAAATTTTATTTTAAAAGTTTTATAAATTTTCAACAACGTAAATATCTCAAGATAAACTACATCTAAATAGGATTATATTGGTTTGAGTGATACAGTGAATAATAATTTTTCACAGATGGGATAACGGTGGGGTTGGTGGATTAAAATTATTTTGGTGCTGTGAACTTGCGATCCTCGTATTTATTTACCTACTTCTATCTCTCCCTGTTCTATTTTCTTTTTAAATATAACCTATCAGCATATAAAGTATCAGCATCATCTTGTCACCGTATGGGTTTAATGATTCATATGAATTATATTAAATATCTTGACCTTGCAGCGATACCATAATCTTGTTAACTTTCGATCATTTTATTTACCTAAAGCTCTCTTTAACATATTGCAAACATGATAAGCTCATTTGATTAAATCAAGGTTGCAATTTTGATATAAACACCTATCTTATTATATAGACATATTTGTCAGTATAAACTAGGAATTGTTTAATATAGGAAAGGCGATTAATCCAGTGTGAGATTAGGTTAACTGGGAAATAAATATTATTGAAACTGAATTGCAAAAGAAATTTAATTTGACACTTTGTGTTATAAAACGTAATTGGTAGGTGTGACAACATGGTTAAGCGTATATGTTTAACAGCACAGTTTACTTATATATTTGGTCGATAATTCTGAATTCATTTAGTGCATATACGCATAAATACAAAACTATATTTGTAAATAACAGTTAAATACTGTTTGTTGCGAAGAACTAATATATATGCAAGTATGTACTAGTCACAACTGAACTAATTTGTTACTAGGTTCACAACACCTAATACATGCTTGTACATGTGTAAACGTTTGTGGGTATAGATATGTCTGACCATTATTGCAATAAATTAACGTAACTCTAGGAAATTGACGGATAGGGTGAATAATGTAAAATCAAATGTCGAATTTCCTATTACGTTTGTGCAATGGATTCATTCATCCAATCTATATTTGTTAAATCAATGTGGGTCATTTGATCGTTACAGTCTTTTATATCAAAGTGTATTAAAAAAAATAGAATCACATTATTTTAGTCATTAAAGTACCAAGCCTGTAACGGATCTAACGCAATGATTTTCAAAATACCAAAACTCCACATAGTACCAACCTAATGGTTATCAAAATACCCAGCTTGTACCGACTAACAACGCAATGGATTTTGATCTAGTCTAAATTTCATAAAAAATTTAAAAAATACAAATTGTTTTGTATATGTTGCACTCTCCGGCCTTGATCGACATCAGTTATCAAACGTCTTGTTAATAATGATTTCATGCAGTGGAATATTTGATAGTTATATAATCATTTTAAAAATGGATGTGATATATATATATATATATATATATATATATATATATGCAATTACGTGGAAGGTATTGTACCTAGTTACAAATATGTTCAAATAGGACCATAAAGTTACATAAAAAATGAATGAACTATCGATATGACTTAATGTACTCATACGTTTCGCACTTTATTGTGTCGCATTAGTTTAAAACAATGCTACACGCCAAACCTTCCCCAAATTTTTTATTGTCATATGGGACAGGAATTATCAGTTTAGTTCTCTGCAATACGGTATTAGCCGAGAGTCATACTACTTTTGTCATGTAATAAAATAGAATTGAACTTGATTAGATAGACGAACCGTTTGTTTTTCGTTTTATTTTTAAGTATTGAAAATAAACCTATTTTACTCTACATAGAAAGACAAGATGACCACAACATTAAAATAGCTAAATACAATCGGATTGGTGTTTACTTCGAGCTCGCAAACTTGACTTAAAGAATTGTTACCACCACCCGCGCAATCAATTATTGTTTAAATGAATTGTCTATAATTTCTCTTTGTCTTTTTAATTGAAGTTTATTTTTAACTTATACAGTTCTTTATTTTTAAATTATGTAGGATCGTTAGCCGTGCCTTCTATTATCATTTGATAAGCATTCCCTGATATTCATCGTAGATCCGAAAAATACACAATATTGTTCGGTAGTTATCGGTTATATGTATTAATCGACCATGAGGTTTTCTTAATTTGAGTTTTAACTCGTTTGTTATTAATTTTATTTAAGCTTAATTGCAAATACCTAATCCATTTTCGTATCAAAACAATCTTCCTTAAAGATTTGCGTCTGTAAATTAAATATATTCTCTAAACCTCTTTTTCTCTTGATTATAAAATACAGAATACAAGTTTTTCTATTTAGTCCCGCTTTTCTCTACAGCCTAAGTAATTTACTGTGAATTTCCTGCGTTTTTTGGAATATATCAAAGGAATATTTAATAATTCAGATTAGTACATAAAATTTACAAAATTGTGTGAATGGACGTAATTTCTCACTCTTACAAATAATTTTAATCTCAACCAACGTGTTACGCATGCTCACTATACTTGATGGCGACTGAAACCAACCTGATGCAGAATGCAATCGGCTTGCTGTCGGCATGTACTGCGCGCCTGCGCAAATCAGAGCTAGATGTGTTAACAGACATCTTCCATCGACCCGAGAATCTCTTCCGGAAAGGCACAGTCACTTACAAATTGTTTCACCGTGGCCTATTCATGAACAGGTGAGTGTGTTTTCTTCTAGCTTAAAGGGTTACTAGATTATGATGCAAGCGTTTATCAATGTTAGTGTCTCTTCCGTTTTCCAATTCCGGCTCAACCAGACTCCTCTGCTTCTCAAATAATATGCTATGATTTATATTAACAAACCCTTAGTAATAGGAGGAACAAGGCGGAGCTCAATTTCAAGGAAGACTAATAAAAAAATCTCTAAAGTGTTACCCGTAAACCAATGTATGCCAAATATGACCAAAAGGATGAAATAAAAACAGCAGGACCGGAAGGTAGTATCTCGTACACATTTGATTCGTGCTCACTGGCGTCTCATCAGTAGGAGCTGTTATTACGCCCCTTTACCCACTATATATTTGGGTGAGGAATGTGGGAAAATAGGGTAGTAGAATCTTCTATACGACTATGCAAACCTGCAGTAGTGAATTTAGCTTTATTAAAAGTTTTTAACAATGCGACTTCAAAGACAATTCACTATATATAATATAAACCGTGACTGCGAAGGGTAACAACAGTATGGCTATTGAGCCAGTACTTGATACCAACACTATGGTTGCCAAAATAAAAATGGTACTAACACTATGGATACTAGGTGCGCAACATCTAATACACAATTGCGTATATATTATTGCTCGGTCATAAACCTTATCTATGTGTTAGAATTTTCCTTTCTTCTTTCATTTCTGTAAACACCGCTTCACTTATATTCCAGTGCAAATTGTCTAAATTAACATTATGAGCAGCATGATGTGGGGAATTTGTTTTTTTTAATATAAGAAGTTTTATAATGTAACAGGTTCACATTTTGAAAAACTAAGCAACCTGTCTATCAGTTAGATTAATTGGGCTAATAGATGATCGCAAACTGGTTACGCTTAAAAACCTATCTGTACGAAATTCCAAACATTCTATGTTGGTACACGAGGCAGTACTGCACTAACGGTATCAAATTTGTAAAGAAGAATTAGCGAAAAACATATATTAGAACTCAATTGAAAATAACATGTAATGCACGCTTTCAGCGAGCTGTGTGGATAGAAACTAAATGCTCCCACTCCCCAGGGTTCATATCCCGGACCCAGCTATTTCCAACGCTATGCATAAATGTCAAATATGAACGAAACATGACTATTTGATGAATTGGTTTTGATAACTTGTGCAATGCTTCGATAAACAATTCTTGCCGTTCTACTACAACTTAATATTACTAACAATAATTGTTTGCGCGGGTGGTGGTAATAGCGAATCAGTTTGAGAGCTTAGTAACGACTAATTTATTAGACCAGTCATCGAACAACATAACATAACCGCGGCTGGCGGTAGTTTTGTTTTGTTGTTCGACGACTGGTTAAATACAATGGGATTGGTGTTTACTTCAAGATCGCAAACTTGATTTAAAGAATTAATATTACTAACACAGGCTTAAAGGTGCCTTTCTCGAAATGACAGTTCGCAGACAGCCATTTATAACTTAAGATCTCAAGAGTAACTGAAAAGTATACACTTGAATTTTTTTGACTGACAAAAATGCATATATTGGAATATGCATTGCATTGCACGGCTTACATGGCGCAGTGGATGCGTTGAAAATCTCTGAAAAAAATGACTTGTGTACAAATCCCGCCTGCAGTTTCTCTGGTAACCAACAATCGGTAACTAATACGGACAAAAACAGCCTAATCAGTAAATTTTATTTTGGTATCATATAAAATTGTTGATCTACCTCCGCTAACAGTTCATGTCCACTGAATGATTTCAGGGCAGCCTTTCTGGTCAAATCGTTACTGATGCCTCGAGCTGAAGCCTGACTATCGACGATAACGCCTTCGCTTGGTGTTCTGGTTAGTATGCAAATTATTGATACGCAAGAGAATAATTTCTTAAGTTGTTTAGACAGGTCTACTTTGGGTTCCATTTAAACTAAAGTTTGAGGAATAACAGGAACAACGAACTAACTGGGCATTATATCCGAATGTCTTTTGGTGTCTTCCATTCTTTTCAATTTTTTGGTTTCAGTTACGTTTTTAGTTTTGTGATGAAGATACTAAATACACGTTATTTTGCCTATTAGGTTTGTTATTGCTTAGTCATTCAGTGTTGTATACGCAATCCCTTCGGAACAACATCTGATCGCACAAGGTACACACACATGCAATTGCCCAAAAAGTCAAAGCTTTGGTTTAAAAATCCATAGATAGAAGAGCATCCTTATCCCAGGCATTATATCGTTATATGGTGAGATCCTCTACATATACACCTAAAACACAAAAACACTCATATTTCAAAATATAAATATCCTCAAAAGCCTTTGCACGACAACTGAGACTAACTGAAATGAAATGTTAAATCAGACTAGAAGTATTCTTTCATTCAAATAAGAATTCGCGAAAGTTTTAGCTTAGCAATTGCAGTTGCGTTAATGAGCATTTCCACAGTATGTTTATTTTTCTTTGATACACTTTCAATTATGCAGTGGCATATTTTACTAAGCATAAATCATAATTTGTAAACAAAGACAGTAGACGTTATAAGCCCGACGGTATTCTAATGGTTTGGTCGAATTTTATGCGAAATAATTATTTTCTAACATTTAATTTGTCATTAAGCGTTAGATGTTGCGAACTAGCATCAAAGACAGCATAAACGGAAGTTACAATCTCATGTGCACAGTCGTTTCGAACTTACTGGCGACTCATCAGTATGAGTCGTTATTACGCCCTTTACCCACAATATATTTGAGTAAGGAATGTGGAAAAGTAGGAATGAACAATCTCCTATACGAATATGTAAACCTGCAGTAGCAAAGCTAACTACATATAAAGTCTCCACCATACAACTTTAATGCCAACTATTTATAATTAATATATGTAATTTGTAACTTGTAAAATCACAATGGTTGCCAAATATGTATATGGTAGCAATACTATAAATGCCGAGTCGTTATATGGTACCAACAAAATTAATATCAAGGTATGCTCAAATTTAGCAAAATTAAAATAAAAAACTACTTCTGTAAACCAATAACTCCAGCAAATCCATGTTCTTTGACCTTGATGTGAACTGTATCGACTCGGAAATCATATTGTTGTTGCCATGCACCTATTTGGAAATCCTAGTATCAACATCAAGTATTAATACAACAACCATAGTATTTTCACAATTTACTGGCTAGGTATATACGCATATATATATATGACATAGTGATTTCGCTTTAAAGTTGCATTGTTGAAGACTTTATATGAAGTTAGATATAATAATAGAGTTTTCTTCATTCGTTTTGGCGATTGTACCGTCCAATTGTCCAACATTCCTCACCTAAATGTATAGTGGTTATAGGGAATAATGCCGGCTTCTACTGACAAGTCGCCAGTTAGCACGAAACGAAGAGGAGATTGGTTACGAAAATGTACACAGTGGGATTGGATTAACGAATATACTAACGAATCCAGAACAATGGCTGTAGATACTGGTAGAAATAAGATTTATTAATAAATGTTATTCCATGGAGTACGTTGTTTTGTTCTTATATATATATATATATATATATATATATATATATATATATATACATGTTTTGCATCAGGTGTTGTATGTGGAAAAATACAAGGCGATATTGAAATGTCACCGAGTTCGAGCCCTGGTCAAGACCCGTTTGGCCAATTATTTGATAAGCCCCCAAAAAATTCTAAATCGGTCTATCTTATGTCATGTTGTTGCTTTCTCAAGCAATGATAAGTTTATGCTGAAAACATACGTATATCAATATATATATATATATATATATATATATATATATATATATATATATAAAGTTTAAAGTGTATTAAATTATTATGTTATCTTTTTTCAAATATCAATAATTCTGATTCATTATAATGTATATTGATTTCACGTGACATCATCAAAAACACATATCACGAACACATTTTCTAGGGTTATCATATAAATAATATATCAATTTCTGTCATACTCACGAGAGTGGTTGCCAATTTTCGCCGTTGGTCTTAAATGGGAATGGTCTGTACACAATTAATAGTTTTCATATATACATATATTTTTACTTTTAAGCGTTCGATAAATTAAAATAGTAATTTTATGAAAATATTAATTCATGTCTTTTTGTTTGTTTATTGATAGGTGATTTATTTAAAATAATATTGATTGTGCGGGAAGTGATAAAATTTATTTATATCGTGCATGCGATCTTGATATAAGCATCCGTCCCATTATGTACATACAGTTGTCAGTATAAATTTAGCATTACATAACGTGAAAAAGGTAATTCATCCAGTAGACTGGTTTCATCCTTATTGCGAATTCATCACGTACGCCGTGGTCAGGTCTCGAAACTGGGTCCGTGTTCTTCGGAATCTGTTGCTTCAACCATTGAGCCACCATGTCACACTACACCATTTTCAGTTATATAATAATTAATGTTTCTTGATTAGACTTTCCTTCAATCAATTCTATATGACATACATTTAGACCTGAAGCTCCAACCAAAATTTGAATAATCGAATTTATTTAGAATTTTCCTTGTTTCAAAGATGCGCACTTTTTCTTTCCCTGCACAGTATTTGCAATGATAGAGGAGAGGCGAACTTGGTATTTTATTTTACTTTTTAAAAAATATCTGTTGCTTACGGATTTAAAAAAAGTAACAGTGCACTAAGAAATAACATTTCAGTACGCCTAAACTCCGTCTCTATAAACAAAATGCCATAAAATCACTGGCAAGCAAAACAAAATGTATTTGTACACACCTGGATTCGTTGCAACGCAAAAGAAAATAAACCCCCAAGGCAGCTTATTCATCTCCCTAAAATGGAAACTTTATTTTCAGCTTGATTAACTGATTACTGATATTTTGGATATATAGAAACAACACAGTGTCCTATTTATAAACACATAATTCGTGTTAAATCTATGGTACTTGCAAGAAACGATATCTCCTTTGACCACCTTAGTGACAACCTTGGGTTGATTAAAGGTTTTAATTGACAAGAGGGTGGGGAAGTAAATTCAATGCATTATTTTGCAAATGTCTAAATAAAATTCTTTAAATCAAGTTTGTGATCTTGAAGCAAACAGCAATCCCATTGTATTTAACCAGTCATCGAACAACTTAGCAAAACTACCACCAATCGCATGCACTGACGCGTTTCGACTTTGCATGATCATCATCAGAGTAGGACTGCAAACTAACTATCGAGGATCCAACCGCATTGAATATATATGGACATCAAAGTTAGATATGCGGCTCTCATCTCCAGCATTGAACTTGACTGGAAATGTCGGCTGCACAATTTCTATGCTATCACCAACATTAATTTTTGCATTTTTTGTCACATATACATATACAGGCAAAACAATTTAACAATAATTGATTGCGCGGGTGCTAGTAACAATTCTTTAGATCTAGGTTGCGAGCTTGAATTAAGAACCAATGTCATTGAATTTAACCACTCGTCGGACAACATAGCAAAGCTACCGCCAATCGCATGCACTGACACGTTTCGAATTTCCATGATCATCATCAGAGTACGACGGCAAACTGAATATCGAGGATCAAACCGCATTGAATATATATGAAAATCAAATTTAGATATGCGGCTCTCACCTCTTGCAGTCTCGCGTACATTAACCTTGACTGGAAATATGGGCTGCAAAATTTCTAGTCAGTCACAAATATTTGTTGTTTGCAGCTTTCGCCACATATACATATATAGGCAATACAATTTAACAATAATTGATTCCGCCCGGGGGGGATAGCAACAATTTGATTCTCGATAGTCGGTTTGTCGTCGTACTCTAATGATGATCATGGAAGGTCGAAACGCGTCAGTGCGTGCGACTGGCAGTAGTTTTGCAATTTTGCCCGGCGACTGGTTAAATACAATGGGATTGGTGTTTACTTCCAGCTGGCAAACTTTATTTAAAGAATTGTTACCACCACCCGCGCAATCAATTATTGTTAAATTGTCTGAAAGCAAATTTAGCGATTCAACAAAATGAATAATGCGTCTGATGTCAGATTTTATTTACATATAAAAATAATATATATTTATAAAGCTTCCAAAATATACATAGTGAATTTTAATTTCTAATTAATTTATTTATGTGCCTGATGTTCTCAGATATAATATTTATTCAAAATATCACAAATAGCTTTTTTAAAAGTCTTGAATGTATGAAGACGCAAAAATGGGATGGGCTTCCATTCCCACTCAGGCTTTGCATCTACCGTGGTTTTAACAGTCGCAATATTGCTGTTTCAATACAAACACCTGCGTTTAAAGCAAATAATATTTAAGTGACATTACGTTTATTAAACCTATCCAGGATCATCTTGAGAGCACGGCATTAGACTGGCTAAATACCTGATAATAACGGCGATACTACTTCTATACAGTTGCGAAAATGAAAATTATTCAGCTTTCGTCTGGCATATATAATTTATAATTTAAGGCAATCCTTTTGTATGCTTTTACTTTAAGTCAAAATTTCTGAATTAAGCTAAAATCAAACTACATTTAAATTATCTAGATTTATAAATTTACAAGCCTGGTATAAGTTGCACATATTTTCCATGAGAGCAGGAAATTTAGCTGAATAATAAGAATCATACCACCATGCCCATTTAAAGCATAACAAATCGGATAACTCACTTCATAACATCCAGTAGTCTTGCGAAAATTATAAGTAGCAGGAAGTAACGGTAAGATTATTTCTGTGCAACCATGAAAATAAAAAAAATTCAGCTTTCGTCACGCATAGGTATTTTATACAATATTGTTATAATATGTAGCGTCATTTATGATCGTATTCATTTAATATTTTTATCAGACTAGCGATGCACTCAGCTTATATATCGTCAGTTGATTGTAATGAATGGTTTTGAAATATCACGGTTATAATAAGAGCACAAACGCAAATGGACAAACAGAATCAAGTTACCATGCATATATATAATATAAAAACGGAGATGTGACTATCAATCTTTGAAAACTAGAATAAATTAAATCTTATTTTAAATTTCAGCAGAAAAATCTATTATTGTTTTATTTTATAACAAACATAGCTTTTTGTCTAATTTCGCCCATGATAAAAAGTAATTGATGAAATTTTTTAAACTACGATTAATTAAAAACAGAAAATAAATAAATCAAATTGAATTGGATAAAAAAGGAATTAGACTAGGTAACCAATTTTACTGGAATTAATGTACAATTTAAATAATTGATTAGAGGAAAATAAATGTGTTAAATACTGTTTGTTGTGGAGAGCTAAAATATGTATTAGATGTTGCGAACCTAGTAACAAATTAGTTCAGTTGTGACCAGAAGGATAAGCCAAAGACAGCATAAACGGAAAGTATAATCTCATGCACATTCGTTTCGTCCTTACTGGCGACTCATCAAAAGGAGCCGGCAATACACCATTTAACCTCTATATATTTGGGTGAAGAAAGTGGGATAATAGGACGGCAAAATCTCCTAGACGAATGTGTAAACCTGCAGTAGAGTAGCTAACATCGTATAGTCTCGAAAATGCGGCTTCAACGTTAACTCACTCATTATAATATATATACCGAGTCTGTAAAGGCTACTAACACTATGACTATTGTGTTAGTAACCGATACCAACATTATAGTACCGAAAAGGTACTGGGTACCAACGTGATGAATATCAATGTATGCTATGATTCAACGAAATTGAGAATTACAACTATTACTGAACACACGTTACTCCAGTAAATCCATACACTCTGCCCTTGATCGATATCAATATCCTTTACAGACTCGGTAAATATATTATGTAAGGTGAGTTAGCTTTGAAGTCGTATTGTCCAGACTTTATATGATGTTAGCTTCACTACTGCAGGTTTACAAATTCGTCTAGGAGATTGTACCGTCCTATTTTTCCACATTCCTCACCCAAATATATAGTGGATAAAAGGCGCAATACCGGCTCTTACTGATGCGTTGCCAATAAGCACGAAACAATTGTGCATGAGATTACACTTTCCGTTTATGCTAATTTTATTACTAGGTTCACAACACCTAATACGCACTTGAAGATAAATGAGTGTTTTAAATTGGAAACATACAAACGCATTAGATAAAAGTAGTAGCGAAATAATTAGAAGATTATACATTTCAAATTAAGAGCAAACATAGTGTTCAAAATACAGTGAAATCATGATAAGCGGTTAGAAGTTTAACGTGTAGTAGGAAAATAATAAACATCATTCAAAAATTTTAATGTAAGGCAAATTAACCATTTAACGTTATAAAACATATTAGCAAATAAACTGCTTTTGCCCAAAGAATGGCAAAGAACTGCTGGTTTTGTTTGTGTTTCTGCCACTTAGTGATGTCCAGACCAAGAACACCTATCTGCGTTACAGATTGACTTACTAACATATAGTTGTACTTAAATGTAATTGACAATAAAAATTTAATAAAGAAACGTTAGGTCGTATTTTTTCAACATTTCTCTAGTTGAAAAGCGCTTTTTGTGATTGGTGCCAAGATAAACTCCTTTTCCGATTTCTTCTGTACGTGTTTGGAGCAAAAATAATATTCCTTAACATAGCTTCATATATGAAGGCTCATCTTTGACAAAAAAATTATGAAAAGCATCAGGATATATTTTATATACGGATATTTCCTCCATTTGGCATAATTAAACATACTTACCGTCAGTGACGCGAATTTTACGCGTTCCGACCTTCATCAATCAGTTTTTTTGTTGTACAATAATTATCATAAAGCAAAATGAAAACGGGAGGTTAAAAATTCAGGGTGGTGCTTTTTCAGGAGCGGAATCGTGAATTCACTGAGTTTTATAAACTTCAGCGCAGACAAAATTAAACAGTCAACTTTATAGATAGTATGACAAGCAAATGCATGATTAAACATTTACAGAATAAAATTAAACTATTGTAACAGCTTACGATTCTATGTTAGCTTATTATACTTATACTGAGCATAAAATATTATGTAACTGGTGGACTTGCTTGAGACAAAAAAAATTTTTTTACCTCTATTGAAAAAATATAAGCTTGTTCCGGAAAGACCTTTTAAGGCTTCGCTATCTGCATACCGGATCTTCTTTTTATTTGTTGCCACCAAATCATCTACGTAATAATCATGTCTACTTACTTTATCATCATTGTTTAACATTTTCGTTATTTAAATTCTTATTATTTTCAGAATAATTAAAGGCGCCAAGGCCTTGATAAACGAGGGAAAAATGGAATTATGTGTTAAAGTAATCAATACTATCACCAATATGATGTGCTTCTCCGAGGAGTCGGAAAGCCAGGAAAAAGTGAGTTGAAGTAAAGCCGAGTGAATAGAGTGTTTTATAAAATAGTTTCGCTTGCATGCAAACTTTATTAAAACACGTAATACCATTTCCGTGCCGAAATAACAAATAAAGAACAATTTTATCAGAAATAAGAGCCGGTCCTTACTACTTTTCCTCTCATGTATCTACAATTTAACACACACACACATATGCAAACACATGTATATATATATATATATATATATATATATATATATATATATTGAAGTGCAAAGCAGTACAGAATCCTTTAAACGTTAAAGGAGTGGGAAATGAGGAAACAACTAAACTACGAGTGTTATTTAAGGTAACAAGTAGGCCGATTGATCAGATGGAGAACGATTTGAATGGATGAGAATTGCAATTTAAACACCTGCTTCGAAGCAAATGGTGAATGTGAACCTATAATTGCACAAATTATTGTTAAAACATGACATGTATGTTCTCCTGCCATAGCATATAATATAATTAATATAAGCAATAATAAAAATAAGTTACTTGGGAAGAGAATTAGAAAGGAACGGTTCTTGTAACTGATAAAATTTTATTTTGCTTTTGCTCATTAATATTTTCATAATTTTTTCAAAATTTAATTGAAACGTCCAATTAATTACGGACCTTATCCATATCTTGATTAAACAGAAATTACATAATGTTCAAATTATGAACATCAAATATTAATAAATGTACCCAAACTGAAAATTAGTCATTTATTGCTACAATTTTCTATTGCATATGTTACCTGGCTGTTTCTGTACCCCTCAAGTTATTTGCGTCCATTTTCTTCCTCTTTACTCCGGATATTTTGGTTTTCTGTTTCGGAAGCCTTTTCAACAATAAGCGAATCCCACAAACAACATGGCAATCATTACATCATGTGGTAAATCTGGTTTAATCCGTTTCATGTATAATTACTGAAGGATAACTAATTTTTTTTCTAGTTAAATGTGCGGCATGTATGTATATGTATGTGTCTGTAACCTTGATTACTTGTTATCTCATTGAATCTAGTAACGTAGTATCTTTATGGAGTCTAGAACTTTCTAATAAACCTTTACGTTTTTTCAAAAGAAGGGCAACTTTTCTTTGCGCCATTAATATAATATTTCTTCAAATAGGAAATTTTTGGATCTTTGTGATCTCATTTTATTTTAATTTTCTAACCTAATGGAAGTCTTTGGGTTTGCTTTTAATTTTTTTCTAATTCTTAATTATTTACCGTGCAAATTGTGCGACCGGGTGTTCTCAATATCCTGCCCTCATCCTTGCACGGATACCAATACTAAATACTTAATTTAGGAAATTAAGTATAAAAAATAGGTCTTATATGTGCAAAAATATGTGAAATTAATCGGTTTACTTTAACATTCATTAGTGATACACATGCAGTTAATTAAATGTAACTGATTATTTCACAGTCATAAAAAAATTCCACCCACACACATTCGCCCACATGCGTGGCATACGTTTATCCATTTACTCGTCAGGTGTTGTTACATCAGTGTTATTTCACTTGGATCAGTGTACCTGTTCCGTAACTGATTACTTCTCCATACTGAATCCACATTCGGTCTCATCTGGTCACTTTAATTTAATTTCGATGAATGGAAACGTGCAGATTCATACACACGCACATACTTGTCACACACTTTCCTAGTGAAAATGCAGTTATAACTATGATATCTACCAGTAAGCATATATGATACAGTTTAAAGTAAATTTACAACTGGACATAATGATTATCAAATTGTTTGTGGGATGTGATTTCAGTTGACCAATATGAATATCAGAATATGCTGTTAATGTATATGAAATGCGTAAACGTAAATCTTATTTTTTGAAAGAAGACTGCTTTTGTGAACCTGGATTAGTTGAAATTACCTGATCTGCGTTTTGACTAACGCAGTTTTCATTGTTCCAGTAGTTTTCTCTTTTTTTTCTTTTTTTTCGAAAAGAAAACTACTGAACAATGAAAGCTGCGTTAATCAAACGCAGATCAGGTAATCTCATCTTCTCTTTTACGCCAATTTCTTGCTTTATGGAGTGCTAAAATGTAAATCAATAATGTCGATAAATTTTCTTATTAAAATATAATTCATATACCAGTATTTTATTTTTATGCATAAATATGATATTGTCAATCGTATAAAGCCTAGATTAAGAACTCCTTAATAAGCAACCACACGAACACTCAGCTTATCGACACGCACTAATTTAGATCACACGTAAGTATGACGGATAGCTTCCAGAGAGCATATTTTGCAATGTCATTCATTGTTTATATCCTATTTGAAATCAGTTTCAGCTAGTACACAAAAATCAAAGAAGCAATACTAAATTAAATTGACGATGTTGAAAATGCGCAATAGTTCAACGGGCACTATGTTAAACTCGACATAGGCAGTGCTAACAGTCTGTCAATATACCTCTTAATAGAAAACTAAAAATCTATGGTTCCCGGTTTATTGGCTTCTTTTAAGACGTGTGTGTATAGATTTGTTTATGATTTCATTTCGGCCAGGTCATTATAAAACTCACTCAGTATGAATCTGACTTAAATTGATAACAAATACAGATGTATAGATAATCAGATTGTTTCACAAATTACGTGGAATTGTAAAAAATTGTCGAAAATTTTCTATAATACCGTAGAAAGTGTTACAGCAATTTGCAAAGAACCTACCAGCTCAGGCATTCATATCTGTATGAAACAGCACCTTATTAAGCACCCCTTAACTTAACTGTTATTTCTTTCAATTAATATTGATCAATATTTAAATAGTATTTGATTAATCATTTAGCTGGATGCAAATAAATGAAAATAATCCATTTTAAACGATCAGCATATACGATAAAATTTGCCCGGTTTAAAAACTGTACGTTTTCCAAATAATCTTTAACATTTTTTAACGGAATAATACTGGTACATCTTCATCTTTACGTAATAAATAAAATATTGATTTTGTTAGCAGAATTACTTCAATTATAAGATCGCGTTTGTTCCCATTTTATACGCGTTAGTTGAAGCTGGAATTGCCGCGATCAGTATTCAAACTTGGAAGCATTTGACACAGAGTAACACAATTAAGTTCCTTCGCTATCAATGCATGCAATTTTACATTGTTCACCTATTTTCCTCTAGAATTTGCTTTATATGGAACCTCGGTGTATTGCGTTTAGCTGAAGGTTTAACTTATCTTCCAAAATTTGACAATATAAATCTAATGATCATCAGTATGAAACGAAACTAAGGAAAAATGGTGTAAAATATCTACTTGCACGCAATGAGAGTTTTCTTTGTATCCTATCTATCATTAATCTGAGGAACCAGGGAATCTGTGGGATGTGAAGCTTGGATTTTATTTAATAAGTATATATAAACATTGCGTGAACCAAACATACTAACTGATACCAGTTTTTTTAATGGCGTCTGACTAATTAGATATAATGGGATTGGTGTTTATCTTAATCTCTCAAACTTGATTTAAACAACTTTCATCACCGACAGCGCAAACAATGATTGTTCAATTTTTAAAATTATATTAAAGTTTGTTCAAGTTAACAGCACGTTTGTTATAGCATGAAGCGTAAACGTGTATTTTAGTTATAGATTTTAAAATCAAAATAATAGTAGGAAAATATAAATTTAAGTCAACAATTTTCTCAGTCCCTTTGCCTGTATACAAAACTAACCAATAAACACATTTGTTAATGAAAATGTGCTTGGATTTTTAATAATAAACTTTAAAGCGCCAGTTAGAACTTTTATACAAATGAGCAAACTGACAACTAAAACCTATTTATGGGTAATTTTAAACCAAATGATATTGCCAAATCTATCTTGCATTGTCAATTTGTTTTTCCACGCATTCCATAGTTAAAAATTTAATGTTAGACATTTATGTCAGTTCCGAACAAACTTTAGAGTGCACCATCTGAAGCAACGCTTTTGCATATTCTAACGTACAAATAAAAGCATTTACAGTAATTCTTGTTAACTTAAAAAATGTATTAACAGAGTGAAGTTAGGCTTGTTTGGATTTTTGTAAACTGCTAAAAAACGATTTGCTGTTCTGGTTTCGCTATTTCTTCTAGAGGATAACAGACAACTGATATACTTTTAAACAACATTCAAGACTTGCAATGAATTCGATAAAATGCAGACGATTTCAATGCGATTCCATAGAGTACACAATTTGATTAAATGTAAATTTGTTAGCATAGCCTGATTATAACTTAAATTTCAATTATTTTGAACGTAGTTTGCTTAAAAGTAAATATTCTTTAGTGGCCCCCGATAAAAACGCTAATTTAATAATAAGCAATTTTCGGACAGGAAACAAGGTAACTGGGAAGCTTGCATTGCCAAAAACACACTACGAACGGATTTGTGATTAATGCTATATCAAGAAGATACAACAGCCTCAGAGCCTATACGAATGAATATTATCTGACAATAAAGTGAAATATGGTATCTGATAGTTCGTATTGAGTCGAAGGGCTCCATCTTAGGTTTTATTGAACGAAAACCGGTAATTAAAGCATCGAAGTTTTACAAACCAAATAGTTTAGATCAAAGATCTCTGCTTTGGTGTAGGTGACTTTTGCTACAGAATAGTATTCATCGGCATCACTCAGGAAATCGACGGACAATATCTCTTCTAGTACTTGTTGAAAAATATTTGCGCAAGGTGACGAAAAATAGTTATTTTATGTCGAAATTGACTTCTGACATTCACAGAAATATTTCTCCTACTTCCTCTTTCTCCTAAGATATTCCATGTGACATGTCCAGTTATCTTCATCGCGACATTTGCTTCGTATTTTAGCACAACTACCAACACCTCTATAAACTGACACAGATTATTAATGAAACCTTGTTTATGCATTCATTTATGCTGAGATTCGTGTCTATCAATGCAAATTAATCGTGTATTTCTCGGATTAAATATCGATCAGACTTTCAAGATCGCATTACATTTCATTTGATCGCTTGTTTAATTTTCTTCAGCTCTCATTTAATCAAATTTAAACAAAATGGTTAAAGTAAGATTTTTTTGATTACTAACTGTATTGTGATTAGCACAGTTTGAACTGGCGATGATATTTTACCTTTGCATCTAAGATACCGAATGCCTCAATTTTCAATAGCCATATTGGGGTAATGGAGCCATTATGCTATAAAAGACATTTCATTAATGAGCCTAAACATGTAAGCCAAATTTTAGATCTCTTAAGCATAACGTTTTTTTACTACCTATTAATTATTTACTCTATTAATAGTGTCATTCCCCCTCCTCACTGAAATGCCACTCGTAATTACTTCATTTAGAAAGTAAGTGTAAAATAGGTCTGACGTGTGCAGCTAGGAAATGACAGTTATCATTTTAGTTTTACTTGTATGACCGTTACACGTGCTTGTAATTACATGTAACAGATTAGCTCTCAGTTTTAAGTAAACGCTCACGCACATACACACAAACACGCCTATACAGTGAATAGTCAGAAGTTGCCAAATTGCTGTAATTTCACTGGGATGAGTGTACACTTGCATTAACTGATTACTCCTCAATTCAAAACAAACGAGAACACATACACACAGGCATGACGTACGCTTATCTAGTGAGTTGTCATTAATTGTCATTATATCACTGTAATCTCATTGCGAAGAGTGTATACATGTAGACACATACACAAACCAATTTAACATACACTTTCCTAACATTTTTGTAAGCCAAATTATTTGTGTAACGATAATTTCGTCATGCAAAAGCAAGGTAATACATAATAAGCATATAAATAACAAAATTAGCACTACGCACATAAAAAAAACTTAAGCGTATTGGGAAATATTTAACGCCTATAAAATTCGTCATTTTCATACCAGTAAAATTTAATCGAACTTCACAGAAAGATTTTTTGAAAAAAAAAGAACAACTCAGATGGAGGCCTTAATAATGGAGGCCACTTGTTATTTGGTTTGAAACAAGTTTTCTTGCAAATTTACTGTGACGATTGAGTCATTTTCACATGCATAGAAGTAATCAGGCTGACGATAAGTTCGATAAAAATGCAAATATGGCGAACCTTACGATTGAAATATGACCTTTTTAATGGGAATGTGAAGTCCAGAACTTCGTCTTACTGCATTGTTAGCACGATTGTTTTCATTCATGTTATGCACACGAGGAAAGGGAAGCCAGATGTGCAGAAACAGTTTTAACGCCTCACAATCCAGTTCTTGTGATTGCTAAAATTATAGCTCCACCGGAATCATGTTCTTCTACAAGCCACGCATAGGAATAAATATTGTACAATCTCACGACTGTATACTTCAGCGGAAATGAATACACATTTTAAAATAAAATAGTAGTTGTAGATACTACAAATAGGGTAGATGTTGATCTAAGTTCTTTCATTAGAACAATGTGGTAGGCTGGCGAAGTTGCATTTTAAGCTGGAATGCTGTAGTTCATTTGTGGAAAAATTTGAAATTTTTGCATTTTATATTTCGGAAACTAAATTTCCGGACGTTATGCTAATTTGAAACGATGTTCAGCTATCAATACATGCGCGTTTTTGACTCCAACCGCCCCTCCCCCACGTTCGGCCAGAGAATTGATTTTTCCGGTCGAATTGATTAATGTTATTTCGAAATCACGAGCTGAAACTTTTATCAAATTGAATTTCAAAATGTAAATAGACGAATTTGTACAGCATGCTTGCAGACTTCTGTGAAGTGAAATGCAAAAATATTAGTCACATTTATCTTTCTACCATGATCTAAGTTGTATAGCAAATAGGCGAGACCTTTAGATTTAGCTGCATAAATGAACAGTATGACAACCGTTTGGGGCTTTCATGACGCATAATTTATTTTTGGCGGTAGTTAATATTTAAGCCTAATGTAGAACAATTGAAATTAAAAAATCTAGGATAGTTTTGCAGAATATTCTCTATACCTGAATATCACAATATTTCGGGGCTTTTTAAGGTGTTGCTTCTCATAAAGATCTCCACCTGATTCATAAATATCGGCTCAAACTGATAGTAAAGCAATAAGGTAGAGATGGCGCGGTTGCGTCCAAGACTATTGCCTGTTCCAGAACCCATGTCGAACGTACTGGCATACTAGTCGTAGTAGAGTTACGCTTAATTAGGCCTTAAAATGCTCCTGTCCAACATTATTATGGCAATTGTATATAGTTTTAATAAATCTATTCTCCAGTCACTATTCATGATGCATTGACTTCTAACTATGAACCATTATACTTTAGATTTTTAGAGATCCCGATCGAAATCCTGGGAAGTCGACTAATTGCATAAACGAGCTACTACAATCTGAGCCTAAAACGTCAAAAATTTGCTCATCACCAATGTTTCTAAATGCCTAGTGTCAAAATAATTTGTTAGTCAATAATAATATTATACAGTCGCTCGGTAAACTAAGAAGGGATACGAAGGTGCAATCGCATTCAGTGATAAGAACTTAAATTTATATAAATGCATATATAATATATTGCACACATAGCAGATCGTGTTCATCTTAAATTGATATTTTAGCATTTACTACTCAAATGAAAATGATACTCCTCTATATCATCAGTGTAACTGTTTTTATAAATATTCACAGTTACGCCTAATCGTTATCAAACTAACTTATATGTCATTTTGCCACGGATTTAAGCTGTCATTTCGAACTATTATAATTAATTAGCTACTATTATTAACGAAGATGGTAACCGTTGGGCAGGGAAAACCGCAAAAATATGCGATCATCCACACAAAGCATTGATAAGTATTAAAATTCCTACATGCCTCTATTCAAAATGTAGACGTTCCATTTCCTGATCCAAGTTGTAAATAATGAAAATGAAGACCGATATTTGATTTTCGTATGCTAAGTAGAACAGCTGCACTGCATAGTATGTGCTTACTGTTGATTAGATAATAGAAGAATCTGCGCAACTATGAGAGGTCAATAAATGTAACCGATTGGCGCGTAAAACGTGTTTTTTTATCGAAAGTGCTCCAGCTTATGTCTTTTCGATATAACGCCTGTAATATTTCACGCCAATAAAACATTGCACTACAGTCGACTTATTACTTAACCAATGTTAGGCTTGCTGCTTCTTCGATTTAAAAAATTATTTTCTAAACATTTTCGTTTTTGTTGAAATCTAAGATAAATATTTTAAATTTCAACTTGAGTCGAATTCAACAGAAATACCCATTTAAATTCATGAACGACCGAGAGAGAGAAAAAACACGATTCAATAGGGCTTAATAAGAATTTATTTTCTTTAAAATAAATCGTATTTCAATGATGACATGTCATTTATATTAAAAATAATGTTTACATTTAAGTATGATTTCATTAATTTTGACGAATAAAATTAATCCCAACTTTTGCTGCCCTTATTTATTGCTAACAAAATACAAATTTATATTGAGATTTAATTATCAATTCCAAGTTATTGCTTTCTTAGTCAAACCCGACGTTCAGATCAGATCGAATTCACATCTTTCCTTTATTCGATAAATAACATCTGATTACATGTTCAATGGAAGTGTTTCACAGATATTACAGCGTATGCGTGAACTTGGTAGCAGTTATTTTAATATTTTTTCAATATTAACTAGTTTAGATGTCTCAAATTGGTAAATTTTTACGAAACACTACGCCCGAAATGGAATTTATTTTCAATTGCTTAAAGTTTACGTTTGTAACAGATAATACAAATGGTAATGGCCAGAACATAACACAGACAGCATGCTATTAAATTGCATTGTTTATTTTTAGGTTTTTAGGAATTAAATCGACGGATTGTCTATTTAAAACAATATTTGCGTATTTTGGAGATCGGTTGCACACATTATGTGATTTACATGCTCAGATGAGCTCTAAGGAATTCTGCGTAACGCCATTATTGCTATATTTACTATTGTGGTTAATGAGCATTACAATAGGATAGATGATAATTATAAACTTATGGACAAGGAAATGTTATTGAGGATAGGTTCGGGATATTGTTGAACAAATTGTTCATAAGTCAATTAAGACAGGACACCTGTTTTGTTCAATCTCATCTTGAATGAATGGTATTATTTTCCATATAGTAAATTTATAAAGGCAATGTGGCTTAGGTTTTACAGTAACAAAAGAGAATCGCGCATGAGCAGAAACGCACTTGCATTTATTTTTCTTATTGATTATTGATTTTTACTGCAAATTAATAATCTAAATTAATCCCGCAGTAAAGAGTCCTTGATTGCACAGTTCTTTAATTGAATTGTTTAAATTAAATTCTTTAAAATCAATCATTGATATAGGTTGGTCACTCTTATTTATACTTTATGTTTTTATGCTCATTAGTCAATTTACCGTCGTTCTCCGATTATGTACATGAAAGATATGCTAAGCTACGCGATTTAGTGAATAAATAAAATTGGTGCTTATCTCCAGCTCCCGAACATTATTAAAAAAATATCTATTAGTGCTTACAAACATTTATCATATAAAAAGCTTGACATTTAATTCAAGATGATCTTTGGTGAAAGAATGGCCATTTCCTCCTCTGTTTTGTAAAAACGTTCTGCTTGATAAAATTTTTTTTAGAATTCATAAAATATTTATTAAATAACATTAACAATACACCAATGTGGCTAAACTCAATATATTAAGTAATTAAAAAATTTAATTTACTTTTGATATTTATATCTACTCTCAAAATAAAGTTTAGATTAATTATGATCAAAAAATATATTTTTCGATTTTTCCTAATTGCGCTACGCGAATCCTTCAGTTATCCTCATTTAAATTTAATATAGCACCTCTCAGTAATTATGCTTATAATTTCTACTTTTTCTATCCTTATTTTATCGTACACTAGACCAATTTCAAAATTCAGGTAACGTTTGCAGTGTAATAATTCGTTTTATTTGATATTTCTAAAAGAATATTCGTTTTGTTGTTTCAAAAGTACATTTTGCGGTATTTTCTATTTAACCGTTAGCAATTCTAGGTTCACCGCTATAAAATTCAATGTTTTAACTTTCGATGGGTTTGCTTCATGATGGTTATAATAAATGTTTTATAACGTATTACATCATTGAGTAAAATAATTGTCCTTTAAGTACCTATTGTTTTTCGCTTCATTAGTAGGCGACTTTTTTATACACATGTCTACGGCTAATGAACAACTAATACCAAACAAACATAGCACCCGACTCCATTTTTAATATGTTAATTACGTGGAAAATTCCTCTCATTATAAATGTCCTAATTTTTATCTCTGAAAATAGCCTTTTTTTTAAATTCATCAATTAATTCAATTTCGTCCGCATTAAACTCGTGTAAACTGCCGGCTACATCGCTCCATACGTTTGTAGAATATATCATTTTTTATCATTTTACTTAAATTGGGATTGAAATTTATGTACATATATTGGTCTTTTACACGTTTACAATGCCATTCAGGTTTTGCACGGGTGCGGTTCATTTATTATGCTGATTATTCATTTAAACCACAGGATTACCGATGCATTATTTCTATTAACGGCGAAACCATGCTTTATTGTCTAATATATTACTTTAGTAATGGGATTATCCAAAATGATTCTCATTTGATTTTTATAAAAAAACATGTGTACATTTGCTTTTATGTGTTTTTTAAAAAAATCCCCATAAATTAATGCATAATGCATAATTTCGACGTTAAAATGCCAATTTGTTTGAGAACTTTTAGTATTCCTTTTTTCTTATTAATTTTAGTTCTAAAAATCAATTAAATACAGGGATCGCATATTTGCTTAATGTCTAAGTTCATGTGTAGAATATTTTACCTATTAACTGAAATTTAAAATTTGTTTTTTCGATAATACCGAAAACTGAACATGATTCTAAATTATTTATGTTTTGCTTGCATGGTAATTATAAAGTGTACAGAATTGTTATGTTTAGAGTATGAATGATGAAATGGATAAAATTCGATGCTTTGATTTTAAAATCCAATAGAATTTAGCATGAATTGTGGTGTAAATATGTACATTTTACACTAGTAAGTAATGTTGCCGGTCCATTGATATCAACACTTGTACCCGTTGGTCTATTCCTTTCGTGGGGCAGTCCATAAATATTTAACACTTGGCGTTTTTATATCAGGTACATAAACTTGATTTTAATTACATTTATTATCCCATCTGCTTAAATGTGAATAGTTTTCCGGTGCTGCAAATAAAGAATAATTATAAGTATAATGTTTTTATTGATCTGAACTTCGATTAATTGAACGTTTTAATATTTTTTTCTGTAGTTTATATAGTCTCACTAAGGTAGCTTTCGACAATTAATTGCTTTCAGCGTTTAATACCATTTGAATATACAATATCATTTACGTCAACGTGAAGTAGACTGAGGAAGAAAAATAATAACAAGTTCTTTGAGCAGCCTAATAATAATCTTATTATTATTTATAAGACAAATTTTTTGATCATTTCTTTTGTAAAATCATTCATGTTGACTTTAAATTATTGATAAAAAGTGTGTCATTTTTAAAATAAAACCTCTATAATAACCTTTACTTGTCTGATTTGCTGTGTTCGTTAAAATAGTTTTGCATGAAGAAATTTGATTTTCTTAGCTAATAAATCGGAAAAATCAACCGTGAAATGACTACTAATTTCAGAGTTTCCGACTGACACCTTTTTATAAATATATTAGTCGCTGAAACAATAATAATTTTTTCCTTTATTGTTCAACCAAAAAATTTAATATTCAAACGTCAAAAATTAATTACTCTTGTGTGGGCGTTTATTAATTACTAGTGGTGTTTAGCTTTATCTACGCTGTAGCTTATAACAACTACTCTGATTGGATTATATACGTGAGTAATTAATCTTTTAAATTTATCTTCCTGTGTAGTAGTACGAGTTTCTCACCCGTCTATTTTTCCGGTCAGTGGTGATTTTTCACATTTGGTTTTTTCGATGTGCCTTGTGCAGTTTTAAAGAACTTTTTTACAGAAAAATTATTTACTGTCGGTTTATTAATTTGTCTGAAATGCTTGTCAATTTTCTTTTCTTTAACTGTAATGTGGGTGATTTTGTCGCGTAAAAAAATAATTAGAATAATAATTATATTAAACACATAAAGGCAAATTTTCGTCGCATTTCTGGTAAGAATTTGTACAGAAATAAATTTTCCATAGCATATTTTCGTCTCATTGGTTGAAAATTGCAAATTAATCGTTAAATTGGCCAAAATTTAACGCAAGCACTTTCAGTATTTAAAGAAAAAATGTATTTTGTTTTGTAAAATACTGACCATTTTAATATTTGAGTCCATTTTAGCCAAATAAAACACACATGCTTCACAGAACCGACTCTAATATTTTTAGCTCTGTTTCTTATCGGTCTTTTCTAAATATTGATCCACATAAATTTCACTTTAGGCTTTTAATTTCATATAACCATCCAGCATCTGACATTCTAATACATAAAATGTCATTCTGGACAGTGGTATTTGAATATAATATACTGAAGTAGGGCTTGAATATGCAGCAATTTAAAGTATTAAATGCAGATTTCATTAGATGTCAAATGCAATTCTTTGGCTAGTGCGGTTTTTCTTCCTTCAAAGGCACTGTGTGGTTGTTGTTAAAATTCGTTCTTAGTATGTAAATTAAAATACCAGATAGCGCACAGATTTAACGGCGTGATTTGCAGCATTTCTTTCAATTTCGGATGAGTGCAATCTATGCATGGGACCGGTTTAGTTGACCAGTTTTATTTTATATTTTCTGCAATGATTACTTCATTCTAACAACTTATGCATAATTAAAGCCTGTCATAATGTGCACCCAAGAACAACAATACCGGTCTTGTTTATGAATTATATTTTCTATCAAATGAAATGCTTAAATTATTTTTATATCATATATATATATATATATATATATATATATATATATAAAAAATATAACAAATTTGTACAATTTTACTTCAATTCAATATCACTTCTCGAATCTTTGGGTTGTCTGTTTTCTAATAGCAGTTGGAGTATGGTTAGGTAAAACTTCCGATACCGAACCACGGAAAAGGCTATTTTTCTGCGATTAAGACTGATCCAGAAAGCTGATTAGATTATTAAACGAGTATTGTTCGCGCGGGCGGGGATAATAATTACTTTTAATCGAGGTTACGATCATGAAATCAACATCCTTACCCATTATGTGCATACTGTTGTCAGTATAAAACAAAGATTTACAAGCTATACAATACTTAGCTTATTAGATTTAAATATGAGAATTTCATGTAAAACGCGACTTGATGAGTTCCGATACATATATTACACTTTTGTTTAATGTGTATGCATATGAATGCATCAAAAAGTAAATCAAGTTCAAATAATGTACATATTAATTATAGTAACTACTATTAAACTCACGCCACTAAAGATTGAGATTCAGAATTACACTAATTGGAAGGAGCCGAAAGAATATTAATCAATCATGAGAGTTGTCGGTTTCTATAAAATACAAGTGATTGAATTTAAGTCTTCTCAAATAGAAATATTACGTTTAATTTTAATTTTGACACCTTATTTGTACCTCTGTTCTATCTAGGACGCTTATTGTCAGGTAATATTTTAGCTACCAGAACATTGTTTTTCTTTAATTTTTAATGAGACAATGGTCCAAATTTTATACAGATCCATCCTTTTTAGCAATACAAAACAGTTAATTAGCACCATCCATTAGGAAGTAAACCACAAATATTCTGTTTGACAACTACGCTCCGTAAAGGTTTACGAACTGACACGACTTATGCATGCAATTTTGCATCAACATGTCTTTGTTTAGACTTATTAGAATGTAATTGTAGTCTAAACGAAATGACATTTTAATGAGTGCTATAGGACATAACTTCGCTACCTCAACTTCCTATGTCTCTTACTTGGCCGTATTAATTAAGATGAATGTAAGTGTTCTGGACACATTGAAGGAGAGATACATGTGCACTCATCGGCGTCAAATTTTTCAAAATGTTGCTAAACGTCGTCTCGTCTGCGTTGGAAGAACTACCAAATAATTAACTATTAATAAATTCCACAAGCGCACTCAACCTTTACACCAAAAATCAACTCCATTGAACAATCATTGGTTGCGTTGGAGGTGATAACATCTCTTTAAATCAAGTTTGGGAGCTTCAAATAAATACCACTCGATGTTCTCAACAGACAACTCTAACTGTTACTTAATTCAAGTTTTCGGAGTTGAAACAGTTATCAATCACATGGAATATACCTAGTCGCGCAACTGCAACACTACATTACGTCACACATGTTGACGTTTTTCTTCATTCTATGGTCCTCATCTGAGCACGACAGCAAAGTAACTACCAAGGATCTAGTCACAATGCCTGAAAAATAAAAGTTAAATTAGATGTGTTCTCATGTATATTTTGCTGAACTGGGTTGGTTGCTGCACATGTTCTAGGTAGACACGAAGGTTAACTTCTTATAGTTTTCGCCATATAAATATATATATATATATATAGATATATAGATAGATATATATATAGATATATATAGATATATATATAGATATAGATATATATATATATATCTATATATGTATATATATATACAAACATAAAACAACAAGCACCTGACCTTAATATTCAAAAGTTTCATCAACATGATAACCTTATCGACTGGCCAAGAATAACAAAATTCAACAACAACCTACTAGTATCCAGCCAAGAACAAACAGGCCCTCGACTAGAATCAACAAACGTACAATCGGATTGGCAACAAACTGAAGTGGAAATAACAGAGGCGCATACGATGACAGAAGTCTCCAAACAATGTGAGCGTTTAACACTGCAATCAACACTGGCGTTGTTACCACGTGAAAACTTTGCGCAACGAGGTGAAACGATCAACTATACTGGGAAAAATAGCACTTGTATATGTAACAGTGAACAATGCGCACAAATGGTTAATTCTCAAGCTATCAAAACAATAATGACAAGATCTCAGACATCACTTCGCAATACTGCGAGAATGACCTTTACATGCAAACACGCATACACACAAACACAAACGCATACACACTCACCAACTAGTCAAAACAAGAAACAGCAGTAAAAACGAGTCAGATTTGTTACCACTAGCATAATCAATTGAAAACCCAAAATGTATAAATATGTATGATTGTATAAGAGATGATTAGTATTCACGAAATAAATGGCCTTTATCCACTTCGTTATTTGTGTTTTCCTAATTATAAGAATATAATAAAATATATATATATATATATATATATATATATATATATATATATATGCGCTTTGCAATTAAGCAAACATTGATTGCGCAATCGGTAGTAGCAAATTGTTAAATCATGTTTACGATTTTGGCATAAACATCAATCCCATCGTATTTCATCAGTCGCAACCATTTTGAGCAAGTTAAAATGTATGCAAATTTTTTCCACATCTTTTAACTTACATTTTTATTTCAGAAATTATGAGAACTCAATGTGGATATGTGCACAATAAATTTATCTTTAGAACTTTTTTCCTTCTCATCCCGAATGTGATAACCACATTTTTTTTTCAATCTGAGAAATGAAAATTTCTTATTCGATTGACTAAAAGTCAGACTTTTACCGTTTATTTTTAACAAAAAGAGGTATAAACTGAATAGAAATTGCACATTACGAGTAACATTCATGTTTTAGTTTTCTTATGGTGTGTGTTTTAAGGCTTCACCACAAATGATTCATTTTTGCGTTTTTCTAGTTTTAAAATATTATCTGTGGCAATGATTAGATAAAAGGTGGTAATTTCGTCTAATTTTTTTATATAGTTAAGCAAAATTGCAGATGCACGACTGTACACAATTGACAATGGAGATGCTAAACTCTTAGCAGATTTTATGGAGCATAGGTTAGAGTCCTTGAAATCGGTTGCACTGGAACCGCGGAATTCTTTGCCATCCACTTGTAACCAGCGTAGTGGTCCTCAAATTTCCTTGGAAACAGTTAATAAATATGTTAACACCTGTGTGCAACTGGACGGTCCGGCGTTTCAATTATCTAGCCTTCGCGAGGCGACTCGATTAGCTGGACTTTCACAAGTGCAATGTTTTATCACGTACCAAGGTGCAAGTCAGTTGGTTGTACAGTTGGTTCAGAACCACAGCACTAGTGAACGCGTCTTCGTGGCAGCAATGGAACTGGCCAGAGGTTGTTTACTGGAGGGCAACTCAATCGTGCAGGTATGAGCCAATTTGCGTTAAAATGTTAATTGAAACTGAGCGATAACCGACAGTTAAACAAATAGCTATATTACGGTTAAATACTGTTTGTTGCGGAGAACTGATATATATGGAAGTATGTATTAGGTTTTGCGAACCTAGTAACAAATTAGTTCAGTTGTGACCAGAAGGATAAACCAAAGGCAGCATGAACGGAAAGTATAATCCCATGCACATTCGTTTCGTGCTTACTGAAGTCGTATTGTCGTTGACTTTAGATTATGTTAGCTTCACTATTACAGGTTTACACATTCGTCTAGGAGATTGTACCGTTCTATTATTCCACATTCTTCTACCAAATATATAGTGGTTAAAGGGCGTAATACCGGCTCCTACTGATGAGTCGCCAGTAAGCACGAAATGAATGTGCATGGGATTATACTTTCCGATCATGCTGCATTTGTTTTATCATTCTGGTCACAACTGAACTAATTTGTTGCTAGGTTCGCTACACCTAATACATACAAACAAATAGCTTATTTAAAAAAAACAATATACAAAGACGCATCAAAGGGAATTCTTACAATCAGTGCAATGTGAACTGTGTATTTGGCATCAAAATCCATTTTCAATTAAACGCTGTATTGGTGTGTATAAAAATATTGTAAATTTACCAAATGAATTAGTGTAACTGTCTCGCTATATATATTATATAAAATTATTCGTCTTTAAAGTCGCATTGTGGAAGACTGTATATGAAGTTAATACCTCTACTGCTGGATATACATCTGTATGGCAGATTGTACGTCCCATATACCTCACCCAAATATATAGTGGGTAAAGGGCGTAATGTCGGCTCCTACAAATGAGTCGTCAGTATGCACGAAACGAAAGTGTGCATTAGATGATACCTTACGCTTTTTGCTGAATTTGGTCTATCCTTCTGACTCTTTTGAATGAATTTGTTACTAGTTGTGCAACATTTAATACACAGTTGCGTATTTATAATAGTATTCCACTACACACCGTATCTACCTGTTATATATTGGTCACTTACTTTTGAATCAACGGAATGCCGTACGATGTTAGTTAAATGTTTAATGATATCATGTTTGAAATATGCGCTATTTTATTACAATCATTATAGAATATGTGCACAGCTTAAAGTATTATTATCATACAGGAAGCGATAATATTTATTTATTTAATAAACGTCCTGTGTGTATAGTTTAAAAAAATATTGCAATGACATCATAGAATTACAAATAAAATGAGAGTCTCCTACGCCGTAGTCATCACTAAACCCGGAGCCTTCTGGCGGAAACCTCATCAGTTTTCAAAATGATTACTTGCGTAGCAAAATAAGACAGTTGTGCGCTCCTTCTCCCCGACTGAGGTATATGGTAATTTATTATGTCCTTCAGTAGAGACCTTCTTGTTTAATTTATAATAATTATATTTCATCTGGTTATTATATGAGACGAGATAGCAGTTGCAATCGTTTTATAAATTGTATTAATTATTGCTGATGCAAATGTGCTAATGATGATTTAAAACAGAATCGTATACAGAAAAATTGTTTCACTTTGTAGATTGCAAATTTAGAATCATATGTATCTATAGTTAATAAATATTAACATTTATAAACTTAAAATCAAATCATGTGATAAGTAGGATATTGAAGCTAAACAAATTATTTAATTTCCGAAAACTATACCGCAAGCACTATAATTGCTTCTTCATATCCACTTTGATACGCAATTACATAAAATTTAAAAGCGAATAGCTTCTGCAGTATTGTAACGATAATCGTTGCATTCCGGTCAAGCGAATAGTCGTTAACTGTCGACTAAAATTGATTTTTTTTCTCCAAATTATACTTGAAAAATTTGTAAGCATGTTCTATCAAATTTAAACTTTGGAATATTTTGCAACTTGCGCATATCATTAACAGGCGCTGTGTCATGGCCTAGTAAAACCATTTGAAGCCAAGACGGCGCGTTCAGTCGATATTTTTAGCTCGTTTCCATAAGTGGAAATATTTTTCTATAAACTCATAAAATCGTGACTTTTTTTTACAGAATTTGTTCACAGATAATCGCATATAAATAAATATATACTGACTAGAGTGCATTTAACGATATTAATTTAACCCAAAACCAGCATTAAAATAGGCATATCTGGTGCTACTTATGTGCCACATTTGCGAAAAATACGCTATTACATGCCTGCCTAACGCTCGAAAACGTATTATTAATTGCTCCAAAATTGCTCCACAATTGAACAATGCAATAGTCATAAAATTTCCTATAAATTGAACAAGCCTGGCTTTAGTCGAGTGATCTTATTAATCATTATAAACGCGAAAATATGTCTGACGTACTGTACGCGTTTATTTATGTCTGTTTAAGAAACTAAAAATCCCAGCAATATTGGCGAATTATATCAAAAGCTTAGAAAATAAGGTCTGAAATTTGTATATTTTACTAGCGAGAAATGTGCATAACTTTTATAACATTGAAAACCATTTTATACACAAACATGAAACCTCAAAACGGACTAACTGGGTTTAACTAATTTGGCAAGATCAAAAGCACTTCATTTACTGACGAATGCGTTTTACGCTGGATAAATTATCATAAAAAATGACATCATGCCAATTTTCTACATGTTTATTTAGATTATTGTCACTGAATAAAACTATTGAAATGTTCTGGTATATGTGTAAAATTAAAGACGGAGTAAAACATAACTTCAGCCTATTGGAGTGCGCGTAAAGTTAACCATTTATTGAACAATGCTCATAATAAGTAAAACAATACATGTATGAATATCTTCCTAATTACGAGCAATCATTTTATTCTACGGAATCATCGGTCGGAATATCCTAAGTGTAAATATTTGCTATTGATTTGAATAATAATTCATTGCAGACTATTGATTTTGTATAACTCGTAGCATTTAACTATTGAATTTCTATACCGAGCGAACAGGAAATGTTGATTTATTTCATTACACCTTTGTACCATACGGCATATCAACAACGGACTGATTACGTAATGCAGCGCGTTTGACGCGTACTTAAATTGTTTTGCAGCGGAGTAGCTATTAGCCAAAATTTTCCGGTTCCTATTTGCTTTGACTTACATAGACTACTTTTTATTATAAAATTCATATAAGGGAAATATACATACTGTTAATTACACACTGGTTAAAGAAAATTTGTGCCATTTTGATTTAGAACGAAATATAATAATTCTAATGTACATAAGATTTCCGAAACTCGGAAGTGACTGTTACCAATAAACACCACGTGTATTCTAAAATATTTTCGTAATAATAATTTTTCTGCTATTATTAATTTTTCTTCAAATGTATTCAAACATATTTAAATGCGGATTTGTCCATTTAGCATTATGCACAGCAACACAAATGCCATTAGAAGCTAATGCTTCGAACAAAAACACAAGAAATTTTAAAAATAACGACAAAAATGATAATTTAGGCACACAAATTATTAGACAGAACACTTAGTTACCATTAGTATGTTTATCTAGAGAGCAAAGAGAAGTGAGGAAAATTATACCTCTGCACACCATCATTATAGCTAAGTCAAAATTATGACAAAAGAACATTGGCAAAACAGTTTATTTGCGATTTTCACTGTCACGCCATAATGATGCGTCTGTAAATTGTACTGTATATTGGAACTATCTTTATTCATATTTAGGAAAAATATTTCTAGTCTGTCGCGAAACAACTTCAGTAAAGTTATAACTACGATTGTGTTATCCATATTTATTAATGACCGTTTCATTTTTCTTAAACGCCAGTCACTTTAAGAATCTTTAGTAAAGCATAAAAATCGCTCACAGAACTTTAGTTTCATTTCGGAGCATGAAGAAGTAAACTTTATACCATTGTGTGCATTATAGTGTAACATATATTTATCGCTCTTTTAAATAGGAATTTTACTCTAAGCAAATGTGGTCTGGACATTTTTACATTGAAGCAGCTTTGTAATATGCCAGTAAAATTCAGCAACCATTCGTAGTTATTTTTTCCAAACATAACTAAAATTGTGTTCTGTACTTCAATACTTAAGGGTATTTTAAAGCCGAAAATGATTTAATGTCCAATTGCAATTCGGCTTGATTGGTTGACTTAATTCCTAATAAAGGAGTTCTTACTAAAAATGTTAATTTTATACCACATTATAAAACAAGGTTCTAGCTATTCCAAAATCAGGAGTACTTCGTCTCTCGAAAAATTGTGCGTATTGAATAAGGCAGCGCATTTCCTGTCTTCGGTAATAATATTAAGAAATCTGTTACTTTATTCTTTAACTATAATTTAATGGTGTGCACTTATGTTAGAGAAGTATCGTGATAACTATCGTGGTATAAATTTCACTCTATTCTCGTCTAAATTATTTTCTCGGCTATCTTATGTCGTCTTAGCGCTTCGCCTGAATCGCATATTAGAGAAGAACAGGCAGGATTCCATTCAAAACGAAGTACTTTATATAAACGTTTTACCATTAGGCAAGTTCTTGAACAGCGACTTGCATACATCTGTAAAATATAGTCGTCTTTCTGGTTTTCAAGGGTGCATTTGACCCGGTCGATAGTTAGGTTCTGTTCGATATTCTGTCGAAAACTTGTATGCCTACCAAATTTTAATTATTATACACGCTGTCTGCCGAAGCATTTATGGTCGAATTAAAGTTGACGCAATTGTAAAACACAAATTTACTATCAGGAGTGGTATTTGCTCATGATGTTCGCTTTTCCCATTTATGTTTCATCGTCTAATTGTTGATGTTATGAACAGCACTATTCCATATGTTCATGGTGCACGTGTCGAAGTTCTACAAAGCGATACATTAGTCGATCTTGATTATGCGGACGATGTTATGTTATTAGTATTATTCGAGTAAAGAGATTCCGATATGGTGACCTTGAATTGAGTAGTAGTCATTGTTCCGGTCTGACGACTGGCGGGCACAAACTCATCAGCCCGGGAGTGGTAGCATGAACCTTACCGAGTCCAATGAAACACGGCCATCATCCCGTTTACTGTCAAATCTCGAGTTTGGTCACACTACGCTGTAACGCTTAGTGTCAAATTGGTAGTGACGGAATGAAATCAAGCGTGCCCGACGCCAAAGGCATGTTTCTGCTACTTAAAGGAAATTTTGCTAATGACACTTGGACAGATAGTGCTCATCAACCTTAGATGGCATCTATTGAAGAGAACGTAAAATCGGAATACAAATCATCTCCACTAGGCATGGGCAAACTAGTGTTCTTTTAAAAACACTATATAACCATGAACGATATAGATTATAAAGTATAAATATTGCATCGGCCGTCACGCAATTTTAATACGGTCACATTATCTACTGAGTAGTTCAGCGTGGAGAAGCAAAATCAGGCTACAGAAGACAACTGCGTCTCCGATTTTGCTTGTTTTCTCTCCCACATTTCTTATCTATCTAACGATAACGCTCTTTTAGATGCTATAAATTTTGTTGGTGATGATCATATCAGTGATCCCAAAATTGGATTGTCAAATATAAATAATAGTTCAAGAAGACCATCATTCATTACACCTAAGATATTTTCTAACGTCGGCGCATTTAATATGCGAAAATTATAATAATCTGAACAACAAGAAGCTCTTGCAAGTACATAGGATGAAATAGAGATCGCTGTATGTTGCGTATCTGAAATCAGAATACAGTATCCAACGAGTATTACAGAACTGAGTACACTATCCTTATCTACGCCCTATTGACTTTGAACACCTTACGCCACGGAGATTTCTCAAGCCGGTAAACAGGACGTAGGCATTATCCTTAGTTTATGCGCTGAATCTTGCTTAACTGAATGGAAAAAGCTGATTTTGTGCGTCACGCTTAAATAGATCTTTATCATCAATACCAGAAACAATCCACTTTGTATTTTCGTTATATCTGCCAATGTTCCCACAAATTGCAGCACAAATGCCAACAAGAATGCTTTTTACTCTGAACTAAACTCTTTACTAAGTAGAGCAAGAAATTCAGATATATTCTTCGTTTTCGTTAACTCAAATGAACAGTTATGATAACAAAAAAGATTTCAATATTTTTAATGAATAGCTTTGATGTAATTTTTAATGGTACAAACAATAATAGGTTTTTATACGAGACTATCTGGTCTGATAATTGGCAAAAATTAAGATTTTCTTCGAATGTAACATCATGCATAAATGAGATCTGTGACTAGCAACTTTCTTTAGTTAACGATAGCTTACATAATGATATAATGCATAGTTTTTCCAATATAACAATACAGAAATTAAAAGCAAATGTTTCAAAAAATATGCTACTGACAACATTTAACCTGGTCCTTTGTTTACCCAGGAGAAAGTATTGCCATACTCATAATTCAAAAGATCAATAGGAATGCATATTTTCCTATTTCAGTAAAAAAAAGTTTAAAGACATCTTAGACGTTTAACAATTGATTGTAGATTTTATAAATTATAGAAAATAAAATAATTTTCCACAATATTTTCCACCAAAGGTGATGAGATCGCCAAATGTCCAGATCTAGTTCCGACTTTAGTAATCTTCCTTATTGGATTCATATAGGCTCCCGTCCTCTAATTCAAATAGAAGAATTTTATACAATAGAACATCCTCCTAAACCATAACGTTGGGTGTGATATGAACTGTAATCTTGGACAGCTTCAATCTTGTTTGGCAAACCTTTTTACATTGGGTTTCAATCAGCGGCGGAATATTTCAATATCAGCCTAATTGAAAAAGTTTACATTTTAATGTATGTTATTAAATGTATGTTCATTTTTATTAGCGCTGATTTGGTCTTAATACACAAAACTATTATTTTATTTTATTTCACAATAGAAGCTATACTCTGAATATTTATGCCTAAATCCTTGATTTCTTTTCCCAAAGTTTGACCTCACAGCATCATGAAAATAGACATAATGAAATTCTGTCCTTTTACCGATATTTAACGCTATTTTACTAGTTATTCTCAGCCCTAAGTTTATTAAGTTCCTATTCAGGTCAAATAAATCTACTGTGAGCTATTTTTGGAGAAATCAATTTATTTTTTATCTATTGGAAAAAATGATTTTTAAATAATCAGTAAATACGCAAACGCGACCATTAAGGACATTGGTTTACAAATTCGCATTTATAATTTGATATAAAACTGTGGAAGTCCTGTTGTAAATTTAAGTAATCTTGGTCTCAAATTATTTAGTTGAATACTCATGCTACTATTATATGAGTACTATGTAAGAATCCCAAGAATATTCGGATCAATATTCAATGAATTTTTCGCCTTCACAATATAATAAACATATAGAGTCAATATATAATTTACATATCGCGCTTATTTAGCAATCCATTATACGCGCAAGTATGTATTAGGTGTTGCGTACCTAGTAAATAATTAGTTCAGTTGTGACCAGAAGGATAAACCAAAGGCAGCATGAACGCAAAGTATAATTAATATGTACCGTCCTATTATTCCACATTCTTCACCCAAATATATAGTGGTTAAAGGGCGTAATACCGGCTCCTACTGATGAGTCGCCAGTAAGCACGAAACGAATGTGTATGAGATTATACTTTCCGTTCATGCTGCCTTTGGTTTATCCTTCTGGTCACAACTGAACTAATTTGTTACTAGGTTCGCAACACCTAATACATACTTGCATATATATTAGTTCTTCGCAACAAACAGTATTTAACTGTAATATATTGAATTGAATGATGTCATGCTTACCGCGAAATGTGATAACTGATATCGATCAAGGCCAGAGTGTATGGTTTAACTGGAGTAACAGGTGTTCGGAAATTGTTGTAATTCTCAATTTGGGTGAACTTTAGCATAAATTGATATCCATCAGGTTGGTATCATGTACCGACTCGGAAACCATAGTGTTAGTACCATATACCTTGTCGGTACAATAATGTTGCTATCGGTTATAAACACAATAGCCATAGTGTTAGTATCCTTTACAGACTCGGTATATATATTATATAGTGTGAGTTAGCGTTGATGTCGCATTGTCGTAGACTATACTTTGTTAGCTTCACTATTGCAGGTTTACACATTCGTCTAGGAGATTTTACCGTCCTATTATCCCACATTCTTCTCCCAAATATATAGTGGTTAAAGGGCGTAATACCGGCTCCTACTGATGAGTCGCCAGTAAGCACGAAACGAATGTGCATGAGATTATACTTTCCGTTCATGCTGCCTTTGGTTTATCCTTCTGGTCACAACTGAACTAATTTGTTACTAGGTTCGCAACACCTAACACATACTTGCATATATATTAGTTCTTCGCAACAAACAGTATTTAACTGTAATATATTGAATTGAATGATGTCATGCTTACCGCGAAATGTGATAACTGATATCGATGAAGGCCAGAGTGTATGGATTTACTGGAGTAACAGGTGTTCGGAAATTGTTGTAATTCTCAATTTGGGTGAACTTTAGCATAAATTGATATCCATCAGGTTGGTATCATGTACCGACTCGGAAACCATAGTGTTAGTATCCGGTACTCATCGATTTCAAAAAGGTATCAGTTACTAACACAATAGCCATAGTGTTAGTATCCTTTACAGACTCAGTATATATATTATATAGTGTGAGTTAGCGTTGAAGTCGCATTGTCGTAGACTATACGTTGTTAGCTTCACTAATGCATGTTTACACATTCGTCTAGGAGATTGTACCGTCCTATTATCCCACATACTTCACCCAAATATATAGTTGTTAAAGGGCGTACTTCGGGCTCCTACTGATGAGTCGCCAGTAAGCACGAAACCAATGTGCATGAGATTATACTTTACGTACATGCTGCCTTTGGTTTATCCTTCTTGTCACAACTGAACTAATTTGTTACTAGGTACGCAACACATAACATATACTTGCATATAGAGTCAATTTTTTGAGCTATCAATACAGACAATTACTGTATACGACTTTCTATAATCCAGCGTAAATAACATGCTTCCATATGGAAAGAATGTTATTAATTTTTAATCTATCTTTAGTAAAATGTTGTTGACTTGAATCAGTGTCAACCGGCAGCATAGATTGCATATGATCTAGTATCAATCTTTAAATATCAATCTCTTTAAATATGAAGGAATAATATAAATTAGTATGCAATCTTTGGCAGACGTTGGCTTATAAACCTCAGGCAACAGCTTAGCCGCGGTCGTTCAAAATTCTGTTTCTCAAGACGCGGAGTGCATTCATGAAGGCTAAATGTTGTCGATGTAGGTTATTTATCGACATACCAAGGTGAACTATTTTTTTCCGATTATACTTTAAACATTCATTTTACAAATGCATCACTGTCACTATCAAGTTAAAATTTCTGGTTTGTTAGATGCATTCACGGATAAATTCACACTGAGTTTTATTCACCAGCAATATATGCTTTAATTTCCCTTTATATTTTTTGTTGACATTAATTAAATTTTTATCTTAGTCCACGATTGCTCTTAGGTTTAGCTCATATGATTCGTTTTGCTTAATGACCAATCGTTATCAAACAATTCTAACCTCATTGTATTACTACAATTTCTAAGAGTATATTTCACTGCTTCTTCTTGTTTGATCCTTAATATACATAAATTTCTATACACATTTTGGCATATTATCCGTAAAAGTACACTTATAAAATAAGTTATGTAATAGCGTTGAAACATAAGAAACAAATTAGTTGGTGTTCATAAGATTTAAACGTATATAATGAAACAATTCCTTTAATTATCATAAAATATTCCTCTTAATTCTTTAACACTTCACGTGTGAATTATCAAAAGAAATTTTCTGTCTTTAGCTAATCACATTGTTACACCGTAAAATAATTTTTATGCTGTTAAAAACCCTCAGAGTAATTAACTTTATAACTGTTCCAGCTAAACGAATCCATTTTAAATAGACCTGATCTAAGCATTCCAAACTTATAGTTGGTTCAATTAAACAATAATTGATTACGTGGGTTGTGGTAAAAAATCTTTAAATCAAGTTTGCGAGCTGGAAATAAACACCAATCCTTTTGAATTTAAGCAGTCATCGAACAACATAACAAAACTACCGCCAATTGCATCGAACTGACGTGTTAAGACCTTCCGTGATCATCAGCAGATTACGACAACAAACTGACTATCGAGGATCAAACCGCAATGAATATATATGGAAATCAAAGGTAGATATGCAGCTCTCACAATCTAGCAGTCTTGCATACATTGAACTTGACTGGAAATGTCGGATGCACAATTTCCATGCAGTCACGAACATTAACTTTTTGCAGCTTTCACCACGTAATTAAAATTTAACAATAATTGATTGCAAGAGAAGTGGGAACAATTCTTTAAATCAAGTTTGCGAGCTTGAAGTAAACACCAATCCCATTGTGTTTAACCAGTCATCGAACAACATAACAAAACTACCGCCAGTCGCACGCACTGACGCATTTCGACCTACCATGATCATCATCAGAGTACGACCGCAAACTGGCTAACGAGGATCAAACCGCATTGCAGATACATGGAAAGCAAAATTGGATAAACATATATGTTTGTGGCGAAAGCTACAAACAGCTAATGTTCGTGACTGCATAGAAATTGTGCAGCCGACATCTCCAGTCACGTACAATGTATGCAAGACTACTAGAGGTGAGAGCCGCATAACTCATTTTGCTTTCCATGTATATGGAATGCGGTTTGATCCTCGCTAGTCAGTTTGCCGTCGTATTCTGATGATGATCATGGAGGGTCGAAACGCGTCAGTGTGTTGCGACTGGCGGTAGTTTTGCATGTTGTTCGACCACTGGTGTTTATTTTAGATGGTTCGTTTATAATTTGATTAGATCGTAATTAGTCATGCATTTTATTTAAATCGCCTACCATGACAGTCCAAAATAGATTGAAAATAATTGTTAAAGAGAATATCCTCATTTAAACTATCATATAGAGGCCTTTTGACTACCATAAAGATCAAATTTTCAATTTTTATAATTGTAAAACCAACGATAGCATTTTATTTACCGGTATGTAACAGTTTCGAATTAAAAATTGTTGCCATAAATGGGTCCTTCTCCTCCTCGTTTACCACCAGTCTTGCTTTTTAAAATAAAGATTATCGATGCATTTAAAATTCGTGATTTTTAATGTCCTTAATGAGCCAAGTTTCAGCTAATGTTATAAAATAAAAATCGATGCTTCATATAAAAGTATACAGCAAAAATGTTTTGTTCCTAATACTTCTCAAGTTTGTATAAATTAAAGTTTATTAAAAGAACAACTTGTCTATATTTTCTATGATATAAACTGATTTAGCTTAATCGCTTTCTTGAAATTTCGTTTGTTGTGGTTCATAACCAAGAAATTCTATTTCCTACACTTTCTACTATGTTTAAAAGCGATTGAATGATAGATACTCTGTTTTTTGTAATTTTTATATCTATTGGCGGACGCCGTGTGCTGGTTTTCTCTGATTTTGATGGACCCTTCTACAGGTTTTTTTTCACCTTTCCTGTTGTAGTTAATTACCTTTGTAAGAATGTTTTGTCTCTTCGTATGAAAACTTTGTGGAGATGGCTGAATTTACCCTTTTCCAGTTAATTGCTTCTAGCCCTATGTTTGCCGGACGTTTGTATCGTGTTGTAACAACAGGTCACGGAAGATTGGACCAATTTTCCATCCGATACCATTTTATGATCTCCGTCTTAGCTTTATTTTTGATTATTTCTTTTAACTTCCCTAACTCCCATGATTCTACATTCTCGTCAAGATTAAATATAATTAACCAGTCTTTCTTTACGTTACGTACGAAAAATTCATTCCGCCATCAAATCAGTAATTCTTATCAGCGCTTATTAATTTTCGGTGGCGTATTTTCATCTCTTGTCATCTCCGCCATCCGCAACCACGGTTAAACATCTAGCCATATTTTATATGCTTTATCGTTTAATGCCGCTGTAAAATCAATAATTTTGATGCTAAGGTCATCATTAGATTTTACAGCTGACTCCAATTTTGATACATAATAACAATATAGAGTTCTATTTTGATTACTTTACTCTTGATCGCATAATTTTCTTCCTTTAAGCGTTTCATTAATCTATTCATGATGTACAAATACTCAAATCATTTTCAGTAGCCAGCAATAAATACAAAACATTATCTATGGATTGATTTGAGCTGCTATTGATTGAATTGAAACTACATAATTGTTACGTTGATGATATATTTTTGGTCCGTGTTAGCTGTGTGAATGTCGAAAGCATCTAAATAAATTCGAGAAATTGAATCAGAATATTTGAATTACATGTGAAAACGAAGAGAATTGTTGTAATGTTTAATGCGTGTTGATTCACCACGAACGTCTCCATCGTTCTATAGCCGACCTATCCTCGTAATTTATCTTCATTACAACATGTCCATTCCCCTCGCGTAAACTGGCTAGGCGAATGCCTAACCTCAATAAAGAAGACGGACTCTTTCACACCTTTTATTAAAAGGATTTAGAGAATAAAATGTGGCGAGACGTTGGTGGTTCATATATCTTCTATCAGAAATAATGCAATGTAATAAGACGAATAAGAATTTTAACATGTAAGCCAAAGAGTAACATAAAAAAACTTTCAAATAGTCTTCACAAAACTCTCTTTCTGTCTATGTATATGTAGCTTAACAAATAATTGAGAAATCGCTTGATAAATATACAAATACTATATATGCACTGACGAACGATCAAATAGTAAGATCTAATTAACGTTTATACCGCTTATTTTGTGCGTAGTCAAAATAAATTAACTATATATTGAATTATTAGCACTCAAAATGTAACAAAATAATTTTTATATGCGATCGATCATCAGGCCCACAAAATATATACATACAACAAAAACTAAATATAAAAATAATTAAAACTGTTAATCTAAATAAAACCGTTAAATTGCACTTGAAAGTAATCAAGTAGTCTGTTATTCAATTTACTAGACATTCGTATTACGATACACCTGTTCAGCCAAATCACCCATCCTTCTAGCTGTACGACTAAAATTTTACTTTAGCTTTAATTGACTTCATGCTAAAACCTAAAGCTAATAGCATACCTTGCAGATCAATTTTCCATATGAAAACATAGATATCGAAAGGTTTAATATTAAATGGCTACTGTATATAGAAATATAAAAAAGGCTCAGGTAATACGCCATTCGAAAGGTCTTTGCGAATTCGTTCGCTTGACTGTTTGAGGACTAAGTTGGATTGGGTGAGTAATTCTATTGTCTTTTATAATTGCCCACTACATTTTATACGTAATTCTAAACTTATTTATATAATTTTAACTATTGGAAATATCTGTAAGGTCGATAAGGAACTGTAGTACAAAAATGAAGAGTAAGTGAATCAAATAAAAGATAGATTACATTTACCACTGACTTTTGAATCAAACTTAGTTGCAAATTCATCCACCACCAAATATCTTGTGTCTTCTCATTGACGAAATTTTACTAAAATCTACATTTATTGTAATTTAAAAAAGTAATTGTACCTTTGGGCCGCTATATTTGGCAAGACGCGGTTGAAAATTGATTTCTCGCTTGACAGTACACGTACCAACTTAGTGTATGCAAAATTAGACTAGTTTTGTACGTAAAGTTACAACTAAACATGGTTCGCTTGTGAAGTATGTGTAATACCAAAAAACAGTCCAATTACAATTAAGGTAAAGGGTGTTGGCCTGTTTTCGTGTTTAGAAGCACTTGCAATAAATAGACGCTGTCAAGAACCGCGCAAATAAAAGCATTTTTTTCATGTAATTGCATAAACATGGGACTTTTCAAGCCCCTTGAGAAACAAAGTTTAGTTCTTTTTTTATTTTGACATAGTAGACAAATTTGTATATATGCTTATGTATTTTTGTAGATTATTAGTTTAATTCAAAAAAATTATTTAACATGTTCTATTTCCCCTGTAAATAAGTAGATATGATGGATTAAACGTGTTTGTGTAAAATATACACCGCATTTTCTTAAAGCATATTTCTGAACTATTTTTCCTCTTATACAAAATGAGACATTCTACAAGAATCGTCTTTAAATGTGGTATGAGTTTCCTTATTACACAATCTTTCACCATGTCAATTTCCTGCTTATTTTGCTTTTCGAAAACATAAATTTGGCCATTTACAGATAATTAATGATATAATGGGAGAGAAATGCTTATTAAGCAAACATTTTTTTTATTTACACACAGTAGAACGGAAGCATGTATTTATTAAAGTTTGCATTTAACAAGAAATGCTATCACTTTTCTAATTTGTTAATCAAATGGCAAAATTTAATATATTCGAGAAATGCTACACGTATTGGAAATTGAAATCCTATTTATTATTTTATTTTTTTTGTAGAAAACCAAAAAAATTGATCAAATATTGCATTTTGAATTTTAGCTTCACATAGTAAAAGGATCGTAAATATCAGTAAAACCTTTTTTAAATGCGCAACTAATGCATTACAGATTGTGCCTGTTCTCGGATACTTCCAAATAATGTAACACTGTAGGTTGAAAGACAATCGATAATGCTAGTCATTATGTTTTACATAAAAATTGGATGTAACACTTAATTTATCATTTATTCAGAAAATATTTCCCGAATATTTAACCAATCATATTCGGGCAAGCAATATACTCATAAAATTGAAAGTCCTAATGCAATGTAGAGTGAGATATCATGAGATATTAAATAGACTAATAGGGCAAGACTATTTTGAATAGCCACACGGAGTGGTGAGTTAAATGAAGATTTAAAATATTGCAATCGTACAAAGCATTCATTAAATGCCTGTTCGGCTTTTTTGACAACATGCTGATGAGCTAAATTTCTGCAATATTCATAACGGTTTTCATATTATATCAAATATGTCATTAGCTTCCGCTTAGTGTTTAGACTTCTAAAAACAACTAAATTTAATGGATACTGATTTTCAGATAGCACAGATATCGTCATTGGTTCGAGTTTGTTTTTATTAACGTTCCTCCCTTCTTTGATAAATTATATATTTATTATAAACTTTTACTTAATAAATGTGAATATCCTTTGGAGAATTTTTTACAGCGACTAACAAAGACTTGTTGTAAAATGATCTTCTTTGGTTAACACATTAATTGTCTCTTTAGGCTGCATAAATGCATCAATTTACTCATCTTGCGGAAAGTTTATCATCAATTATTTGATCTCGTTTCGTCGTGACTGCCTTTAAAAAGATAATTATACCTTAACTTAAAGTTTAAAAAATATAACACTACTTAAAAGTATATAATTCGAAAAAAGTATGTAATGAATATCATAGAACAGGTTAAACCTGCATAATTTGCGAAGAAACTATGAAGTGTATGAACTAAATTTTTATAACAAAAATTAACGGGTAAGGGTATTTTGTATAAATTTAGACGCGAAATTAACTTGTTCATAACATGAATAACCTTGGTAAAATGTAAAATATATCACAGTTTTTCAGACACCTTTCGAATCTGAACTACTAAAAACATTTTGGATATAAATTTTTTTTGCACGAGAGTTAAGATATTCTCTTTACAATTTCTGAACGTTAGGCGAGCCTTGAGAGAATAAGCCGCAATCTAGCATTTTTTCCTTATATCTGCGGTAGTTCGTAGTCAAGCCCTGTGATTAGAATTTACGCGTATTCAGACATTCAGAATTTTGACTATCTGAATTTTAAAACATTCACTTTTATGTAGACATAAATGCGAACTCAATTGCTCCATTACGTTAATACAATGTACCTTGTATCAAAACTGAAAAACATTTAATAATAAAATTCTTTTTCTCTTACGCGCAGGCTATTTGTGTTAAAGGAATGTGAAGGAAGGTTAATGTTTTTTATTAGAATTCACTCACTACAGTAAATGCTGTTTTTAAACATGCCTTTAAATAATTAACTGTCTTTAATTACTGCTCTCCATCAAAAAGGCTGCTATCTTCTTCTTTTAACGTTCTAGAAAACTTATTTCGACTTGCTATCGAGTGACAAGCAGGCAGAAGGCTTCTTTCTCGTCCTCTTTGAGAGACTAAGAAAAGCTCAACATGAATTGGTATGTAGCGGTGGCCTCTTCTCCATACTCGCGGGGCATATGATTGATCCGCAATTTTCGCAAAATTCACTAGTCGCCCAAATGGACGGTAAGATTACACATGTGAGACATGCTTATAATTAACTTGTTCAGGTAATATTTTCTCAAATTATTTTTGTGTTGCGTTAGAAGTTTTACAATTTTACTGTGTAAATAATAATTTATTTTAATAGCATTTTGTTCGAAATAACATTCTTGTAAAACTCTTTCTCCGTTTACTTTTATTTGCACTGAACAAAATTTTTCACTATTTTTTTTATATGTCTATTAAAACACATGATAAAATGATTATTCGAACACTATCGGTATAATTTGGATCTTAAGAAATTTGAAAAGTTCACTGGATAACAAATTTGACAATATTGTATGCCCATTATCTTCTAAAACTTTTAAAGTTATTGTTATTATTATTATTATTATTATTATTATCATCATCATCATCACCATCATCATCATTATTATTATTATTACTATTATTATTATTATTATTATTGTTTTTAATTATTATTATTATTATTACATTATTATTATTATTATTATTATTATTATTATTATTATTATTATTATTATTATTATTATTATTATTATTATTATTATTATTATTATTATGTAAAGTTATATTTTGATTAGATTCTACGAATATCAAACAGGTTTACGCGTCCGATTTCTCGAGATCAGTATTTATAATTCTGCAATACAATTCTTTAAATGTACATTACATTTAGGAAGAATATTTTTATGCCACTTAATGGCAAATGCTTTGGCTCCTTCCTTGGCTAATTGTAAGTAAGCGGAATTTCAAATGCGCTTTGTTTAAAACAAAGCTCTTGCATTTTTACGCGCTATAAATTAAAAGGACTTCCTGCAAAAAAAAGTACAACAGTTTCACCTGACAGTTAAACACTGTTCGTTACTGGACATTCTCCTTGAAACAGGTGTGATCTATGTTAAAGCTAATTTCGATCCAATAAATTTTAAGATAAGTAAGCACGTCTATCAATGTGAACATATTATTTCGTCTGTATATTTAATTTTCAAATCGTGTGAGCCGTATGTTTATTCATTTCAAAAGAAGATATAAGTTACAGTGAAAATTACATTTGCTTAGTATTTTGCCTATCATGTTGCCTTACGCGTATCCAAAAGATAGGTCTATATTTTAAACGAGAATTCTAAAATTTTTCGTAACGTTCAGAGAGCCCGTGTATGAGAGGTCTTTTCAACTGCGCCCGATTGCTAAGAAAACGTTGTCTGCGCCTTTTTAACAATATATCAGTATTTTGCTTTTGTTTAAATGAAGTTTGCGAGCTTGAAATAAACCCCAATCATTTTTGAACAACAAAACTACCGTCAGTCACACGTACTGACGCGTTTCGACCTTCCATAATCATCATCAAAGTACAAAGGCAAACTGACTAACGAGGATCAAACTGCAATGCGTATATTTGGATAGAAAAATTAGATATGCAGCTCTCACCTCTAATTTTGCTTTCCATATGTAAACATTGCGGTTTGGTCCTCATTAGTCAGTTTGCCGTCGTAATCTGATGATGATCACGGAAGATTGAATCGCGTCTGTGCGTGCGACGGACGGTAGATTTGCTATGTTCTTCGACGATTAGTCAAATACAATGGAATCGGTGTTTACTTGAAAATCGAAAACTTGACTTAACGAATCGTTCCAGCCACACGCGCAATCTTTGATAATTTTGTTATAAGCATTTTAATTTTATAAAAAAATAGTTTAGTTTAATAACGAAAGGCATTCCGTAGCATTTTAAATGTAAATCCATAATTAGAAACTACTCTACGTTTATATACTCAATTTTAAAAAGCTTTGTGTGTTTTCTTGGTTAAACTGGCTATTTGCAATGAAACCACTTCATTACTTCTATATAGTTATTTTGTTAATTACAAAGCTTTCAATTTAATGAGATATGCTAATTATCTACACGAAGTTTTCAGGTATTTACCATTGATTTTATTTATAAATTTGAGACCACTGTTTCGCGCTTGATAAGCCATAACAATAATTCCCATCTTTTTAAATGACATTTAAATAAATCTATATGAACTACTTATAAAAAATTAAAATTTTATTTTTTGCAACGTATAACGTATTATAAGATAATATTTATCGTGCAGTACCTTTAATGTGCTTAAATTGGCTAAACTTTGGCCACAATTGTCTTAAGTTTGCCACACGATTGCTGAGGCATCTTGCATAAATTTTCGAATTAAAAAAATCTACATCGTGTTTGTCAGTTAATTCAAATGGAATATTTTTTAATGTTTCCATATTCGTTTCCATCAATAATCTCAAGTTTAATTTGTTACAATAGCGAATTGATTTTATAATTTGCCTTAAGTTAAAAAACAGGCCTTAGAAATTGTTTGGAGACCACATTCTTGCAATGCGTTCGATAAATTTGACCCATGCACGTAGTTCCCGGCTGAATTCCTATCAGCGTGGCCTGGCTTCGCTTATCAAACACTTGAGAAATTTTACTGTTAGTAATGGTAAAGATAACTTTCTATTCAACACACAGCTGAAACATATCACTAGGATAGACTGCAGCAAAATGGTCACCATAAGGGGATTTTGACATCGCCATTACATTACTGTAGGCATTTGGAATATATAAGTCAAGCTTAATCGTGGCACGTCTATAAAGAAGGGATTTTTCTCGTGCGACTGCGAATCTTTACCACATCATCAAAAGTAGAAGTTAGTACACCATATACGTAAAATTGTTCATACATGATATTACCTGACAACTGTCGCCTCAGAAATAAATGGATCATGTAATCTGTTGGCAGAGTGCCTACTGCCGATAAGTCATTTCAGCGCACAATGTTCGTATATGATGTCAGGCATTCGCGTTGTTTATAACTTGCTGACCATTAATCTAGTATAACTCTTTATTTGCCGCGCGGCTTACTGCAGATGCCTTGTGCTAAGTTGTATTAAAATAACAACCGGTCCGAATTTCTGGAAGGAGACAAAAGTTTTCCAGACCATTTTTGGCCTATGTTTCGATAGAATGTAGTTTGGTTAACTGAATAACAATTATCTGGTTACTGAGAAATGTTAGAGTTAAATTTATACAGGCTAAGTTTCTTCGACACTTAACAAGCTTACGTCAGTGGAATTAGAAATAAGTGACAGGAAAAATCATGTTTGATCAAAACGCAAGTTTGGACAGGTTTCCTCCTTCGTCCATTAACTTAAAGCAATATCTCGCGCGGTTTTGACCTAGATTGGTGTTTCAATTACCAAATTAAACCGTGAGTTGCGAACATTGCTCTGAGTCACAGAATAACTGCGCGCTTTACAAAGGTCTAAACTAAATCGCTGATGGAATATTTGCGAGCCAGCGCTCACTAGTTCACGTCGTACAAAACCAGGCTTCATAAACAAAATTCAGTACGGGGCATTCCGGGGTTTATATTATTCCATTGACGCGGAAACTTTGATGTAAGAAAGCGAGGTGTATAGGCTATTTGGGCGTAGATGGGAAACATGAGAAAGTAATAAAAATTATTATGTTCACTTCGACTAATCAAGGTGAACATAATGCCTGTTTAATGTGCTATTTGTAGAAACTGACTTGAATTAATGGCCAGTGTGTTTAAAATTCTAAAATCGAATAAATGAACATGCATGACCCTAAATAACACACGATTTGTGGAAACGTAGTTGAGATTGCAATTTGGGTGTGCATGCTTGAGTCCTGGTCTTCAGATACTTTAAATGATTTCATTTGATTATATTTATATTTCTTTTCTATTTTAAAAGTCTACTGAATAACTTACCGCCTACAATTTTCCATTAATAAGAAATACGACCTATTTGCCTTTGTGTTAAATTGTCCCTTAAGCTTTCGCATTTTTTTCGTTTTCCTCATTGGTTTGATAATTGATAAAAATGAATTAATACAGCATTCATCATTTTTTAAATTGTTATTTTTAAACTAAATTTCAGAGGAGCAGGATGATATCTTTCCCAGTGCATTGTCATCGATTCAACCTGTGCTTACCTTCCTCCAATTGCTTTGCGAGAACCATAATTTAATTTTGCAGGTAAAATTATCAAAGCTTTTTCTTTTCAATTTATTTACCTACTTTAAATGCCGGATCAACTTAAATTGAAAACAGAGAAGAGATCGAATAGGTTGCGTGACTTATAAATAATCTCAAGACAGCTGGATTCATTTTTTAGAGAGACTTAAATTTGTGTAAAGCTGGCCTTCATATGTGATTAGTTAGCTACAATTCATTTACGTTTACGAGACACAAATTAGACGTTTAATTAAAAAATATCCACTCTTAAACATATAAAACCAAAACGATTACTGAAATAACCCCAAAAAAGCATTGTAAATCTAAGGAGTTGTGATTATTTCTAATGAAGTTTTGGATGAGAAAAGTTGCGTCCTGGACACTCTAGTTATTGTGGCTAATTATGATTGTTATCAATGATATCCTTGTAAAATTAAAACAAATTTTACAACAAACCAGATTATACTTATCAAAACATTTAAAATAACACAAATTTACTATTAACAGCAAGGGAATCACGAAAAGCTACAGAATATGTACTTAGGCAACATCTGCAATAACATACCTCATCGTTACTTAACACGAATGAACAAAACATCTGTCAACTCATATGTTTTGATATTTCATCACTATTTGCGTCATTAATTAAATAATCATCTACATCATTAAGCTTATAGTTAAATCGATTTATTTTAGTAGACAGTATAAGCAATTAATTAGACAATATTACGATCTTCGCTTGTCAAAATCAACATTCATTATAGACATAAATGATTGAAGCGCATGCTTCCAATCGACTTGATTTTCTAGTAAGTAAGAAAATGCGTAAAAAATGCAATACATAATATATATAAATAAATATATAAAAATATATATAAATGTATAAGCCAAGTGTCTGCTGTTTGATAAATATACCTTCATATATATATATATATATAGTATGCCCCCCTGATAGCCACATTTGTATATTGGCTATTCGTAGGGGTGTATTTATCTCTACATTTATAAAACAATATTTTTTTTATGACAGCTAAACTTATTACGCATTGAAAAATTATTTCTCAGACAAATCTCTTGAATTAATAATTAGAATATTATTAGCATTCCCAAAAAATTTGGCATATTGAAATAACTTTTCTATGTGATTACTAATTACCAGTTTTGTACAAAACAGTATCCTAGTCTCAAGTATTAACTAGCACATGACTAGAGAAAGTTTTGAATCAAATATATCATGCGTATTTGCAAATAAAATCCTCGTAATTTAGGCGCAGTTTTGCTTATTGAATTTATTCCTACGCGTAACTATCCAAACAAAACTGGTCTACTGGATGAATTTCCTTTTCCACACTATAAAATTCTTAGTTTAAACTGACATATGAAAGTAATTAATGGGCCAGGTGCTTATATCAAGATCGCAAACGATCATAATAATTATTATTACCGCCCGCGCAACCAATGTTCGTTTAATACCACTTCCCCATGTAGTGTGGTGTCTGTTCAGTAATGACAGATTTGAGATGGTTGGTTGGAACTTTAGGTCTAAATGGATGCCATATGAGCTCCACCGAAAGAAAAAATAGATTAAACAAGTTACATTAGTTAGTATATAACTGAACATTGTGTATGTTGTAATCTGCGTCAGGATGGCTCAGTGGTTAGAGCACCAGATTCCGAAGCAGATGTGCCCAGGTTCGAACCCTTTCCACGGCTAATTCTGGCCAGTCTTCTGGATAAACTGTGTTTTCTACACTATACAATTCTTAGTTTATACTGACATATGTAAGAATTAATGGGTCAAGTGCTTAAATCAAGATCGCAACCTTGATTATAATAATTGTTATCACTGCTCGTGCAACCAATTTTTGTTTGATTATATAAATGATTACGTAAGGTTGACTGAAAATTACATTTAAGTTTTCTAAAGTGAGCAAAGGAGGTTTTCATTTGCGATTATTATTATTAATCATGAAGTCATTCACTACTTGTTGAAATTTTTTCGTATAACTATTGTATATGCAAATGGTTTAAATGTGATACCTGTTTAAATTAACTCAGCTATAATGTTTGAATCTGTAAACATTTATTAAGATTTTTGCTGTAGTTATAAACTTCTTTTATATGAAAGCTTTTTAAATAACGTTCATTATATCAACAATTGTTTGTGTGGAAAAGAAAACCATTTCATAATAATTGTTTATTTAAAGGTTGCGATCTGAATATGAACATCAATCTCATTATATATATATATATATATATATAACAGTTTAAAAAAATCACTGTTTAATGCAGAAAAAGCAATTCAATCATTAGACCGGTTTGCCTTACTGGGTACTCTTCAAGTACTGTCCGCAACAAAATTCTGGACAGCACTTGACGAGTTTTCAATAAGGACGAAACCCATCTAGTGAATGATTTGTTTTTTTACATTATACAACGCTTGGTTTGTACTGACAAATGTATAAATAATAAGATTTGTGTTAATGTCAAGATCGTAACCGTGATTTAAATAATTGTTATAACTACTCGCGCACCAATGATCTTTCAGTTTTAGAATCACGTTTGCTTATTTTATAAATATCACCAAAATCGTGTATTGCTCTAAATACTGTTTGTAGCAAAGAACTACTATATATGCAAGTATGTATTGGTTGTTGCGTGCCTAGTAACAAATTAGTTCAGTTGTTAGCGGTAGGATAAACCAAAGGCAGCATGAACGGAAAGTATAATCTCATGCACATTCGTTTCGTGCTTACTGGCGACTCGTCAGTAGGAGCCGAAATTGGTCTGCCGCATAAGGAGGTAAACCACAATGCGTTTCACAAAATGTAGCAGTTCAACTATCCTTGATTATCTTCAAAGCATGAGGGAAATCCACGGACAAAAAATTGATTTCAAATCTGATTCTTCATGTGCGAAATTTTTTTACGACAGTTTTTAGAATTAAGATTATATATAGTTCTGAGCTTCCATTCAAAGTCTTTTAAGAACGGTAAGCTCATGCCTGCACATAAATTGGATAATTATTACAACTAGTGTTAAATTTTGTGTAAACAGCTTCATTCCTATTTACTGTGAGATCAGTCAAGTTCAATGTATGCAAGACTGCTAGAGGTGAGAGCCGCATATCTAAATTTGATTTCCATGTATATTCAATGCGGTTTGATCCTCGCTTGTCAGTTTGCCGTCGTACACTGATGATGATCAAGGAAGGTCGAAACGCGTCAGTGCATTGAGACTGACGGTAGTTTTGTTATGTTGTTCGACGACTGGTTAAATACAATGGGATTGGTGTTTACTTCAAGCTAGCAAACTTGATTTAAATCATTTTTACCACCATCCGCGCAATCAATTATTGTGTAATTGTATTGTCTATATATATGTGTGTGGCGAAAGCTACAAACAGCTAATTTTCGTGACTGCATAGAAATTGTGCAGCCGACATTTCCAGTAAAGTTCAATGTCTGCAAGACTCCTGGACGTAACAACCGCATGTCTAAATTTGATTTCCATGTATATTCAATGCGGTTTGGTCCTCGCTAGTCAGTTTGCCGTCGTACTCTGATGATGATCAAGGATGGTCGAAACGCGTCAGTGCATTGCGACTGGCGGTAGTTTTGTTATGTTGTTCGACGACTGGTTAAATACAATGGGATTGGTGTTTACTTCAAGCTCGCAAACTTGATTTAAATCATTTTTACCACCATCCGTGCAATCAATTATTGTGTAATTGTATTGTCTTTATATATGTGTGTGGCGAAAGCTACAAACAGCTAATGTTCGTGACTGCATAGAAATTGTGCATCCGACATTTCCAGTCAAGTTCAATGTATGCAAGACTGCTAGAGGTGAGAGCCGCATATCTAAATTTGATTTCCATGTATATTCAATGCGGTTTGATCCTCGATAGTCAGTTTGCCTACGTACACTTATGATGATCATGGAAGGTCGAAACGCGTCAGTGCGTTGCGGCTGGCGGTAGTTTTGTTATGCTGTTCGACGACTGGGTAAATACAATGGGATTGGTGTTTACTTCAAGCTCGCAAACTTGATTTAAATAATTTTTACTATTATATCTCTCCAGAATAACAGTTTTTTCACTGGATAAGCGGGTTTTATGCTTGTGTGTGTATCTATTGCTGTAAAGCATTCGGTTGACTATAATTAATGGCATGTTTACGCTCATATAAGTAATTTACAGTGATCACAAATTAATCATTGACGTTTCACTGGATGAGTGCACGCCACGTGTGAATTGGTGTGTGCTTATTACCATGGGCCATTAGGTTAGATGTTATAACTGGTAAGTGTCAATTCATCTAAGTGAAACTAGAGTGAATAATGTCAATTTCTGTTTGCACACGCCAAACTAATTGCTTCACATATATTTTGTTACATAAGGTATTTATTAGAGACAACACTGATTAGGAAGGGCGCCGGATAATTTGAATGCATGCGGTGCAAAACCCTGACAGGATTAGTACTCTAGAATTTATAAAAATGTAACTTGAGAATATTATCTACTGGAAAATTTGAATGACAGTACTGTAAAGAGGTGATATTTTACATGAATACTCACTAAATATTGTTGCACTTTAAAACAGACACATGGTCATTGCTGCAGTATGATAATGAGTAGGATAAGTTTAAATTATGAAATGATTTATTAAATTGGCCAAGAGATCCTTACTTCTTTATTATTCTCCCATTTCTGTAGGCTTATCATAATCAAATGTTCTTGCATTTGCACTGAAATCAGTTTTTGCTACTGATTCGTCTAAGTTTCGCATCCTAAACTTACTTTGAGCTATGTACCAAATAGTGCGTAGTGATTTTTTACCGCTGTCTCATTTACTGTGTAGAAATTCAGTTGATGTCCTTATCATTCCAGTCGATTGATTATGACGAAAATTGGATACCTTCCCAGTTAATTGTGTTATATCTCCGCTGTACGACTTGCAAAAACTGATCTAGTGACGTACTAATATTCACATGCAAATATACGTTCGCCTCTACCTGCTTTTATTGGGCGAATGGTTTCAATCACACTTAAGAGGTTACTGTCCTTACATTTAATTCCATACAATCCTGATTTGTCTAATGGCTGTTTTCTCATTTCCTTGAGTAGTTTATTTTTCAGGATGAGGCACTATTTTAACATATTTTTTATTTAGTTTTTTTATGATACCGATTTTACATTCCTACGTAGTTTATACTCTGGTGTTACCACGACACTTTAAATCTTCTACCATCTAGCTTAGCGCACATCTAATTGGTATTAAATTTACCTATGTCCTTCCTCATCATTTCCTCTATTAATTTAAGCGTGTACCCATTAGCATTGAATACTTCTCCACGTATGCTTAATTCAATCTCTCTAAATTTTACATCCGCTATTCGTGGGTTTCTAATTGCATTACATGTGTGTGGTGCCCAGGATGAGAGATAGTTTTATTAAATTTCGTTTAGTCTATTGCTATGTTATCCATTTTTTTTCCTGCTTAGTTAAGTTTCTAGTGTCAACTTAATACTTTGATAAATTTTTTTTCTAGGTTAGCGTATATTCAACTGGGATTAAATTTACTTATGATCTACCTAGTCATTACCTAAATTTTATGTATACTACTCGCGGGTTTCTAATTGCATTATAAGGAAGTTGTATGACTTTAAATTAGAGATTTTACTATAGTAAGTACACTTTCTACAAAGATCGCTTTCTTATTTTGGTTTAAGTCTAATTTATTTGACATTCAGAAATGATAATTCATCACATGATTTCTTTTTAACCACTCACGTGGTTTTCTAAGTTCAAGAAATTTATAATGTCATTCTCCACGTGATTTCAAATAATTAGTAGGTCATTCAAGAATAGAATATTCAGTTTAGGCGTCATATCTAAAATATTTTTCTCAATTCTTATCGGAACTGAGGATAGCTGTTCTATTCGGCATATCTAGTAAGCTCACTAAACTCGCGCCTAGACAAAAATTAGGTCGAAATCATGGATTCGTTCACAGTTTCCGTAATATTTCTCATCGGCAATTTAATTCGTTCTAATGTACACAGTCGATCAACAAGAGAACGCCAAAAAATTGCCCGCATCAGAACCGGAAATTCGCTTCAATAAAAGGTTAAGAATGTATAAATATTATAAGCTTAAGGTTTACGGCAAAAAATAACTATCTATTAATTAATTTTTAAATTATTTCATTGTTTTAGCTCTTATTACTGGTCATCTTACTGTATCTATTAACATAATTCCTTTATGTTATCTTACATTTCTTAATGGAACTATAAGTTAAATAAGAAATTTTCTTTGCTATACATCTTTAGTATTGCTTGAATAGGCAATTTTCTACATGTCTCTTCTGCCATTAATTACTATTAACATCTTTTCTTATCAAACCCATTATGTTACTTGATCTTATTCGTTTAAAAAGTAGGATATTGCGACTGGTCTATTTATATTAACTTGCCCCTTTCATAACCAGTGTTAGGAAAAGTCTTAAGAAAATAATCGGGCGTCTGCAATGAGATATTGAGATAAATCATGGTAGTTTAAGATAAATGATCCTAAATGCATATGTATTTTTTTTTAAATAAATACTTTACAACCATAAAGACACAGCCACACATACACAGACATGGAACCTGCTTATCCGGTACATGTCAGTAATTATTATGAAATCACTGTAATTCCAATTAGATGAACACACACTTCCATGTGTTTGTAGTTAACTAAATACGTACCTGATCTTCGTTTTGACCATTAAATTCTTAATTTCAGTTGTTTTATTTCGTTAATAGATTTCGGCAACCGTTGTCGGCCACCTTCTCCAGTTAACCCCATCACAAGTTTTACGAAACAAAATAATGAAGCAAGCACGGTATTCTCTCTGGCCATATCATTCACACTTCAGACTGACCTTTCACTACATAGTTGCGTGTCACATGTGTGTGTGTGTGTATCCATAACTGTTATGTCCAACCTACTACGTGAAACTTAAATAGCTGAATATGAATTTACCATCTACGTGCATTAGACTATTTTTGTTATATTCACAGGGTGAAATGATGTAAGTGAGGTAGCCCTCATATTTTTAGGAGGGAGGAGACCAGTAAATCAGAAAAACTCATCATAACTACAAGCCATTGCAAGTGATAAAGTTAGAAATTAGAATGAGCCATGTATATGTGAAATTTAGTTCAAACCACTCAGGTTTTATTCAAGATTAGCTTTGTTAATAACAGTTGTTTGCATATCATGAAATAGGCGCACGTCACACATGTTCATGTTTTTGAGTGCTAAATATAATTAATACATATCTACTTTCATCTAAATTATGCTGCAGCCAATAGAGATTAATTTACCATTTGCACGTGTCAGACTAATTATTTATTTTTAACGCTTAAAATGATGTATTACTTGAGTGATCTCAATAAATGGGGGTAGTGAAAGACAAAAAAGTACTATTCAATGAATTAAGAAGCTTAATGAGGATATGAAATAAAATAACTGACGGTTAGCCCAGAAAATTTTGAAACTTATTAAAAGAAAGAACAAGTAAAGTGAGGATAGAAGATATTTGCCCTTTTATAAACTTTCAACTCACTAAGGGATTTTAAATTAAACTAACAGTTACAGAGTGAAATTTACAAGTAATATATTATCAATAATTGATTAACAACTTTTTAGAAAATAAGCCCATTCTTAATCCGAAGTTCTTAATCTTTTGCTAGAGATAGCTTTCGATTCTGATTAATTTAATCGCCTTTTCATAACATTAGCTAATACCGTAATCCAAATAGAACCAAACGATATTTCAGCAGCTATTTCTTTCATCGTATCATCTCGAGATTTAATTTCAATAGATTGTCTAATAAATATCGTCATTCTGTTACGACTAATTATTGCTATGCGTCTTATACCATCACAGTTAATATCGTGTCCTTTATCCACAACATGATCGGCAAGGTTAGATTTGGCATGTTCATACTTACTATGTTCGCCTCTTCTTGTCTTGATTGGGCGCATGATATCGCCAACATAAATGAGACTACAATCATTGCATGCGATTTCATACATTCATGATGTTTCCAAGAGTTTAATCTTATCTTCTTAGTTAGGAAGTCTGGTGCCAAAATATATTGAAAATCCAAAACATCTGTATTAATCAAGACGCAGATCAGGTAAGTTTTGATTAATACAGTTTCGCAATTCTTCATTATTTTAAGTACATGAATACGTCACGGTTACAAGCAAACACGTGCACGCACGCGCGATAATGTCACGTAAGCTTATCTAGTGAAATGTCACTTATGGCTATTAGATCACTGTATCGTAAACAATCATTGATTTCTCGGGTGTTGGTAACAATAATTTAAATTATATTTGCGAGCTTGAAATAAACACCAATCTCAATGTATTTAACCAGTCGTCGAACAGCATAGCAAAACTAACGCCTTTCGACCTTCCATGATCATCATCAGAGTACGACGGCAAACTGACTAGCGAGGATCAAACCGTATAGCATATATATGGAACGCAATATTAGATATGCAGCTCTCACCCCTAATAGTTACGTATACATTTATCTGACTGCAAATGTCAGGTACAAGCTCGCAAACTTGATTAAATGAATTGTTACCAACACCCGCACAATAAATGAATGTTTAATTGCATTATATTTTTATATCTGGCGAAAGCTGCATAAATGTAATGTACGTGACTGCATAGAAATTGTGCATCCAACATTTCCAGTCAATTACAATGTATGCCAGACTACTAGAGGTGAGAGCCGCATACCTAATATTGCGTTCCATATATATGCTATACGGTTTGATCCTCGCTAGTCAGTTTGCCGTCGTACTCTGATGATGATCATGGAAGGTCGAAACGCGTCAGTGCGTTGCGGCTGGCGGTAATTCTACTTTGTTGTTCGACGACTGTTTAAATACAATGGGGTTGGCGTTTACTTCTAGCTCGCAAACTTGATTTAAAAAATTACTTTAGCTTCACTTTGATTGGTGTACTCGGACGTGTATACCTATTTAGCGGCACACCTCAAATTTTAAACCTTCAAACAAGGAGACAAAGCGTGCGCTTATTTAGTGAAACGCCAGTATTCATTATGCGATCATGGTAATTTTGCATGGATTAGCGCACACGTGCAAGTACTTCAACTTAACTGAATGCGTCACAGATACATGCAAAGGCGCACACATTAATGACGCACGTTAATCCAGTAAGAACTGAGATTTGCTAGTATGTATTAGGTGTTGCAAGCCTTGTAACAAATTAGTTCAGTTGTGACCAGAAGGATAAACCAAAGTCAGCATGAACGGAAAGCTTAATCTCATGCACATTCGTTTCAAGATTACTGGCGACTCATCAGTAGGAGCCGGTATTACGCCCTTTAACCACTATATATTTGGGTGAGGAATGTAGGATAATAGGACGATACAATCTCCTAGACGAATGTGTAAACCTGCCAAAGTGAAGATAACCTCATATAAAGTCTATTACAATGCGACTTCAACGCTAACTCACACTATATTATATATATACCGAGATTGTAAAGGATAGGAACACTATGGCTATTGTGTTAGTAACCGATACCAACATTATTGTACCGAAAAGGTACATGGTACTAACACTATGGTCGGAAAGTATAATCTCATGCACATTCGTTTCGTGCTTACTGGCGACTCATCAGTAGGAGCCGGTATTACGCCCTTCAACCACTATATATTTGGGTGAAGAATGTGGGATAATTGGACAGTTATTGTTGTGAGAAATAGCACCATGTATGAATTAAGGCTTTTGAACTAAATTCAGTACATGTCTAAATACGTTTCGTATTCTTTGGTTTGAAATGAGCTTACCGTTGACGAATATGAAAAGGGTGGAATATAAATGTGAAATTGAAGGTGAAAAAATTGGTTCTCACATCAAGGACAAATTAATGATGAAAAAAATTGATCTTTATCAAGAACTATTTAAAATCTTGCCAATTACCATTTTTAATAGAACACCTATAAATCGGAAATTGAAATTGTCTTTATATCACGCTTGTATAATTATAATAAGCGCCATTCCCTTTATATAGATTCCAATGTAATGCTAAAACTATTGCCAACCACCGTTGTAGGCCATTTTTTGTACATTTCATTAACCTACAAAATATTACTTTTCTTTAGGTTAGGTTTGTGAATTTGAGACAAAGCACCAGTAAAATGTTATTAAACCAGTTTTACAAAAGGAAAATTAGCGTCATTCACAAGTTCATTGCATGCTCATAAGCAGAGAACGACAACCAACTAACTTACAAACATAAAACACCAATTAATATATAGAGCAAGCAAAAGCAGTTCCGCTGTTTTCGCCCTTTTTCAGTCTCACAAACATTGTATTTAAACAATCAATGATTGCACGGTTGCTTGTAACAATTACTTAAATCAAGTTTGCGAGCTTTATGTAAATACATTGAGATTGGTGTTTAATTCAGGCTCGCAAACTTGATTTGAATTAATATTTTAGTTGGCGGAAATTATCGGCTGAACAATATCTACGCGGTGACTTGTATAATATTGCTTCCGCAATTTCCACATGTGTGTCAGCTTTACTAGCAAACAAAACTTATGATAGCAATATTTCAAATAAAATTTCTTTCTTAAGAGAACCTACTATCTCGTTTTATGCATCGAGTCTTTTACCTTAAATGTGTATTTCGATTTGATCCCAGTTTGTCATCTTATCGTCGTGCCGAGAGCGTGGCCATAAATATTGGAACCTCGCGAGGGCATGTGACTGAGCAGTTCTTTTTCTGTTAACGATTGGCTAGGAACATTGGATTGATGCCTATCTAAAGTGCACTAACATGATTTAAAATATTGATATCACAATGTTCACAATCAATAGTTGATCAATTTTATGAGTTACATGCATACGGTGAAATGTGCAAACATTTTAAACTTGTAACTGCATTGAAATTGTGAAGTCGACATGTTCAGTCAAAAGCGATGTTTGCGAGACTATTAGTTTTGTGAGCTCCGGATCCGATATTACTTTCTTCATATACGCATTTCAGATTTGATCCTAGTAATTTATAGTGCCGTCGTTCGACGACCATGGCAGGTCGAGTTAGATCATTAAGTGTGGCTGTCGGTAGATTTGGTACGCTCTGAGAATGTATACATAAAATGGAGTTTGTGTGTATCTCAAGCACGCCATCCTGGTTTAGAGAATTTTAGTCAACAAACACGCCGAACGAAATACCTCAGGCGAACACGCAATGAAAATTATTATATGTATTATTAGCTTTATTTTGATATGTGTATGCAAATATTGCTTATTTTATGCACACCTGCGTACCAAGTAAGCGTACCAGGTGCGCGTACCAAGAGTGATTTATGTCTTTGAATACTTTACTGTTTCTTCTATTGTTATTGTAAAATTTAAAATACATGACTAATATTTTTTAAATGTATTGTAACTGGGCTTCATTCAGTTCCTTGCGTTAACCGATTTTGAAAAAGAAACGTAAAAATAAAATTTAAAAAATTGAAAAATTTTTTTTTGAATTTTTGCGGTGTGCTAGCTTCATATTCTGCAATGCTGCGTTTTGCATACGCGAGTTGTAGCCCTGCACCAACAGTTTCATAAAGATCCGTTTGATCACAATTTCCTTTTCTGTGTCTGTTTTGCCTTCGATCAGGCTGGGCGTGTATTCGTCCCTTTCCTCCGAAGGCTTCAACATCGTTCATACTAACCATTGGAAATGCGGTTCTATCAAATTTATGTATAACGGTAACGTTTCAGTGCGTTTAATTCAGCACCATCTTCAGGCCACTATACACAGCACAATACTCACAATAGCAGATTTAAGCAAATGTGGTAGTAGTAGTAGTAGTAGTAGTAGTACTAGTAAATATATTAGTAGTAAATGTATTAGTAGTAAATGTATTAGTATTAAGTGTATTAGTATTAAGTGTATTAGTAGTAAAAGTATTAGAAGTAAATATATTAGTAGTAAATTTATCATTAATAAATTTATTAGTAGTAAATGTATTAATATTAGAAGTATTAGTGGTAGTAGTAGTATTAATAGTAAAAGTATTAGTATTAGTAGTAGTAGTAGTAGTAGTAGTAGTAGTAGTAGTATTAGTAGCAAAAGTAGTAGTATTAGTAGTAATATTAGTATTATTAATAGTAATAATAATAATAATAATAATAATAATAATAATAGTAGTAGTAGTAGTAGTAGTAGTATTAGTAGTAGTAGTAGTAGTAGTAGTAGTAGTTTTCGTAATAGTAGTAAATGTCTTAGTAGTAGTAGCAGCAGTAGTAGTAATATTGATGTTAGCAGTGTCTTTTTTTAAAGTTTTTATGTGGTGGATTTTAATATTAATAATAATGCGTATTTCATTTAACGTTGCATACATGCATAATAGGTTAATGCTTGGATAAAATAATTGGAATATAGATCAATATCAATTTTAATTCATTTTAATTAATTTTAATTAATTTTTTACTGGGTATTTGATATAATTTTCAAATTTCGTTTAAAAGAATATTCTGAGACAGCAACCGAACAGTACGACAACATATTCTCTGGTTGAAGAGACACTTCAACTACTCGGTTGTCTATTAGACAATGTCTACACGCCAGAAATGCCAAATTTACCAGCCGAAAAATTCAAAGACGTCGAGAAACACTTAATATCTACAGAGTGTCATTCGTCAGAACTTCTGACTAGGGCAGCAAGTGTTGTTGCACAAGATCCAGGTATGCCCAATCGATTTTATATATCATCCAAATTCTATATGTTAATTATAGAACACATAAAAAGCTCGTTATTTTGCGGGACAGGAAATCGATTAATTTCATTTATAATTTCGTATAAACTAGATTTAACACTTGACAAACTAATAGCTAAATTTCTTGCTGTAAAGAGCTTGCCAATGAAAAGGGCGCCCTGAAATAGAGGCCGATATATAAGGAATAAAAGTGAAGGCAGGTTGTAGAACCTTTATTTAATCATTGGCAGCAATAGTCTTCTTGCAAAAAGCACGCGGGATTTTGATTTTTCTTCTGTAGCATTACTTACTATTTCAGTGATAATGTTTTGTTTACTCCTGTAACGACTCAGAATAATTCGCCGACATATTGCCTAAATGAAATTCAAATTTCACTTACGCGGCACTAATAAAAACAAACGAGATTTTCCGTTAACCAATGGCGTGCGAGCTTACGCTAAAAAAACTATATAAGCACGGTGCATTTACCATGCTTTTCCTTAGCGCGTTTGTTATCTCCAGCTGTGAACTACGTGTGCTTGCTGTCTCGCGTCATCTTTGACTGTTTACCTACGCTCACTTCTGGACTTGCGTCACGCTGTGTTACCTAGTCACTTTGATTTCAGTCACGCCAAACTTTTTGCAGCACAACTAGTACTGCGTATTGATCGTCTATTTATTGAACATGTACGTGTGTCCGCGACCACGGTGTTGCAGCCCACTTCAACAAGACAATGCTGAGCTTTCACGCAGCAAATCACCTCTCTGGTTCGACGCCACAATGGTGGAACACGAGCGAGGCACCCAGAGCCGGCCTCAAGTGTCTAGGAGTACTTCTAGAAACTTAACACAACAAACTATCTCGGCAGTTGCCGGAGAACGCAATTCCGGTCCTAATAAGGGCCAACATGATTATTTGTATTTCATTATCAACGGATCTTAACTTTTTTGTAACGTCGCACGGCATTTACTTGCAGCCGGGGCGTTTACACTCACATTAAGTTTGTATCAATAAGAAAAAAATAATTTGCAACAATTGAGCAAAAATGTTTAAGATTGAACTGTATCATATTGATGATCTTTTACTAATGGATTTCACATCATTCGCATACCCATGCAGAATTTTCTACCGTAAGGAATATTCTGAATAACGCAATAAAATTAGATAATTTTACGCACATACTATTAAACTGATCATCTATATTCTAAGAGGGTATTACTGCGGTTGTTTTTGGTAATTCTTTTGATCGATCTGATATATCATTTTATTTCTGAATTATTTACAAATAATCTAGTGTGACGTAATATATCGTTTAACAGAATGTTTTCCAGTAGATATTAACAAAACGAAGAATTCATATAGTTTTCTGAAAAATATCAAAGCGTTTAGCAACAAAGAGGTTGTGCGGATAGTGTAGGGATACTATATATATATATATATATATATATATATATATATATATATATATATATATATATCCTTTGCCTTCCAATATTACACAGAATATTTCTACTTAGGAAGAAAAAAAACTTTAATAACAAAGGGGATAATGGCCATTTATTTCGAGATTACTAAAATTAACTTTACAATCTTTCATTTATACACTGTCTGGGTTTTCATTTGATTATGTGGGTAGCAATAAAATTGACTCGGTTTTACCTCTATTTCTTGTTTGGGCTGATTAGTATGTGTGTATGCGTACGTGTCTATATGTGTGTCTTTTTTGCATTGTTGACTGTCACGTGTTAGAATGTTATTATTCCAAGTGTAGTCTTTCGTTTCACCATGTTGCACAATTTTGTTTTCTCCACTTGATAACAGTGCAGGTGTGGATTGCAGTCTCGAATGTTCATATTGTTTCGAAATTTATGTCTCCGTATATGCTGCTGCTTTCCCTCTTCAGTTTGTTGCAAATCCGATCGAACGTTTGCTGAGTCTGATCGAGGGGGTGTTTAGTCTCGCCTGGGTGCTGGAAAATTTTTTTGGATTGGCTTATTCCTGGCCAGTCGATTAAAATACTATGTTGATGATACTTTTGAATATTTTGTTGTTTTATATGAAAGGCTCAATATATGATCGGATAAAGCTGATTTTCCTGATCATTATCCACTTTGTTATTAATGTATAGTTTCTTCATAATTAGAAATAAATAAACAAATATATATATATATATATATATATATATATATATATATATATCAAATTTGTAAAAATCGATTCAAATCCATACAATTCTCAACCACCCGCTATACATATCAAGACGACCACCTATTAGCTTTACTCACACGTCCTGGCGTTCTTTTCTTGTTGTTTCCAAATTATGCTTTGTTGAAAATCTTCTAAATATTGGCGAGAAATTAAAATATCGTTGAAAAGGTTTGCATCAATTTATTCTTTACTTTTCCATCAAAGGTATTAGCAACAGAAGTTATAATATTCTGCAATTAATTCATTGCCTTGCACTCAGTGCCTTATTAATTTGAAATAAATTACTTGGTCAGATTTAATTTATTCGCCATAGTTGGCGCTGCACCATTGCATAGCTGATGAATCCGAATGTCATTGCGCAGTTTTATAATGAAATTCAACTTCATTTATAATTGGCAATTACACTGACATGATGGTTTTTAACATCTGGCTCTATCCTCTACACAAAACTGTGCGAAATGAACAAAAAATGCTATATTCAAATTTTTACTTCTACGCAGTTTAACAGATTTCCTTACGCATGCACAAAATTTCATTTAACTTTCATGCTTTGTGAGATATTTTTTCCAAAATGTGCATTTAACGGTCTATGCATAACAGTTAACAGGTTTGGTAAATTAATCAACTTGATTTATTCCCATTCATATATCGCTAGTACTTAAAAACACGTTTACTTGTAGTATAATGGCAATGAGCAGCTCCTATGTTCACGTCTAGTTAATGATATCGAGATTTTATTATTTTGCTTTCCATTATCAATTATAATAATAATAATAATAATAATAATAATAATAATAATAATAAAAATAATAATAATAATTAATAATAATAAATAATAATAATAATAATAATAATAATAATAATAATAATAATAATAATAATAATAATAATAATAATAATAATAATAGTAATAATAATAATAATAATAATAATAATGATAATAATAATAATAATAATAATAATAATAATAATAATAATAATAATAATAATAATAATAATAATAATAATTTAATTGCACTTTTCAGGTGACAGCGATTTGCTTTTCATTTCCATTCCATATATACTCGTTGACACATAACATAATGGTGATCCTTGTCCTTGATCTGCATCACTTTCTGCTTTATCATTGCGGTCCAAATCCGAAACTCAAATACAGGCTTCGTTGGATTAATGGATATTTTTTATGACATCACGTCTGATCGAGTACCCTATGACCTTTACATTTTGTTACTGTCCGCAGAGATTTTTTCAGTTTTACACAAGAAAAAACTGTACAATACAAAGGAGGGTCTCTTCGGTTTCTGTTAAATACAATTGAAATTACATCATTAACGTAAAAAAAGTTACGTTGAGTTTTCTTAATAGTTCATTTATGTATCAGTGAAATATATGTAATGCATTGAGCAGATGGAAGGGAATACCTGTATTTTCAAATAGACTTGAAGAGGAAATGATAGTTTCTTTTGCTATTTTCTACACGTCGAATGGTATTTGTGTTATGTAGATTTGAGGTCATACACTTTAAGCAAGTTGCGTTAAGCAATTTTATCAATTATATCTTTAGTGTTATTTACAAATAACGACCAGGAATTGTAACTATTTGCTTAATCTTCAAACACTAAAGTGTTGCTTGATTTGAATGTGTATCGGTAATGCCCATGGAGTAGAACTGTGACTAGTAATACCGTTCTTCAGCATCTTAGCAAAAATGGCCTTCGAAGTCTCTAACTTCTTTTGGTCTAAAAGGTGAGTTTTGGCGAAGACAGACGAGTTTATTATTGCAATACGGTGCCACTTAATCCATCTAGCTGTACTGATCAGATCTGATATTTTAGTATTCGTAATCATCGGAAAACTGCTGATGGTCATACGTACTAGTGAATGAGCATATTTAAACGAGTCATAGATCTTGAGTTTAAATTAGGCGATCATCACATCCAACATGAATGCATACAATTAAATTTCTAACTAGATTTAGCAAGACACCTAGGCTGCACCCAATAGCAGACCATGCATCGCCTAAAAATCTAGGCCTAATATTCAATATGGCACGTCCGCGACGACAAACGTCCGCTGAATTATAGAATGTGGACTTATTAATACTCTGAGATTTGCGAAACTATGTTTTATGATTGAATGATCGTAGGCGGCCTTTGACTATACATCGGTGCAGTGTGTTCATTCAGGATGCAGGTGTTGAAGTTCTCCCGGGCGTTAAACTTATCAATCTTGACTATGCGGACGATATCATACTAATATTCGACAATCGGGATGCTGCCCAGGCAACCTTAGATAACTTAACAAACGTCGTTCCGTCTTTCGGTATGGTATTCGCACCTTCTAAATGTAAGATACTGTTACGGGATCACCCACCACTCACTCCAACGTTGCGACTGCAGAATGAAGATCTAGACATAGTCGACAGGTTTACATATCTTGGGAGCTCTATCAATAACGTAGGCAATATGTCCGACGAGATGAGAATTCGAATTACGTAAGCTAGAGTAGCTTTCTCGAACCTTCGTCATTTATGAAGAAACGCGAACTACCGTCAGCGTTGCGGCTGACGGTAGTTTTGTTATATTGTTCGACGACTGGTTAAATACAATGGGATTGGTGTTTACTTCAAGCTCGCAAACTTGATTTAAAGAATCGTTAAATACTGTTTGTTGCGAAGATCTAATATATATAACTATATATATTTAACAGTAATATATTGAATTGAATGATGTCCTGCTTACCGCGAAATGTGATAACTGATATCGATCAAGGCCAGAGTGTATGGATTTACTGGAATAACAGGTGTTCAGAAATTATTGTAATTCTCAATTTCGGTGAACTTTAGCATAAATTGATATCCATCAGGTTGGTATCATATACCGACTCGGAAACCATAGTGTTAGTAACATGTACCTTTTCCGTACAATAATGTTGGTCTCGGTTACTAACACAATAAATATCATTTACAGACTCGGTATATATTATATATAGTGTGAGTTAGGGCTGAAGTCGCATTGTCGTAGACTTTATATGATTCTAGCTTCACTATTGCAGGTTTACACATTCGTCTAGGAGATTGCACCGTCCTATTATTCCACATTCTTCGACCAAATATAAAGTGGTTAAAGGGCGTAATACCGGCTCCTACTGATGAGTCGCCAGTAAGCACGAAACGAGTGTGCATGAGATTATACTTTCCGTTCATGCTGCCTTTGGTTTATCCTTCTGGTCACAACTGAACTAATTTGTTACTAGGTTCGCAAAACCTAATACATACTTGCATATATATTAGCTCTTCGCAACAAACAGTATTTAACAGTAATATATTGAATTGAATGATGTCATGCTTACCGCGAAATGTGATAACTGATATCCATCAAGGCCAGAGTGTATGGATTTACTGGAGTAACAGGTGTTCAGAAATTGTTGTAATTCTCAATTTTGGTGAACTTTAGCATAAATTGATATCCATCAGGTTGGTATCATGTACCGACTCGGTAACCATAGTGTTAGTACCATGTACCTTTTCGGTACAATAATGTTGGTATCGGTTACTAACACAATAGCCATAGTGTTAGTTTCCTTTACAGACCCGGTATATATATTATATAGTGTGAGTTAGCGTTGAAGTCGCATTGTCATAGACTTTATATGATGTTAGCTTCAATACTGCAGGTTTACATATTCGTCTAGGAGATTGTATCGTCCTATTATTCCACATTCTTCTACCAAATATATAGTGGTTAAAGGGCGTAATACCGGCTCCTACTGATGAGTCGCCAGTAAGCACGAAACGAATGTTCATGAGATTTTACTTTCCGAACATGCTGCCTTTGGTTTATCCTTCTGGTAAAAACTGAACTAATTTTTACTAGGTTCGCAACACATAATACATACATTCGATCATCGATGTTTGAGAGGTATAGCACATTACTTGATCTGCGTTTTGACTAACGCAGCTTTCATTGTTCCAGTAGTTTTCTTTTCTCGAAATATTTCGGCTAAACTTATCGATAGCCTTCATCAGTCACAATATACCTCACTAGTATAACAAATGAAACTAATGGAATATGCGCGTTATTTCCTCTAGCCAAAATATTTATACTTCAGACTGACCTTTCATTAGATATTCCCGTGTCACATGTGTGCGTGTGCATTTTCATAACTTTTTTTCATCTAACTAATTAAGACTAGAGTGGCTGAATAATAATTTATAAATTGCATGTGTTAACTATTCGTTTATTACACTCAATGTAAAATGACGTAATTGAGATGGCCCTCACACTTTCAAGTTGCGGGAGCACAATAATTCAGAAACACTCGTCATAAAAACATGCCATGAGTGATAAAACTAGAAGTACGAAAGACAAATGCACATGTTAAATTTCAATGCAAATTACTTCGGTTGCACTCAAGATAGATTAGTTAATAACATTTATTGTCATAGCATTAAATGGGCGCACGCCACGCATGTGCATGTGTGTGTGTATACATAATTTAAATAAACTTCGTTTAAATATAATTGATACACATGTACGTACATCTAAAAGAAACTCCAGTCAGTAGATATTAATTTACCTTTTGTACGCATCAGAAAAAGTATTACTTATAATTATTGTATTATAAGAATAATCTCCATATGTAGGGTGGGGGTGCAAGACACAAAATTAGGGTTTAAATAACTAAGAGATTTAAAATCAAACGATTAGTTATAGATGAAATTTAGAAAGATTATATTCTTAATAATTCATTATTCATTACTTGAACAATAAGCCCACTAATTAGTCAATCTTAATCTGATTTTCTTAAACTTTTACTGGAGCTAGCTTCAGTTTACAATTCATGCAATCGCCTTTTCCTGCCATTGGCTAATGCGGTATTCCAAATCGGACCTAACGATTTTTCAACAGCTGTTTCATTTATGATGTTATCTCTAGATTTAATTTAGATAGATTTTCTCATCAATCTCGTCGCCCTATTACGACTACATATTGCTATGCGTTTGCATTCCTTACAGTTGACAGTATGTCCAGTCTCCACTACATGACTCGCAAAATCAGATTTAGCAATATGTTAATTCTTACACGCAGTTTTATGTACACCTTTTCTTACTTTGATTGGGCGCATGGTCTCACCAACATACTTAAGACTACATTCAAAGCATGGGATCTCATACACTCCTGATGTTTCTTATGGTTCAATCTTTACTTTTTGGTTAGGGAATATAGTACCTAGTGTTAGTGACTGTTTTAAAACGGTCCATATATTGTATTTTAAAGCTAATGATTTCTTTTTCTTACTTAATATGGAGTCCGGTAATACCATGATCGTCCGCTTTTATTTACCTTAAACTAGGATTAAATTTTTCACGACGTCCGTCATTGTTGCATCTATTAAATGAAGAGGGTAATCATTAGCCTTGAATACATTGCGTAGTCTACCTAATTTTAACTTCCTATGTTTTATATCTGTTAACTTAAGATTTTTAATGACTTTAAGATACCGACTTTCATTCGATACGGGTAATTAGACTTGGGTGATATATTAATGATCTGGAACCATGGTGATAATGAAATGGTAAATTTCTTTAAATTAGCTAATCGAATGAGCGAACTCCGATTTACCTTAGAAAGGGAATCATTAGTTGAAATGCTATTTTTGGATGTCAAATTAATTAGAAATGGTCAGAAATTAGGAATACATATTTATAGGAAGGATACTTATTCAGGAATCCTTCTTAATTTCAAGTATTTTGGTGAGACCATGCGCCCAATCAAAGTAAGTAGAGGTGAACATAAAACTGCGTGTAAGTATGGACATGTTGCTTAATCTGATCTTGTGCGTCATGCAGTGGAGACTGGGCATACTATCAACTGTAAGGAATGCAAACGCATAGCAATATGTAGTCGTAATAGGGCGACGAGATTGAATAGAGAATCTATCGAAATTAAATCTAGAGATAACATCATGAATGAAGCAGCTGTTGAAAAATCGTTAGGCCCGATTTGGAATATCGCATTAGCCAATGGCAGGAAAAGGCGATTGCATGAATTTTAAACTGAAGCTAGCTCCAGTAAAAGATTAAGAACATCAGATAAAGATTGACTAATTAGTATGCTTATTGTTCAAGTAATGAATAATGAATTTTTAAGAATATAATCTTTCTAAATTTCATCTATAACTAATCGTTTGATTTTAAATCTCTTAGTGATTTAAACCCTAATTTTGTGTCTTGCACCCACACCCTACATACGGAGATTATTCTAATAATACAAAAATTATAAGTAATTATTCGTCTGATGCGTACAAAAGGTAAATTAATGTCTACTGACTGCAGTTTCATTTAGATGTACGTACATGTATATCAATTATATTTTAACGAAGTTTTTTGGTTATGTATACACATACACATGCACATGCGTGGCGTGCGCCCATTTAATGGTATAACAATAAATGTTATTAACTAGTCTATCTTGAGTGCAACCCAAGTGGTTTGGATTAAAATCTAACATGTGCATTTGTCTTTCGTACTTCTAGTTTTATCACTCATGGCATTTTTTTATGACGACAGTTACTGAATTATTGGTCTCCCCCAACTTGAATGTGTGAGGGCCATCTCAGTTACGTCATTTTAAATTGAGTGTATAAAACGAATAGTTAACTCATGCAATTAATAAATTATTATTGAGCCACTCTAGTCTCAATTATTTAGATGAAAATAACAGTTTTAAAAATGCACACACACACATGCGACAGACGAATATCTAACGAAATGTCAGTCTGATGTATAAATATTATGGATAGAGGAAATAACGCGCTTGCTTCATTAGTTTCATTTGTTAAACGTGTGACGTATATTGCGACTGATGAAGGCTATCGATAAGTTTAGCCGACGTATTTTGTGAAAATAAGAGAAAACTACTGTAACCATGAAAGCTGCATTAGGCAAAACGCAGATCAGGTAATTTCAGCTAATCCAAGTTCGCAAAAGCAATCTTCATTCAAAGAACATTTAGCAAGGTATAGCAAATGTTGATTAACAAAAACGAATAACTAATGTTGACATCCGTAGAGGTATTTTTGGATCTGCCAATAAATGCTTCTCATTAGAAAAACAAAGAAGGCTCTAACAACTTCGTTGTCTCCGTCACGTTTTGCTTATGTCCTCATTTCGATTGCCTAGTAGATCTTTGTTCTCTCATCCAGCACCAGATTGGCGTGAAAAAGGTGGGCAGAAGTTGAAGTCACTTACTTCCAAATTGGGTAATATTGGACCCACGCGTGTGCCAGGATGGGGTTATCGTGCGCATCAAAGTTCTTGGTTAGAAACCCTTAGCGATATGGCATCGAATCGAGCTCAGTGGCGATCTCGTTGCAGATGTCTAGTAGAATCATCTTCGTAACTTTATTTTCTTAGTAGGACAAAGTTAGCTGCGAGGTTTGGTTTGGATATGACGTAATACAATGAAAGCCGTAAGGAAGCTGGATTGCTGATGTTGCCTTTCCAGAATGCTAACTTGGCTATAATGTTGTTGTAAAGATGTTTAGTTTGCCTCATTTTTTTAATTATCTTGATAAATTTACTCATAGTAACTAGATATTCCTTCTCTCTCTGCCTCTCTCTCTCTCTCTCGTAAATATCCCTAATAATTTTTCTAAAATATTATTTCTGTTGTTATTTATATATTTTTCGTTTCATTCCTTATGATTTTATAACAGTGAAACATTAGTCAATTTTGATTTTTGTATGGCTGGACGTGATGATGATGATGTATGAAGATTTGTCTTACATGTGCAACCTATCATCCGTCATTGGCCTACATTCTGTCATTTTTTGGTGCTGTGTGTTATTTGAAAATTCTACGATACTAACGATATCGCAGCCCTTTTATCAATCAAAACACGACTCGCGATGGGCGATAGGTAAAAACTAATGACATCACAGTTTGCTGGGTCACAGAATTAATAAGCGCCGGTGATTCTTCCCCTATACGTTTCTGTCTGTGGGTCTGAACTTTATAATTAGGAAAATTGCACGGAGGCCACATTGCAAATTCCAAAACGGTACCATTTTGAGAAGGTCTAAACATTTTCTAGTTACTAGTCCCAATATACTATGATATATATTATAATATATAAGTGAACAACAATGCTTGAAGGAAAGATTTCTATAGATACTTAAAATATTTATTACCCGATATGAATAATTAAAATTATTTTAAATAAAAAAGTAACGTTTTTACATCATCTTGCCAGATGATTTTGTGTAAGACATGAACAAATGAAGACAAAAATAAAGTTATGTTTGGATAGAAAAATAGTCCAAGTTAAAATACACAAAGAATAATATATATATATATATATATATATATATATATATATATATATATATATATATATATATATATTCTTTATAATGCCCATTGCCTCTAAATATTACACGTATATTTCTAATTAGGAAGAAAAGACACATTAATAAAAAGTGGATAAAGGCCATTTATTTCGCTCTTCAATCATTCATTTATACACATTCGGGGTTTTCAATTGATTATGCTAGCGGTAACAGATCTGACTAGCTTTTACTTCTATTTCTTGTTTTGGCTGGTTAGTAGGTGTGTATGCGTTTGTGTCTGTGTGTGCCTGTTTGCATGTAAAGGTTATTTTCGCTGTATTGCAAAGTTATGTCTTAGACCTGGTCATTATTGTTTTGAAGGCATGAGAATTAACCATTTGTGCGCATTGTTCGCTGTTACATGTACGAGTGCTATTTTTCCCAGTGTAGTTTATCGTTTCACCTTGTTGCGCAAATTTTTGTTCTTCACATGGTAACAGCGCTAGTGTGGATTGTTTGGAACTTCTGTCACCGTATGCGCCTCTGTTATTTCCACTTCAGTTTGTTGCCAATCCGATTGTATGTTTGTTGATTCTAGTCGAGGGCCTGTTTGGTCTTGACTGGATACTAGTAGATTGTTGTTGAATTTTGTTATTCTTGGCCAGTCGATTAGAATATCATGTTGATGAAACTTTTGAATATTAAGGTCAGGTGCTTGTTGTTTTATTGTAAAGGGCTTCATAGATAAATAATAATTTTTCTGATTTTGCTTTATGTAGAATTGTGAAATTGGTCGAATTGACAGGGTGCCCCGTTGCCAATATATGATTGGAAATAGCTGATTTTCCTGACGGTGGCAAGCCTTTATTAATCAATTTCTGTGGCAAATGTTGCTGGATTCTGCTTATCAATTGCTTCTTCGTACGTCCGATATATGTGCTACCGCACATACATGAGAATTTGTAGACTATGAATGATTTGGAAAGAATTGGCAATTGATCTTTGGCATCCAACCTCATGCTTCTCTGTGTGCTAAATGCCATATTAACTTTAACAATTTGAAAGTTCTTAGTTATTCTATTCAGCCGTCGTGCAATTATTGAGGCTGGTACGGCGCCTGTAAATGGTAAGTTTAGGAAAACCTGCTTGACGGTATCCCCTATAGTGCGAATCTGCCGTGGTCTGATGTTGACATCAATGAAACGCTCTGGGTAGTTGTTCATTAGCAAAGTTTTCCTGAGGTAGCCCAGTTCTTCCTCAATCTTGTGTTCAGATCAGATCATCCTGATTCTGTTTGCTAGGTTGTTAACTAAGTTTCTTTTGTGGAATTTTGGTACACTGCTGTTGTAGTGAATGTATTTCCCTGTGAAAGTGGATTTTCTATATATGGCCAGTGTCAAATTCCCATTTACTTCTTGAGTTGGTTTGATGTCAAGTAAAGGAAAACTGCCGTCTTTCTCTACCTCGAGAGTGAATTTGATGTCTGGATCGGCTCCATTTGCTTGTTTGAGGATTTCGGAAAGGTCTGCTGCTTCTAAGATGAACAACAAGATATCATCTACATACTTTTGTAGAGTGCGCACTGGTCAATTATACCTTTTAGGCTCGTTTTTTTCCAGGTGATACATGTATACTTCTGCCGAGAGGGTTGCGATGCAACTTCCCATAGCTACACCATTGATCTGGCGGTAGTATATCCCTTCAAATGTAAATTGCACATTTTTGTACATGCTTATATGAGGCCTTTGATGTCACTGGTGTCTATAGGGAATTCAAAAATCTCATTTTTATGAGGTCACACAAGATCTCCGTTGTTTTATCCAGTGGTATATTTGTAAATAAAGATGAGACGTCAAGCGCGACCATTTTATTCTGTAGGATGATCTTCCCCTTCAGTTCATTTGCTAGTTCGAAGGAGTCCTTGATATTAATTGCGTTTATGATGCTTCGTATTGGTTGAAGTATTTTGCAGAGAAACTTGGCTGGTTAATGTTGTGGAGCGTTGATCATTGACATAATAGGCCGCATCGAAGGAGCTCCAGAGGCTGTCACGGCTTTATGAGTTTTTGGTTTGCCGTAGAACCTTGCAGTGTTTGTTCCGACGGTTTTGGCCTTTTAGATGTCTTCTATGAGTTTTGATCTAATATCGGAATCAGCCAACGATGTTAAAACATGTTTTTCCATCTATTTCAGAATTGCATTAATTCTTGATTCGATATTTGTTGAATCATCTTTCTGTTTGATATATTGTTTAAATTAAGATTGATTATATATGATATCGTCCATGGACGTTCTATAAGCGTCGGCTTCAATTATAACAATTCCTGGTCCTTTGTCGGATGTGGCGAGTCGTATCGATTTGTCTGATTGTAGTTTTCTGAGTTCGTCTATGTGCTTTTTTGTGATAATTTGGCTACCTTTGAATTCCTTCTTGTATTTTTCTAGTGCGCTAACTATCTCAGCTTTCAGTCCTTGTCCATTGAATGTATGTGGGGCGGTGTCTTTCGTTAAGTCATTGTAGAAATTTTCAGTTTCAGCCTGAATATCTATAATGTCACGTTCACTTAGGTTTCTCTTGACTACGCAGAATTTTGCTCCTCAGACGAGTAATTCTTTCTGGTGTTTTGACAAGATCACTTTTGAATAATTGTGAATAAACTAGCATAATCAATTGAAAACCCAGAATGTATATAAATGAATGATTGTAGAGCGATGATTAGTATTCACGAAACAAATGGCCTTTATCCACTATGTTATTAATGTTTTTTTCTTCCTAATTAGAAATATACTGTGTAAATATATATATATATATATATATATACTAGTCCAAAATGTTGAAAAAGGGGCAACGTAAATAAGCCCAGTTTTACATGGGGCTTCAGAAACCCAATGGCAATTTTCATACGGGAAAGAATTTTTTTACTTGCACAGTTACGGACAACGTAGATTGATTGAAATAGCTTGCAAATAAGAAAGCATACCAACACACCTAGACTTTATTATAATTAAAAACTGCTCTTCTGGCATGTTGCAATTTTTACATGGCATCACATATTTAGTTAAAGGAGTACGTGCTACACCAATCTTATCCTGCAAAAACCAGGTGGATACGAGAATTGACAAGCGTGAATTCAATCTCCTACTTCACCTGTCTAAATATGACTTCCCACAAGATAAATTACAACTAAATATAACTTTAGTTGCAAATTGCATTGGAATCTTATCTTTCACACAAGGTAAAAGAAGTTCTTTGCGGAATGTTAGCATGACGGTGTCAGCTGAAAAAATTTAAAAGCCAAAGCGTAACACAATCCAGTTCTTATTCAATTCATTGCTTCATCACTTTTACACTGTAAGTGAATATTGCACTGTCCATGCTTTCTGATGCAAAACTGATCTGCGCTATATTCCATCAGTTCTACATTTGAGAATCACAGCCTTGAAAAGCTAAAGCATCATCGTCCTCGTTTTCATTTGTAGATCTAATAACTGAATGTCATTCATTGAATTTATTGAGAAGTTCACCGGCATGCACAAAGGCTATTACAGATAAAAGGTATATCATCAACATAACGGTTGTACAGTTACTCTTTAACTACTTGGGGGGGCACAACAGGAAAACTCACGTACGCCTGTTTTGCTTTATTTTCCTTCTTTTTTACCATTGATATGAAATTTGAACGAGCTCTAAGAATGATCTTTGGAGATAGACATCTAAACGCAGCACAACGCAAATAAGCTTCAATACAGCGAAACCCGATAAAACTAAAATATTTCGCGTATTTTAAATGCAAGTCACAGACATTAGAGATTGAGGCTTCGCATAAGTACAAACCTATAAACCGTAAGTGATATCGACTTTACGCAAAGAAGCCTAACTGTATTTTTCTTGACTAAAAAATAAGCTGAACAATTCAAATTAATAAGAGACGCCCTTGATCATAAAACACACCTCAAATATTTTAATTCAGAATGAGGCTGTATACAAGAGACCATGATTGCGTTCTTATTTTGATGGTCGTCAGCACTTCCAAGAATTGCTTGAAGAACAAAGTTAAACATTTATAGTGTTGAAATTTAAAGGTAAGCGATCCATTAGCAAATTGTACGCACGAAACTAAATGACAAGTCAGACTTTTACTCATATTATACTATAAAGACACTTAGATAATAAATGTAATTAAATCTAGGAATCTTTGTCGTATGGAGCCAAATTTCAAGGTATACATCAATTATTTTGGCCGGATCAGAAACAATATATGGCTATAATCAACTAAAACTGTTAAAAGTCTTTCTTTAGTTGCCTGTATACTACGCATTAAGCATGATTAAAATGACAATTTATCGTTTGGACCAGCCAAAATATTCAATCAATTGTAATTAAGCATTGTATTTCTTATAGGTATTTAATTGACTCTGCTTCACCTTTACGTTTAATCTATTTATGCTTATTAATAAAAATTGCAAATGTTTTCAAAATGTTGTTGATTTATTTAAAAGTTCTATGTCGAGGTCAGAATTTGACTTTTCAACGTACTTTAGCGAAAATGTATTTCAAGCCACAGCATACGGTTTCCAGTAAAACTTTCAATAACATATTTGAAACAGTTATGTCCGCGCAAATTGAGATATTTTGAGTGCGCTGTATAATTGGAGAGAGTATTATTAATCTGCTGTTATTTAAATTCCGCCAATTTGATTTGAGCCATACTGATATTTATCTGCGAAATACTTTGCTCATGTATAGATTTAAGTTCAGTCGCTTTTTGTATTTGCCATGTTTTGTGAAAAATAACTCGTTATGTAAGTATATATATTTAATAGAATGCAGGCTTACAAACCAGTTAAAATGGGTGCTTTTTGGTTAAAATCTTTAGCAAAAATAGAAATTAAACAAAAATTAAAGTTTTGGCTGGTGGATTTATTAAGAAGAGAATTAAATTATATTTTTAAATAAATACAGCTAGAAAAAATAGGCAATTTTCTGCAATAATAACACACGAAATCATGCAGATTAACGTGTTTTTTTAAAACCTCAAATAGCTAAGCAGATGCATATTGCGCAAGCCTTTGGTTGCAACATACTTTCTTCAAAGTGAAAGAAACTAGATATAATTATAAACAAATTGAATATAAGTAGATGCATTCTGTGCCAGTAAATGAGTTTCCTTCTGCGCATATATCTGCTGTGGTTATTGTATACCTTATGCATTCAAATCATTTTAATCCATTTTACTTTTCTGTATTTATTATATACGATGCCATATATAGCTATCGAATTGAGATCTAGCGAAGAGAAGCTCAGCTTTTTTAATTTTGTTGAATAAATATTGTGTATAATAAGATTAGAGCTCAATTCATACAGAAAACCACTATTTATATTCAAAATATTTCCCTATCGATATTAGACCCGTGTGGTGTTCATAGAATAACACCAAAGTTGTCTTAAACAAAATAAATATTAAGATTTCCGCATAAGTGACAACTTTCTATCATAAGAATCTGATGTCGCGCTATGCATCGAGGGCTTTCTAAAAGGAGGATGGGATATCACAAATAAGAATACTTATAAATATACTCAACTTTAGTTTTCATGCAATTTAGTTTGCTCAAAACGGGATCTTAGTAACAGACATAGAAATCCCTAATTAAACGAACATTGCTTCCGCGGGTGGTGATAACGATTATTATAATCAAGGTTGCGGTCTTGATATAAACACCTGACCAATTAATTACTTACATATGTCAGTATAAACTAAGAATTGTATAGTGTAGAAGAGGCAATTTATCCAGTAGACCGGTTTTGTACTGGTCAGAATTTTCCGCGAACAGGACTCGAACCTGGGAACGTCTGCTTCGGAATCTGGTGCGGCAGGATGGCTCAGTGGTTAGGGCACCAGATTCCGAAGCAGACGTGCCTAGGTTCGAGTCCTGCCCGCGGAAAATTCTGGCCACTACATGATGAGATCCCAATAAGGACGAAACCGGTCTACTGGATGAATTGCCTTTTCTATACTATAAAATTCTTAGTTTGCACAGACATATGTAAGTAATTAATGGGTCAGGTGCTTATATCAAGAATGCAACCTTGATTATAATAATACAAATCCCTCGTTTATGTCGAGCTTTCTATTTGATGTTGTACCATAAAAGTTGCTATTCTGCAGTGCCTTATGCGCTAATTTAGCATTTGTTTGCATTCTCCAACTTTCCTCTATTATAAACAGACTTCAAAACGAATGACTTGTCAGAGATGGCCGCATTAAACGCCGGTTACACTTCATCTGCTTACAGTCTACTCTACTTGTTGCATCCACTTAGCAACGGTATAATCTGTCAGACGTTGTGCGCCCTAATAGAATACTGCCAGGGTCCGTGTCATGCGAATCAGGATGTTGTTGCACGAGGGCCGCAAGGAGACGGCCTAGTAGGCGTTATCAACCTGGTGATTGGGCACACAGACTTGGTGCCACCACCGTATTTAAATAATTTACTACATTTAAAGGTAAGTTATAATATTTTCCTAGATTAGTCACTCCAAAAAACTGTATTTAATTCTATTGTCTTGAACTTTGTAATTATGCTTTAAACAAATAATTATAAATATTCAAAGTAATTATGCCTACTTTTATTGTTCAAGATTTTAGTGGATTTATCTAACTAGCCAATAATTTTTTGCGCGGCTGATGATTACAGTTATTTAAATCAAGTTCGTGAAATCGGTACAAACACCAATAAAATTATATAAAAATTTGCTATCTCAGGCATTTATCAACTTATACTGACAACTGCATATTTTGGTGTATATATATATATATATATATATATATATATATATATATATATATATATATATATGTGTGTGTGTGTGTGAGAGAGAGAGAGAAGGTTGCAGCTTTGATTTAAATAAAAGTAAATGTTTAGAAGGATTAAAAACTTTGTATCTGCAAATTTATTTAGAGGCAATTTTCTTGGAATATTAAATTAGTTCTGAAACGCAAGTGCACGTTTTCTGCGTTTCTTCTGTTTTACTGGAGTACAAACTATTTCGAATAACTTGATCAATACAACAGATAAATCGCTTTCCGACGTGTCTCTAATGGATTAGACTACTTTGAATTCATTGTTGTTTCTAATATTCTAGATTCAGCATTATAATTTCCTTTTCAGATTAATGCATCCAAACTGCTTTTAGCTGTAATCGAAAGTCGATGTGACGGCGTTAATTCGGAAAGACTTCTTGTGAACATTCAAACAGATCGTTTGGTGAGTAAATATGCTTTATGCAAATTGTGAATTTAACCGAATTTTTCTTGTGCGGGACAATTTATAGCTCTCGTAGATCGGTAAAATCTTGAACCCTGTACTTTTCCAGATACACCGATTATTGGCCTTGATTGATGGGTTCTCACATCATTTTTAAACCCTGCATCAGCTGCTTTTCTGAAAATGATGTTGGAACAAGATTTTCCACTTTTTTTTTCAAAATTTTCGAGACCTTATTTCCAGTGTCCTATTCAGAGTTGACACAAAACACACAAGTTGTGACCAGAAGGATAAACCAAAGGCAGCATGAACGGAAAGTATAATCTCATGCACATTCGTTTCGTGCTTGCTGGTGACTCATCAGTAGGAGCCGGTATTACGCCCTTTAACCAATATATATTTGGTAGAAGAATGGTTAAAGGGCGTAATAGCCTACTGATGAGTCGCCAGTAAGCACGACGAATGTCATGATATACTTTCCGTCATGCTGCCTTTGTTTATCCTTCTGGTCACAACTTAACTAATTTGTTACTAGGTTCGCAAAACCTAATACATACTTGCATATATATTAGCTCTTCGCAACATAGGAGATTGTACCGTCCTATTATTTCACATTCTTCAACCAAATATATAGTGGTTAAAGGGCGTAATACCAGCTCCTACTGATGAGTCGCCAGTAAGCACGAAACGAATGTGCATGAGGTTATACTTTCCGTTCATGCTGCCTTTGGTTTATCCTTCTGGTCACAACTGAACTAATTTGTTACTAGGTTCGCAAAACCTAATACATACTTGCATATATATTAGCTCTTCGCAACATAGGAGATTGTACCGTCCTATTATTCCACATTCTTCAACCAAATATATAGTGGTTAAAGGGCGTAATACCGGCTCCTACTGATGAGTCGCCAGTAAGCACGAAACGAATGTGCATGAGATTATACTTTCCGTTCATGCTGCCTTTGGTTTATCCTTCTGGTCACAACTTAACTAATTTGTTACTAGGTTCGCAAAACCTAATACATACTTGCATATATATTAGCTCTTCGCAACATAGGAGATTGTACCGTCCTATTATTTCACATTCTTCTACCAAATATATAGTGGTTAAAGGGCGTAATACCGGCTCCTACTGATGAGTCGCCAGTAAGCACGAAACGAATGTGCATGAGGTTATACTTTCCGTTCATGCTGCCTTTGGTTTATCCTTCTGGTCACAACTGAACTAATTTGTTACTAGGTTCGCAAAACCTAATACATACTTGCATATATATTAGCTCTTCGCAACATAGGAGATTGTACCGTCCTATTATTTCACATTCTTCAACCAAATATATAGTGGTTAAAGGGCGTAATACCGGCTCCTACTGATGAGTCGCCAGTAAGCACGAAACGAATGTGCATGAGATTATACTTTCCGTTCATGCTGCCTTTGGTTTATCCTTCTGGTCACAACTGAACTAATTTGTTACTAGGTTCGCAAAACCTAATACATACTTAAATATATTATTTAACCGATTTCGTCCAAAATTACGTTAATCATTGAAGATAATAAAGATCACATTATTGTACAATTGCGCGCTTCGCACATAATTTATTTTTTGCAAGTTTAGCAATTGTTTAACAATTTTGCATTATTTGGTAATATATTGACCAAATTCGAAACATTTTTTAGAATTTTTCATACCATGCTATATATCGTTGAGAAGAATAACAAAGAGGTGCGCATATGATTGTCCAATTAAGAGCGAACGTAGTTAAACATCTTCATTGCTTAACTCGATATTTATGTAACCGCCAAATCACCTTGTTAAATTGGTCTTGATTTTATTCTACAATAGGGAGGTTGTTTATTTAAGCATCAACATACCACATTTACTCGTCAAGTGTTATTCTTCTGTTGCAATAAATTATTTTTATACATCGCTACATGTCCGAGCTTATTTTTTGAAAACAATTATTTAACGCCAAATACCTGGATTAGAAGACATATCCTATTCACAGAAGCATGCTTGGTTTTGATTAAACCATTATTTGTTGTATTTATTTACAGAAATTCGTATACTTTTTAGTACCAAAATCGGCTTTTGAATACCTTGACGAAACCTTAAAAATATATGCAGCTCCCACCTCCAGTTGGTTTGCATACAATTTACTTGACTGTAAATGTCGTTGGCTCAATTTCGATGTAGTTACTACATGACATTTTTGTAGTACTCGTACGCTTATATATGTTATGCAAATAAACAAACATTAATTGTGCTGGTGGTGCTAATAATTCTCTAAATCAAGTTTACAAATTTGAGATATAATTTAAACCCATTGTATCTGGCCAGTCGAACAAAATAGAAGAAATAATCTCAGTCATAAATATTGACGCATGTCGACCTTCTATGGTCACCATCAATAGTCTGGCGGGAAATTGCCTCATGTGGGTCATTCTTATTTTCAAAAGCCAATATACTGTAAATATACAGTATCGACTTTTAATATAGTAAAATATATAAATATATGCCATAAATATGCCATCCGTCTAAAATAAAATAAATATATATGCCATCCGTCTAATGGGTTCTGATTTAGTTTTAATTTCACAAACAGCTCAATAAAAGCAGTGCAGGTCAATGGAACTTTAAAATTCGAGACACACTTATCAAGCAAGCATACGGGAGAGACCTGTCAATCGTGTTTCGTCCTTCAATCCATTCAATATATTTAGGATTGTTTTTCTAGGTTCACTTTCCGCATAAATAAGAATCTGTTAAACATAATGAAAAGCTAATATTACCAATCTACACTATTATTGTATTAGCCAAGTTAATAATTGCCTAATTAGCAATGCTGTATTTGTTTTTTTTAATTTTGGTCAAGAAAATCATAATATGTGCACGAAAATCCAATGAATGACTTCGACGTTATCATGTTAGTGAAGAGTCATTTGTTTTAGTCAGCATTATAAATTAACTTAACATAAATCTGCTCCATTTGACAGGCATATCTGCATAGCTGTTTATTCATGAATCATAAATCTCGAGGCAGTTCTACTCATATGAGACAACATAAGCCTAGCCAGTACATTATAAAAACTCTGGTTACCGTCGAAATTGAAAACTATATATCATATAAAGTTAGGTAGACATGACTTGTTAACAATTGCTTTCGTCTATAGGAAAAATATTTAGCAAATCAGATGTAGAACGGTTAAATGGGGAAGCGATCCATAGCCTAACGAATGTGACAGTAAAATTATTAATTTAAAGAGATCATTCAAAAGGCGCCATCTGGTATGGTTTATTTATGGAATCTGTTCCAGTGTTAACTTCACCTTGTCCGCTACCTCAGGATTTGCTGCAATTTACTGTATTAACTCTGTTGCTTGCACAGGTTATATTTAAAATCAAAGCCCAGATAACATACTAAATAAGCAAGATCCATTTAAACATTCAATGATTGTGCTAGGGGTGATAACGATTTTTTTAAAAAAGTTTGCGAATTTTACGTAAAAACCAATCCCGTTTTATTTAGCCAGTTGTCGAACAACATAGCAAGACTAACTGCAGTCACAATTACGTGAGCCTGACGTTAGTTTTGCTATGTTGTTCAAGGACTGGCTAAATACAACGGAATTCGTGTTTACCTCAAACTCGCAAACTTTATTTTAAAAAATACAAAATCCATGATCTTATTGGCATGCTCATACATCTCTACAAATACAGATTAGGCTGGTTCGCTCACGCTCCTTGTAAAAGTGACAAAATTTTATACGAGTGTGAAGTCAAATCTAAGAAATTCACAGAAGTTGCCTCAATATTAATAAGACTTTCGCTTAGTTTTTATGATTTTAATCCGTACAATCGAAGCAAATATGTACTGACATAATTTATAAGCCACTCAGTGCGGCAGATTGTGTCAAATAAGGGCTTAAAAGTTATCGGACAGATATATTATCAGTGATCATTCAGCCGGAGCGTTTGAAGCTTTTCGGTGAAGCGCGCTGTTCACATTGTATTAACTGTATCTGTTTTCACTGAAATGCATGCTATGGTGTATAACTGCGCTTCCAATTAACAAAGAAATGATGGAGAAAATTGAATAATCCCAAATTTTATTGCCAAAGTGGTTATGCAATGATTCTGATGTAGGCCATTTTATTGGCTTGGACATCTTTATTTTTGCCAATTTATATTGTCATATGTTTAAATCGAAATAAGAAGAGAATAATGCGAGTAAATTAAATGAATACTGGAATCCGTTATTGTATAATTTATTTAAAATAAATTTTGAATCATGAAGCATTACAAAGAATATATATATATATATATATATATATATATATATATATATATATATATATATATATATATGCCAAGTGTCTCGTTACAATTAAGCGAGGTTTTGACTGCCTTAAATAAATCATTTTTCACTGTCAATTTAATATTGCAACAATACTTCTTGTCAAGTAAGCACTTTTTTCATTTTAATTGAATGCCAACCACTTTGCGCCATCTGTGCGTTTTTTATTTGACAAGAGCATTTAAACATACGGGAAACGTGATGTGTTATTGAAGGATGCAAATTCTGTCTTGAAGTATAGCTTAATTGGCAATATATCGGGGCTTAAATAATTTTAAATTATTACTGGCTTCCTTTGCTGGACTGCATTGAGAAATACTCAAAGATTTTACAAGTGTATTTCAATTAATTATTTATTTTCATTATCGTTGCATAAAATACAAAGTATAGAATTGTAAAATAATTGTGACGTTTATAAATTCTGCTGTTGTGTATTTTATGTTGCGTACTTAGCATCAAGTGAGTTCAAATAGGAACAAAAGGATAAACGAAGTCAACATAACCAAAAGATATAATCTCATGTGAGTTTTGGTATCGTGCTTACCGGTACTATTCCATATACCCACTATATATTTGGCCAAAGAACATAGGACATTTTGACGGTACAATCCCCCGTACGAATGTGTATACGAGCAGTATTGGAATTAACTTCATTTAGTCTTCGAAAATACGTTGTCAATGCCAACTCACAATTTATAATATATATCGAGTCTATAAGGAGTACCGAGACTATGGTTGACTAGACGGTACATGGCACCAGCAGAATGGATTTCAAGTTATGCTAATGTTCACCAAAAATGAGAATTACAACTATTTCTGAACACCTGTTTCTGCAGGAAATTCCTCCACTCTGGCCTTGATTCATATCATTTATCACATTTCATGACAATCCTGACATCATAAAATTAAATATATAATAGTCATACATTGATGGTTTTGGAGAAATTAAGTTTATTAAACTGTGTATTAGGTGTTGCGTACCTTGTAACAAATTAGATTAAATATAACCAGAATGATAAACCAAATTCAGCATGAATGCAATGTATAATTTCATGTGCTCATGTATTTTAAAATGCGTATGTACATGCGATTACATCTTTTGTTCTTGCTGATTTTGTTTAATCCTCCTTGTCCCATTTCATTTCATTATATATTTTGGTTCTCCGCAGTAATTAACTTATAACTGTAATTTATACTATTGCTTATGTAATGTAAATTAAGAAATTTTTTGTCTACTGATACTTTCAATTATTATGAAATCAAACATTGATACGTCAATGTATATCATTAACTGAAATATCAAGTTATTAAATAGTAGACTTGAATATCATTACAGATTCAGTTAGGATGCTAGTTACACCAAATAAAAGAGGTAAAAGCATCAAAAGTTACATGAAGACGTGCACAAGCGAACGCTCAGACATACACACAGTTAATTAATTTCTTTATGCTGTCAAACGATGTCAGAAATTACCTGTCCTACGTTATGACTAACGCAGTCTGTTTTCGTTAAACCGCACATCAGATAATTTTGTTAGATGCAGTTATGCAAAATTTTTGATTTTTTAAGCATGATTTCATAAATTAATTTATTCAGAAAGCAACCTTAGATTATATTTTATATACATTATCACTTATCCTAACTTCACAACCGTGAATCAGATTATTAATTGATTCCTTATTGTTACCACTACCCGCGCAATCAATTATTGTTTAATTTTATTGTCTATATATATATATATATATATATATATATATATATATATATATATATATATATATATATATGGCTAAAGCTACAAACAGCTAATGTTCGTGACTGCATAGAAATTGTGCAGCCGACATTTCCAGTCACGTACAATGTATGCAAGACTACTTGAGGTGAGAGCCGCATATCTAATTTTGCTTTCCATATATATATGCAATGCGGTTTGATCCTCGCTAGTCAGTTTGCCGTCGTACTCTGATGATGATCATTGAAGGTCGAAACGCGTCAGTGCGTTGCGGCTGGCGGTAGTTTTGTTATGTTGTTCGACGGCTGGTTAAATACAATGGGATTGGTGTTTACTTCAAGCTCGCAAACTTGATTTAAAGTATTGTTACCACCTCCCGCGCAATGAATTATTGTTAAATTGTATTGTCTATATAATAATTGATTCAACAAAATGAAGCATCGCTTGGGAGAAATTATAGTGCCACAAGCTAACAGTGTAAAAAAACAACATTACTATCACGAGGTATGTTGATAATAATGGAACATGCGTTATAACGAAAACAGTGACGCCGTATTCAACAATATTACTCTCTTTATGAATTTTAATATCACATAATAACATTTCTACGATTAAATAAGTTTCTCAAACACAGAGAAATGCGATATTTTTATTATTCTATCATAGCCAGTCCATTAGATGCTATTAAGTATATTTTGAAAGGTTATAACTTTTCAATTTTATATTTGGTTTGTATGCACTCGATAGTCGATTTTGATATATATTTTATTATTTACATAACACAATTTACCTATATCAGAGAAATTAATGTAGCGAGGAAATGCGAACCAATTATTCATCTATCATGAAAGCAAATAAAGTGATTATTATAATCAAGGTTGCGGTCTTGATATAAACACCTGACCCATTAATTACTTACATATGTCAGTATAAACTAAGAATTGTATAGTGTAGAAAAGGCAATTCATCCAGTAGACCGGTTTCGTCCTTATTGGGAACTCATCAAGTACTGGCCAGAATTTGCCGCGGACAGGATACGAACCTGGGCACGTCTGCTTCGGAATCTGGTGCTCTAACCACTGAGCTATCCTGCCGCACACTACGCTACACACAATTTTCAGTTATATACTAACTAATGTAACTTGGTTAGTCAATTTTTCCTTTAGGTGGAGCTCATATGGCATCCATTTAGACCCAAAGTTCCAACTAGCCATGCCCAATCTGTCATTACTGAACAGACACCACATTACATGGGGAAATGGTATTGAAATGAACATTTATATAATTAAACGAACATTGGTTGCGCGGGTGGTGATAACAATTATAATAACTGTTATCACCACCCGCGCAACCAATGTTCGTTTAATTAAATAAAGTGATGTTATATCAAGTTGGATGGTAATATAAAAACTCAACTTCCTGGATGCGTAGCACATGAGCTTGGAATGTTCCAGGCTAAAATCTCTTTAGGAAAAAGATTTGCATCCCGTTCAGTGGTGATCTGACTTCTAATGGCATTTTGATTTTTTGGCGGCATTTAGTGGTGAGTAGCATCAAAACTAGGATGAAATATGGCTAAACGTCGTGTCGCACTGTAAAATATCTGCTCTATAGTGGTCTTCATGTTCTCGTAGCTGTGTGTTGTTGAGGTTGGTACTTCTTCATAGGTTAATTCCGCACCATCTTAAAAATAATTTTCCATTTCTTGTTCGTCTGCCTTACACATCAATTGTTTTTCTTTGCTTTTAATAAGTCAAGAGCGGCAAGCACATTGTTGGCTTTAAGCTGGCCGCAAAATTAGTCTAATAACAACAGTTTACAGTTTCCTAACAAATAATGAATTTCTCATATTGGCAATAATAATTTTAACAGTACTAGATTACGCGTTTTTTATACGTACAATACTAAAGTCATTATAGTTGTGGAGTTATGTTTCTTTATTAATTTACAACGTTTAGATTAACGCTATTTGCCGATATTACGAGTTAGCCGAATATCATGCGAAAGTTTTAAAACAAAATCATGACTCACTATCTCTTGCGTCTAAGGATCATTTACTGGAAGAAACGTCATATCCGTACTATTTAGATGAGAATGAAATTGAAGAACTACGTGAAGTCGGACACAACCTTTTCATTTTGGCAATACAGGTTAGAAGTTGTTCACCTATAAGCGTTAATTTATATTTTCAATTTTGCGTTTATAAAGCCTCATCGCAGTATCTGTGGTATTTTGCATAAAATTTATTTCGTGATATGAACAAATAATTTTGTAAATTTTACCGGTTAATCATTTAGTAAATAGAATTAATATTTAATATTACTCTAGTTTTTTTTAATTTTTTTCTTATTATCGTCTAATTGAAATGGAAAGACAACGATAATTGATTGCGCGGGTGTTGCTAATATTTATTGAGATCAAGTTTGCGAGCGTAATATAAACATCAATCGCCCAGTCGCACAGCTTGACAAAACTACCGCTATTCACACTTACTAACGCATTTCGACCATCAATGAACATTATATATATATATATATATATATATATATATATATATCAATTAAGTCCTCGCTATACAGTTTTCAGTTGTTCTCTGATGATAATCATCAAAATTGGAAACGCATCATTACATGTGACTGACTGTACTTTTTCATGTTATGCGATTGGTTAAATTAAATAGGATTGCTGTTTATATCGCGGTCGCAAACTTCATTTAAATGACTATACGGAAAGTTGTTTTAATTGCATCAACGTTTCATACTATGGCAAAATATTTGTTCAATTCGTTTTAAGTTCAAAATATACTATATACAATCATCAGTTTCATTAAATTTGAATAAAATATAATACCCATGTATATGTATATGTATATATATATATATATATATATATATATATATATATATATATAGATTTTTTAATATTTATAAGTAATACAATCTGTTTAAATTACTTTATGGCGTTCAGTTTGCCGTTTGCGCATCTTCTAGAAGAGCGTATGTGTTTTCGTTTAAATTTGGCAAAAAATTTGCCTAAATATGCAGTCATGAGGGTATTCATCATGTTTTAAAACGTTAAGGCGATAATAAAAACACACGTGCCATCGTATTTTTTATTATAACGAACAAAAATAGATGATATCCTGAAATAATAACACAGAAAAAATTCTTGCGGCGAAATAATTTGAAATTTGTTTAAGAACTAGCACTGGTGTTAAGCTCACGGAATTTTTACGATTATCAAATAACACTAGTAGGAAAACATGAATTGCGAACAATTTTTAAAGTGATGTTTGTAGAATGCATAATTTATGCCTTATCTTTTCCACTTAAAACATTTTTTTGAGAGGACGAAAGCATAAAATGTACTTGCATCGTGCAACGATTAGAAAATAACAATGATGACTGAAAAAAATTGGTTGCATGAACTGCACCTAATGTGGTGTAGTTTATCATTTCAAGGCAAGTTACAAACTAGTTCTTACATTCTCCATCTGGTCATAACTGAACTAATTTGTTACTAGGTTCGCAACACCTAATACATACTTGCATATATATTAGTTCTCGGCAACAAACATTAATTCACTGTAATAGTTCTTACATTGTTTTGTCTAACGCAAAATTTCGCTTATCTCACATAGGCTATTGTAAATTGAAATTTTTTTTCCAAAATATCGAATTGCATTTTTGCAGCGCATTCGATTTCATTTCCCCGTCTGTCGTAATCCAATGTGTAGGAACGTCTATGTTGGGCCACGCAATGTTAATCCTTTTATTTCAGCATTTTGCCATATGCGTAATATATTTCACCAGATTATTTACCTTTAGAAATGGACGCAACAAATGTATATGCTTATTATTATTGACAACTCTGTCCTCAATGTTTCACTTAGCTTATAATTTTTAAAACTTTTCATCATTACGGTTTAATGCTATCAACATTTGCAGATCCTGCTTTTTGTCAGTTTTGTGTTTAATTAATAAAAGCTGTGAATTACTGTCCTTGTTTTACGTCTTTATCAAAATGTGCTTCATTTTTTAGAATAAGGTCAAGATATACGGAAACGAAATATTCCTAGTTGGCACTGTTTTCTTTGGAATCGTCATTGCTGAATTTTATTTACTCACATTATTTTTATTGTGTTTACTAAAAATAATAGAGTTAAAAATCTTTGATAATCCGTATTTTTATTATCGCTTAAAAGAATGAAAAAATTGTGAAACCGGATTTTCAAAATTGTTTGATCTGTATTGTGAATAACGCAAGTAGTTTTCTTTTTATTGTGTTTTTAAGAACTTGTGACCGACGTAGGATGCCGCCAGTGGCATCTGAAGTATCTCCGACTAACCATACCTCTTGAACTCATCTTGTATATAATTGAATCTATCGTTTCAATTTGCGAAGAAAATTTAGCGGACGCAGGAAAAGAGCACTATTTTACGATCTATTATCTACAAAAGAGCATACCCATTTATACTCGAAAATAATGAAATGTGTAGATTTACAGATAGGCTGTTAAGAAAATAAGAATAAATTGTTCGGTTTATCTGACTGAATTTTAATTTATCTTGGCATATATGAATTACATTACGATTGCAATTTTCTGTTTGAATTTGTTCAAAATATTCTTGCATAAAGATTGCCTTTTAAATTAGTAAAATACTTGTGTTATTAAACGAAATTTGAAAAGCAAAGCTGTCTTGTGTTCAACTGCAATAAATTTTAGCATAGTATTTTGCGTTTATTGAAAAAATTAAAGCATTTTGTCTTAAATGCTTCATTAATCATATAAATCTATGTACTTAACTGTCTGTGGCAGGATAGTTAAAGTAAACATGGACCAACCTTAATTAGCGAGTTTGTGCATGCAAACTAAAGATCGCACTTTCCTTTTTTCATGATCGACCACTTAAATGTACATAATTTTATCAAACAGTTATCTAGACATCGAACTACGCTTGCCGACGCATTGCTAAACATTGAGAAACTCAACCAAAAGGAAACTGCGTTTGCCAGAAACTCATTTGGCGCTGACGTGGATGCTGCAGACAATATACTTCAATATCTATTAGGCGTTGGTGGAGGTATCCTGCGGTTGCTTAGAACCAAAATCGCTGAGACTGTTTTCATTGATGAAACAGATAAAAATGAATTGTATGTGTTTATTTCATAATTCACAACTTTCTTAAAATACTATAGACTAAAACGAGCGAACCCACATATACATACATAGATACGTAAAAATATACATAAATAAATGCATACATACATACATAAATACATACATAAATACATACATACATGTATACATACGTACATACATACAAACATACAACATACATACATACATACATACATACATACATACATACATACATACATACATACATACATACATACATACATACATACATGCATACATACATACATACATACATACATACATACATACATACATACATACATACATACATACATACATACATACATACATACATACATACATACATACATACATACATACATACATACATACAAACATACATAAATACATACATACATACATACATACATACATACATACATACATACATATATACATACATACATACATACATACATACATACATACATACATACATACATACATACATACATACATACATGCATAAATACATGCGTAAATACGTATAAATTTAAATGTTTATAATCTTACATGAGCTAATGAAAATATACATACATATATACAAATATAAATAAATACATGCGATTGCCTACAAATTGAATAATGATAATAATAATAATAATAATAATAATAATAATAATAATAATAATAATAATAATAATAATAATAATAATCATAATATTAATAATAATTATAATAATTGTAAATATTCGATGCCATAAAACCGCTTGAAGTTGGGCTTCGTATATATATCTTCCTATTTATCTATTTTATATATTTAGTCGGAATTTGGGTCTAAATGGATACCATATTAGCTCCACCTAAAGGATAAATAGACTAACCAAGTTACATTAGAAAGTATATAACTGAAAATTGTGTAAAGTCTAGTGTGTGGCAGGGGGGTTTAGTGGTTAGAGCACCAGACTCCGAAGCAGACGTGATCAAGTTCGAGTCCTGTCCTGATTATAATAATTGTTATCAGCGACCGCGCAATTATATTTCGTTTAATTCCTATTTATCTTCCAAACATTTCTTAGATTTCTGATTTTAATCTACTGCCTTGAGAGTTCTTATGAATTTAGAGTTACTTTTTTACATAATTTTACCCAAGTAACAAAAAGTAAATAGATTCAAGTTGTGATAATTGCTATATTAATTTTATATTTTCGCCTTAAGGAAAGAAGAAGAAATTCCAAATTTAAATAGTAAAACCGACATTGCAACTGCTACCAGGACACAAGAAATTGATACTCAGAACGTTTTGACATTTCGTCATTCTTCAATTCGTCATAACACCTCAAATACACAAGAAAATGATTTTGGTCGTGAAGTCCAAACTGGTATGCCAAATGCGCAATTATCAGAAGAGAAAAAAAGCGATGAAAATAAACAACTAGCTCTATCATACTACTATCGTCACACAGGTCAAATTGAGGTTAGTGAGTTTAATTGGATGCCTTTTAATTTTATTTAGAATAAAATTTATTTATTATGGGTATAATAGCATGCAATAAGCCAACTGTATATATATATATATATATATATATATATATATATATATATAATGTACCTTTTTAACTGAACAATATCTTATTTACTATGTGATAAATTTAGAAGGCCGCTCTAATGGACAAATATTGCGAAAGTTCTCCAAATGTTATGTTTATTCGTACAATTCTTGAACAATATGCTTATTGTGCTTATTGTTGGCATTAGAGAAAGTTAAATACTGTTTGTTGCGGAGAGCTAATATATATGCAATTATGTATTACGTGTTGCGCACCTAGTAAAGAATTAATTCAGTTGAGACCAGAAGGATAAACCAAAGACAGCTTGAATGGAATTTTTAACCCTGCACATTCGTTTCGGGCTTACTGGCGTCTCATCAGTAGGAGCCGGTATTACGCTCTTTACCCACTAAATATTTGGGTGAGGAATATGGGAAAATAGGACGGTACAATCTCCTATACAATGTGTAAACCTGCAGAGTGAAGATAACATCATATAAAATCTCGAGTCTGTAAAGGATACCAATTTAGAGAAAGTTTTATTTTTACTCATTTATTTAATTTTTATTTAATTAAACGAACATACTTTGCGCGATCGGTGATATTATTTGTGATATTATTTGTTGAAATTATTTAAATCAAGTTTGCGATCTTGATGTCGTAAAAATTAAGCACTACATAATGTAGAAAATGAGATCTATTATAACTTATACACTTCTTAGAATATATAGACAAATATATGTATATACTGGGACGGTTTTTTATTAATAAAATCTAAGCATTGACAAAAATAATAATTCTATTCGTACCTGCGCAACCAATGTTCTTTTAATCTGACAAGTTTCGTCCTTATTGGTGGCTCATCACGTACTGCCCGGAATCTGACGCAGACATAGGGAAGTTGTATTGAATTTAAAATTTATATAATTAAACTGACAGTGGTTACGTGGGAGATGATAGCAATTATTTAATTTAAGTTTGCTATCTTGATATATACACCAGTTTTATTATATACATTTTTTTCATTATAAATTACACGTCATCTAATGTAGAAAAGTAAATAAATCCAGGAGTAAGGTTTCGTCCTTATTTTGGAACAGCAAAAACTACATGGAAAGTGATATTGAACTAACTATTTATATAATTAAACGACAAACATTTTCACGAGTGGCGATAAAAGCTATTTGAATTATGGTTGCGCGCTGGATACATACACCAATCCCATTATATATACAGTTGCCAGTATAAACTAAGAATCATTTAATTTAGAAAATGAAACTCATGTAGTAGACCTGTTTCGCTCGAATTGGGATCATTGCAAGTACTGTCCAGAATTTGGAGTGGACTAATCTCGATTCTGTGCTCGGCCGTTTTGAACTCTGTGATTCTAACCATACGGCATTAATATAGACCCAAATATCCAACTATCCACCCCCAATCTGTTATTATAGAACAGACACCATACTTCCATTGGAATTGATATTGAATTAGAAATTTGTACTTATAAACGATAGGTGATCGCGGTGGCAATGATATCATTTATTTAAATCAAAGTTGAAAGATTGGCATGAACAGCAATCTCCTTATATATATATATATATATATATATATATATATATATATATATATATATATATATATATATATATATATATATATATATACATTTAACAGTACAAAATTAACATCGTAGATCGGTTTTATTCATATTGGAAACTCTTCAAGTAGTGTTCAGAGACATATGCATTGTGCGGCAGGATTGCTCAGTGGTTAGAGCAACAGATTCCAAAGCAGATGTGTCCAGGCTCAAACACATTTCGGCGCAAATTCTGGACAGTACTTGAAGAGGTCCAAATAAGGACGGAACAAGATTACTGGATAAAATAAATTTTCTGTATTGTTGGATGCTTAGCTTATACTTGGTAGATGCATATAGTTTTTATTTCAAGCTCGCAAACTTGATGTAAATAATTGTTATCTTCACTTGCGTAATTAATAACCGGTTAACTAAATATTCATTTAGCCATAAAAATTGAATCTTTTCGAAGCTAAGATCTGTTAAGTTTATCATCATTTGTAAACCATGATTTTTTATGCAGTTCAAATAAAGTTTCGTAATCATATTTTGTTCTAGTTTCAACTCGAATCAATTTACTCGACGGCCTTTTCGATGAACGTTCCATTGCCTTAAATAAATCATTTTATCCTACATAAAACAGACACTCTACTGTATATATTACAGTTAAATACTGTTTGTTGCGAAGAGCTAATATATATGCAAGTATGTATTAGGTTTTGCGAACCTAGTAACAAATTAGTTCAGTTGTGACCAGAAGGATAAACCAAAGGCAGCATGAACGGAAAGTATAATCTCATGCACATTCGTTTCGTGCTTACTGGCGACTCTACTGTATATACTTCATATGCATAGCGAAATGGATGCGAATAGTTTAAGAGAATAGTATTTTCATTGACCGCAGCTCCTATTACTTCTGTTTTACCAACGGGTTTTATTTTTTAGAGGATATATATATATATGTGTATATATATATATATATATATATATAGCAGTAACAAAAGTGATTAGCTTGTCCGTGACAAATATAAGTCTCTGATAAACTGTCTTACTTTTCCGTGTCAGAGGAAACAGCGTAACACAACAGCAGGTAAATGGCTTTAAAACCGCTAACTATATTTTTGTGGGCATGTCTTATGTGGAGATTATGCTGCATATATATACATTAATTTGGATTGTTAGAAAATAATCAGCAATAAACTAGAAGGCAAAGCACAAGGTAAATAATCAGGATATATGGCTTGCGCGGTTCTCAAAAAATAACTATGTGCTAATGGAAAATTTAGATGATAAATTTACATAGCAGCAGAAGTAGCTGGATTCGCCGTCTAGCGAAATTTGAGTAACTGCCTTCTATTGCAGTATTGTGTGAGATAAACATAAAAATGCCAATTTTTGTGACTGTATGTATTAGGAGTTGCGGACCTAGTAACAAATTGATTCAGTTGTGACCAGAAGGATAAACCAAAGGCAGCATGAACGGAAAGTATAATCTCATGCACATTCGTTTCGTGCTTACTGGCGACTCATCAGTAGGAGCCGGTATTACGCCCTTTAAACACTATATATTTGGGTGAGAAATGTGGGATAATAGGACGGTACAATCTCCTAGACGAATGTGTAAACCTGCAGTAGTGAAGCTAACATCGTATAGTCTCGACAATGAGACTTCAACGCTAACTCACTCTATATAATTCACTCTATATATATTATATATAGCAAGTTAGCGTTGAAGTCGCATTGTTGAGACTATACGATGTTAGCTACTCAACTGCAGGTTTACACATTCGTCTAGGAGATTGTACCGTCGTATTATCCCACATTCCTCACCCAAATATACAGTGGTTAAAGGGCGTAATACCGGCTCCTACTGATGAGTCGCCAGTAAGCACGAAACGAATGTGCATGAGATTATACTTTCCGTTCATGCTGTCTTTGGTTTATCCTTCTGGTCACAACTGAACTAATTTGTTACTAGGTTCGCAACACCTAATACATACTTACATATATATTAGTTCTCCGCAACAAACCGTATTTAATTTTTGTGCCTGTATGATGTGTCGACAAGAAAAAATACTTTTTCAAATACCGCAATGCAGTTTGATCAAGTATTATTACTTCAAATTAAAATATGGTATAGCAACTGTCAATACGTAAGTTATACTTATAATTCCGTACGTTTTGAGTCTCGCATGCAGTTTTGTAAATCACGTAGGTCAAATTTGAAGGTATTAGATATTTTTTCAAATATTTCTTGTTTTGTATCGAAACCTTTTCTTTCTATACTACTGCTTGCCTATTTCTTATCAGAAAATATTTATAAAAGCATAAGAAGAACACGCTGTAAATTTATTCTCTCTAATTATTGATTCGCGTACGCAACTGTAATTCAATAAATAAACTACATAATAGAATTTACGCTGCTAAGAAATTGAAATGTAGACTAAAATAATTATTTCCTAATTAAATTTCATATTAAAAGTTACCACCCTTGTATAGAGAATATATTTTCGTATTTAAAAAAAAATAGTCAATAGATGTATTATGTAAGATTTTAGCATGCTTGCTTTAATATCGGTAAGTACGTAAATCTACAAAAATGTTAATAATGAGCATGTTTCTTCACGCGAAAATGCTTCTTCACAATGTCTGATATTTAGGAAGTAATCATTGTGTGTTATTTAAATGTAATGTTGCTTCTTTGTTTGTCTTCGCAATTATTCTGTTTTTTGATTAAATTTTAGACTTTTATTTTATGGCCAAATTTTAAATTTATTTTTCCTTACAATATTTCACAAAATTTAAAATCGTTCCGCGAACTTCGAATCTCCAATCCGCTTAAAGACTAGCATTATCTATTTTTCATATATACTATCATTTCGACGACATACGGTTGGGATACATGAATGTTACCATTAATTTAATTCATGGACTTCTTTTGCTATACAAGGTTAGTATTAATGTTGGCGAAATTGTGCTTTATAATTCAAATATTGTGGTTCTTAACTGACAATTATTGACATAGACTCCAGGATGATTCATGTCATTAAGATTTTCTTATCTACATAGAAATTAACTTCCTGTTGTTAACGCTGATTTTCTAGTTTACACTAATTCATTTTTGAGGAATTGATTATTTTAAACGAGGTCAATTAAAATATTACAGTTAAATACTGTTTGTTGCGGAGAACTAATATATATGCTAGTATTAATGCTTCTTTACCTAGTATATGCATAATTCAATGCGTATGTCGTATATATAATATATATATATATATATATATATATATATATATATATATATATATATAAATCGATTAGAGCTACGTCGATAAGAAAATATTTTTTAACCGTGTTTTATATATGTACGTGCTTTATAATTAAATTATTATTCATTATACTATTTATTTATATCTAAATGAATATATATATATATATATATATATATATATATAAAAGCAACAGAAGTCCATCTGGCTTACAATTTAAGATACGACACCAATAATAGGTTCGCTTTCTGTAATTATTACTAAATCTATCATTAAATACATTTGGATATATTAAATTGTATAATTTCAGAATTACTTTAACTGCGATTGGTGCGACTGTTTCTTCGCGAACAAACTTTTGGTAAAGTCTATTTGAAACGAGCCATGCAACCGAAATTTATGTCCACACAGAAATATATCTACAAGTAACTTAGCTAGAGCTACAGGATGCTTAATACAGATTTTAAAAGATATGTAGTCTTTTATTAAACTTTACGGGTAACTTATATCTCTCTTGCTCTAAGTGGGCTCATAAACAAAAAAGGTGATTTAAATTTATTTTATTAATTGCGATCTATTAAATCCCAATATAGAGAATATTCATTTGGATTCATGTGATAATTTAGCAAGCCTCTCCTTTTTTAAATATATGTGATATTGTTATATACCTACATATTCTGCCGTAGCATTTTAGAATCCTTTTGTTGACCATAAAATTGTCAAAATATTTCTTAAACGTAAAAGCATAGCAGGGTATATTTAATGTTGTCTGAAACACTGCTTGCCAAAACTATTTAAAGAAATAAGTAAATGTAGCTACAATCGATAATTATGTTTGCCGCAAACACGTCTTGATGATTTGACAATAAGTAAACAAAAGTTTGTATGGCTTACGTATTATCAGACATTGACAGATATTCCAATTAGATGGTGAATGTAAACTGAAGCTGAGAAATAAGTAAAGCATTTATGATAAAACACGTTTAATTTTTCTTGTTGATGTATTTTGTCTGTGTTATTTATTTAGTGTGATATATTTGATTTAAATGCAGTATGAAATATTTAGTTTTGATCAAACATAATATTACCACAAACACCCCTAGGCAGGGTATAAATCTCTTTCAAATTTTATATTTGCTTTCGAGGGTGTCTGAAAGGAATCGAGTTAGAATTCCAGTATCTTCAATACTGACGGAAAAGTGTTTCTATTTGTTAAACTTGTCGGTTAAAAAATAATTTTCTTGCTCCTATTAGACACATTAACTGCACTGACCATTTTAATTGTTATTATTATATTTGATCCCGAACAGAAATTTAAAATTAAGTAGAACTAATTTTTATTTAAGCACGCGAAATACATTTATGAAATACCTTTTTTTACAAATGTAATTTTTACATTTTTATGTATCACTAATCATTGAGATTATATAGTTTAGAAAAACATTTATGATACTAATTAATAAACTTTTGCAAATTAATGATATATCCCGCTGAGATCAATTAAGATTTTATCCGTACTGAAATCTACAGTCTTCAGCAATTATTTATTGAATTGAAACTTGCCAAATTGACTAACTATATAAAATTTAATCACTGACAGTATCACTTGCCCTGTTTTACTGCTGTCTGTCTTATAACAACAGACTAAGTGTGGTTAATTGGAACTTAAGTTTGAAAGATATAACTAATAGAGTCCAATACATTAATCATCTGACCAGAAGTAGTAGATGGTATTGAATTTCAACTTGCATGCAGGGCACACAACATTTCCGTATCCTTTGAGATGTACAAACTTTACCTGAAAGTAAACTGCCCATACTATCACAAGGCGAAATTTTAAATTTCCTTTAAATTATGTTATTTTTAAAGTGCTAACACCTCTTAGTCTAATAATATTGGTTTTGTTTGTTTTTCTCAATAGGTCGTACGTGAGGATCGCAAGCTGGAACAAATTGTCTTTCCAATTCCTGAATTGTGCCAGTACTTGACAAAAGCAACGAAGACTCAAGTGCTTGTCTCCACAAATCGAGATGATCAAGGTTCAAAGGTGCCCGATTTCTTCAGCAAAATTGACGCGCTTTTCACGGAAATAAAATTTCAACAAAATCTGTTATGTCAGTTCATTTATTGATTGACTTATTTATACCTGCATAGATATTCGCGAGTTTCGATTAGCTTATTAATCCTAAAAAAATGTGTTTGTTGACATTTCTCCAACACAAAGCTTTTAGTCAAATTAACGACACATTCGTCGGTTTAGCATGATGTAATGAATTAGACCGAAAGATATCTTTTGTACGTTGTTGTATTGAATTGTGTAGTGCGATCAGCACATTTAGAGTATTAACAGTTTTCTTTCTTGAGTGGTAGACTTGCACTATCTATTCCACAAAGATCCGATTGATCCCTATTTCCAAGCACACATTGAGTTCGACCTCGTGGTGGCTGGGTGCGAATTCGTCTGGCACAATCCTACGGCTTCCACATCATTCGTCTGAACCACTGCAAATGAGGTACGTTCAAACTTTTGTTGACTGGCACCATTTTTGGTACCTCATCTCCAGTGGTTAAGACGAATGATGTGGAAGCCTTCGGAGGGAGTGAGCGAATTAGCACCCAGCCACTATGAAGAAGAACTCAACGCGTACATGGCAATCGGGATCAATCGGATCTTTGCGGAACTGATAGTGCAAATCTACCACCCTCAAGTAAAATCGAGGATACTCTAAGTAGGACTATAGATGTTATTAAAATGGAGACTTTTACCACATAAGTAGTATATGAAATTCCTTGTGAGTAACCTGGTATTAAATACGTGTATATAGGGCATAAGGCCAATGAATTTAAGAAGGTGTCACCAGAACGTGACATAAAAACAAATTTTTATTCGAATCGCGTTTTAAAATGCTACATAAACAACACTTTTAATTATAAATATTTCGCAGGAAAATGTCCCATACATTTATACAGTATTTGTACAAATTCAACCTGCACAATATAGATAATGCACTTCGTATTATCACCAATTCTTTGATTTAGCCAAAATTGACCTACCTGGGAATCCAATCGCGGAGCATGTGGTTCAGAAACACGTGACTCATTTTTGGATAATTGGAAGATTAGGTAAAAAAACACCATCCACCATATGTAAAATTTAGTAAAAACTGAATACATAAATTGTCATAATAATTTAAGTTTCTTTTTTGACTGCGAGTATTTATAAAGGATGTAGTACACTTTCCATGTGAAAAATAAAAATAAATATTCTCAGATACAAGAACCATTTCTTCCTGATATACTACTCGAGTATCTACAAATGATTACATCTACATGTTTGTTGAAAGGCAAAATAAAAGAGAAACTTTAAACCTGAAATGAGTGTGAAATAAGGAAACAAACATTCATTTGCGTGCATCACTTCTATTTCAAGCTCAATGCCCGAATATGCTTTTTCTGCTTGGATAGATCTGGCTGCATTTTATTTGTCCACAGAATTTCTTGTGGGGCCAAAGCATTTTTTATTTCGTTTAGTATTTATCTTAAATGCCAAGCCTGAAGAACCTACGTGCAAGGTTTCAACGATATGTTGCGCAATTCCAGATGTGTTTTCACCTTATTATTTGAAGCTAGCGTTTAAGTTGCAACTTATTTTATTCGTGCTAGTAACCGTCTGGTCGGGGGAACAGCATACACTTTCAATAGGATTTTTAGATAAAATTCTTTCTTTTCCGATACCAAATATTTATGCTTCGTTTGATTTCTTCTTTCAATAATTTACTCAATCAGTTGTCTAGAATAGCCATCAGACTTTGTATGGTTTGGTGTTTTGTTATATTTGTCACCATTTCAATCTGATCTGACCAATCTGTCAAATCTCGAAAAATAACTGCGAACTGCTGATAATTTATATTGACATGCCGTGCAACTGATGTAAATAACGTGCAGTCCAGATTGGTTTAAATTTAATTGTTCCATTTAATTTCCATTAGCAACTTATTTTAGTTTTACATCTAAGAAAAGCAGAAAATCATTATTCTAATGCTCTGACATGAAGCTCAAATTTCAATGTACTTTATTGAAGCTTTAAAGCTTTGTTTGTGCTTGCCACTACGTTTTAAGGACCATAAAATTATGATCAACATGCTGTATATGCGCGTTTATTTACGTCAATCTTAAGGGATTTGTTTTTAAAATGGCTTTGGAATATCTCAACCAGCCCTTGAGATAAGGGCCCCCCATTACCACACTATAACCTATTTCGCGATTTCTCCATTAAAACTTAACTGTTCATCTTCCATGCATAGTAGAATAAGCTTCTGCAGAGTATGATCTGCCAGCGGATATGGGAATATTTTTTCGTCTACCGCTTGAATTATATTGTCTATTAAACAATAATTGATTGTGCGGGTGGTGGTAACAATTGTCTATTGTTTCTTCAATTGGATCTGTTACAAACACAGACGTAAAATCGAAAGACAATAATCTAGTTCTTAACTTTTATATATTGAATTCGCCAACGGTATAATTCCCTAGTAGTTTGTGCAATGGTTCCAGTATACGGAATAACCATTTAGTCAATACACGGAAAGGATAATTGACCTTTGATTATATTGGTCTCACTGGGCAATTTTTTGTTTTTATGCAACCTGGACATTTTTGGTGGGGATGACCAATTGGTTGAAGTTTCTGTGTAATGGCCTCATCAATTAAACCGGCTTTTGCTTAGATCTCATTTTCATTTATTACTTTGCATCCAACTATGACTATTTCATCTGATTTACTCTCCTGGCGCGTGTGATTTGTATTGACATTCAACACGTTTTCCATCTTGTTTATATAGTGTTATTTGTAAATAGTAGAAACGCTTTTGTCTGTATCATCGCGTATAATTTCGATGCCACAAAATCAATATCGTTTTTATCCGATTGATGAATTTCATAATTTCGGCCCACCGAAAGTGGCTTTAATGTTAGCAGATCGATGTGTATCTGTGATATGCTTAGTACACGTTTATTTATATCTGCGCGCCTGAAATCACACAAAACTAATGGTTTTACATAATTTTCTTATTTTCTTCATTATTTAAAGTATGCTTTCTTTGTGCGAAAAGAAAAAGTAATTTAAGTAATTACAAGAACGATTTCTTTTTCATGTCCTTCTTAAATATCTACAAATGAAGATCTCTTTACACACACTTACATATATATATATATATATATATATATATATATAATTGCTAAATGCAATAACATAAAGGAGTTAGCTATATCATAAAAATACTGTGGCCTGATTTATGTAAGCAGAAGAGGCATGTTCAGGCATTGAGCACGTCCTGGAATTGATTCAAGACATTGATTTGGGTTTGCTTACTTTCCACTCGCTCCGCCATTACATTTTCTATTTTTTGGCCTTCCAATATAAAGATATATATTAAGAGATGTTCATTTGTAGTTACTTGAGAAGAATATGTGAAAGGTACGGTTCTTGTGTATTATAAAATTTATCGTTTTGTAAATGGATAGAGTACTATGAACTTTATTAGAGCTCGCATTCCAAAAGAATTCTCCAATATTTTTCTTTTGTCTTTTATCATAATAGCTGGTAACAACAACATAAATAGCATTTTTGAAAAATGACAGCTTATTCAATACACAAGATACACACCCGATTCTTCTATGTATATATGGACACATTTATTCTTAAAAAAATTGAAAGGATTATACGAAAGAAACGGTTGTGCATGTGGTAGAATTTAGTTATAATTTGTACATATTAAGGGCACTATTAATACAAACAGACGTTTAAAATGCGTCATTCGCTCGTAGTTATACATTGCATAGCTCCGAACAAACCGCTGCGTGGCTCATACTCCAGCGCAGTTCAATAAACTCAGAGCCATTCTGTTAGACGAATTGCATTTCCTCAGTTATGTAATATTTAGTTTGTATCGAAAACTTATATTTAAAAATATCCAAACTTTATAGTTCTCGATAGACATATTCATATAATCTGTCCGTATAAATTTGACAGGGGAAAGAATAGCAAATTGAATTAATTTATTCTACTGATAGTGTGCTTTTTTGATGCTAAAGAATTCGTTGCCTTAAATTTTGTAGCCAAAATCTGCTTAAGAGCGTTGCAGATCATTCACTGGCTATACGCAGTTTACAGTCCCTTTTCCAATTTAATTATCACATTTTGGTATTTATTTCAATCTATATTTCAAAGTAGATCCAACGTATTTGTGATATTTTGATGGACATCATGGCACCTTGAAAAGATTTCACCATATATAAATTAATAACACACACACACACACACACATATATATATATATATATATATATATATATTCTTATAATTAGGAAAACACAAATAACAAAGTGGATAAAGGCCATTTATTTCGTGAATACTAATCATCTCTTATACAATCATACATATTTATACATTTTGGATTTTCAATTGATTATGCTAGTGGTAACAAATCTGACTCGTTTTTACTGCTGTTTCTTGTTTTGACTAGTTGGTGAGTGTGTATGCGTTTGTGTTTGTGTGTATGCGTGTTTGCATGTAAAGGTCATTCTCGCAGTATTGCGAAGTGATGTCTGTGATCTTGTCATTATTGTTTTGATAGCTTGAGAATTAACCATTTGTGCGCATTGTTCACTGTTACATATACAAGTGCTATTTTTCCCAGTATAGTTGATCGTTTCACCTCGTTGCGCAAAGTTTTCACGTGGTAACAACGCCAGTGTTGATTGCAGTGTTAAACGCTCACATTGTTTGGAGACTTCTGTCATCGTATGCGCCTCTGTTATTTCCACTTCAGTTTGTTGCCAATCCGATTGTACGTTTGTTGATTCTAGTCGAGGGCCTGTTTGTTCTTGGCTGGATACTAGTATATTGTTGTTGAATTTTGTTATTCTTGGCCAGTCGATAAGAATATCGTGTTGATGAAACTTTTGAATATTAAGGTCAGGTGCTTGTTGTTTTATGTAAAGGGCTTCGTAGATAAATAATAATTTTTCTGATTTTGCTTTATGTAGAATTGTGAAATTGGTCGAATTGACAGGGTGCCCCGTTGCCAATATATGATCGGAAATAGCTGATTTTCCTGACGGTGGCAAGCCTTTGTTAATCAATTTCTGTGGCAAATGTTGCTGGATTCTGCTTATCAATTGCTTCTTCGTACGTCCGATATATGTGCTACCGCACATACATGAGAATTTGTAGACTATGAATGATTTGGAGAGAATTGGCAATTGATCTTTGGCATCCAACCTCATGATTCTCTGTGTACTAAATGTCATATTAACTTTAACACTGGGAAAGTTGTCCTTAGTTATTCTATTCAGCCGCCGTGCAATTATTGAGGCTGGTACGTCGCCTCTAAATGGTAAGTTTAGGAAAACCTGCTTGCCGGTATCCTCTCTAGTACGAATCTGCCGTGGTCTGATGTTGACATCAATGAAACGCTCTGGGTAGTTGTTCATTAGCAAAATTTTCCTGAGGTAGCCCAGTTCTTCCTCAATCTTGTGTTCAGAGCAGATCTTCCTGATTCTGTTTGCTAGGTTGTTTACTAAGTTTCTTTTGTGGGATTTTGGCACACTACTGTTGTAGTGAATGTATTGTCCGGTGAAAGTGGATTTTCTATGTATTGCCAGTGTCAAATCTCCGTTTGCTTCTCGAGTGAGTTTGATGTCAAGGAAGGGAAAACTGTCGTCTTTCTCTACCTCGAGAGTGAATTTGATGTCTGGATCGACTCCATTTGCTTGTTTGAGGATTTCGGAAGGGTCTGCTGCTTCTGAGATGAACAACAAGATATCATCTACATACCTTTTGTAGAGTGCGCACTGGTCAATTATACCTTTTAGGTTCGTTTTTTCCAGGTGATACATGTATACATCTGCCAGGAGGGGTGCGATGCAACTTCCCATAGCTACACCATTGATCTGACGGTAGTATATCCCTTCGAATGTAAATTGCACGTTTTTAGTACATGCTAATATGAGGTCTTTGATGTCATTGGTGTCTATAGGGAAGTCAAAAAACTCATTTTTGATGAGGTCACACAAGATCTCCGTTGTCTTATCCAGTGGTATGTTTGTAAATAAGGATGAGACGTCAAGCGAGACCATTTTATTCTGTAGGATGTTCTTCCCCTTCAATTCATTTGCTAGTTCGAAGGAGTCCTTGATAGTGTTAGCGTTTATGATGCTCCGTATTGGTTCAAGTAGTTTGCAGAGAAACTTGGCTGGTTTATGTTGTGGAGCGTTGATCATTGACATAATGGGCCGCATCGAAGGAGCTCCTGAGGCTGTCACGGCTTTATGAGTTTTTGGTTTGCCGTACAATCTTGCGGTGTTTGTTCCGACTGGTTTTGCTTTTTGGATGTCTTCTGTGAGTTTTGATCTAATCTCGGAGTCAGCCATCGATGTTAGAACATGTTTTTACATCTTTTTCAAAATTGCATTAATTCTTGATTTGATGTTCGTTGAATCATCTTTCTGTTTGATGTAATGCATAAATTTAGATTGATCATTTATTATATCGTTCATGGCCTTCCTGTAAGCGTCGGCTTCAAGTATAACAATTCATGATCCTTTGTCGGGTGTGGCAAGTCGTATGGATTTGTCTGATTGGAGTTTTCTGAGTTCGTCTATGTGCTGTTTTGCGATGATTTGGCTGCCTTTTAATTCCTTCTTGTATTGTTCTATTGCGCTTACCATCTCAGATTTCAGTCCTTGTCCATTGAATGCATGTGGGGCGGTGTCTTTCGTTAAGTCATTGTAGAAATTTTCCGTTCCAGCCTGAATGTCAATAATGTCACGTTCACTTAGGTTTTTCTTGACTACGCAGAATTTTGCTCCTAAGGAGAGTAATTCTTTCTGGTGTTTTGACAAGATCACTTTTGAATAATTGTGAATAAAAGCGTCTGGGTTCGTAGGAAATTTTGATTGCGTAGGAAATTTGTCCAGGTCTCTCGTGAGGTCCTTGGTTTCTTTGTCCGCTGTTATTTTCATCAGTGTTTCTATCTTCTTTGTGAAAGCGGTGTATTCGCCGTCGTTCAGTCTTGCAATTTGACAACCCAGTGATTGAATGATGCTCTCAGCATCTTGCAGTTTTGATTGGTTGTCCTCGATACCATTGAGCAATAAGCGACTTATAAGTTTATTCGTCGGTTTTTGGTTATTTCTTCTGCACTGCTTGAGGAATCGTTTTGGCACAACATCTGATTCTAAACACGATTTGAAGAACTTAATTCTTTCTAGAAGTTTGGCACACGTACAGTTGGCTGCAATATAAGTGTTTAGTTCCTTACGGGTAAAAGGCTGACCCCGCTCTTTGATAATCTTTATAATGTCCATTCCTTTTTAATTTAACACAGTATTCTTATAATTAGGAAGATGTATGTGCGGTAGCACATATATCGGACGTACGAAGAAGCAATTGATAAGCAGAATCCAGCAACATTTGCCACAGAAATTGATTAACAAAGGCTTGCCACCGTCAGGAAAATCAGCTATTTCCAATCATATATTGGCAACGGGGCACCCTGTCAATTCGACCAATTTCACAATTCTACATAAAGCAGAATCAGAAAAATTATTATTTATCTACGAAGCCCTTTACATAAAACAACAAGCACCTGACCTTAATATTCAAAAGTTTCATCAACATGATATTCTTATCGACTGGCCAAGAATAACAAAATTCAACAACAATCTACTAGTATCCAGCCAAGAACAAACAGGCCCTCGACTAGAATCAACAAACATACAATCGGATTGGCAACAAACTGAAGTGGAAATAACAGAGGCGCATACGATGACAGAAGTCTCCAAACAATGTGAGCGTTTAACACTGAAATCAACACTGGCGTTGTTACCACGTGAAAACTTTGCGCAACGAGGTGAAACGATCAACTATACTGGGAAAAATAGCACTTGTATATGTAACAGTGAAAAATGCGCATAAATGGTTAATTCTCAAGCAGCAAAACAATAATGACAAGAACACAGACATCACTTCGCAATACTGCGAGAATGACCTTTAAATACAAACACGCATACACACAAACACAAACGCATACACACTCACCAACTAGTCAAAACAAGAAACAGCAGTAAAAACGAGTCAGATTTGTTACCACTAGCATAATCAATTGAAAACCCAAAATGTATAAATATGTATGATTGTATAAGAGATGATTAGTATTCACGAAATAAATGGCCTTTATCCACTTTGTTATTTGTGTTTTCCTAATTATAAGAATACTGTGTTAAATTAAAAAGGAATAGACATTATAAAGTATATATATATATATATATATATATATATATATATATATATATATTTCTAATTAGGAAGAAAAAACATTAATAACAAAGTGGATAAAGGCCATTTATTTCGGGACTACTAAATTTCACTTTAAAATTTCGGGAAAATATTTTATATTCCTACAAAAATTTTTACGTATGCTTAATAACTTGGTGTTGGCATGTATGTTTTAATATACGTATCCATTTAACTATGCATTGAGGTGTGTAAATTGGTTATCTTTTATAAATAATTAACGCCATTTTATATGTATTTTTGTATAGATTTATGCACATATATGTGTTTATGTATATGGTAACATTTTTAATATAACTGTGGATGCATTTAAGCATAGGCAAATATTTTTTTAAATGTATTATTATGTAAGACGTTAAAAATATCATTATTTATATAGATGATTACATTTTTTATTTGACACACTTATATGAATTACTTGCGTTAAATTCACGTATTTTAACTTTGTGAATTTGACATCTTGAATTTGTCTATGCATCGATGGATCGCCGTGTTTTAAAAAAAAATTATGTTTCATCATTTTTGCAATTTTTTTAATGTATGATTCTGTTTATGTTCGTACAAATGTATCTATTTATTTGTATACCTGTATGTGCTTGCATGAGTGAATACATACTTCTATGCTTTTAAATATGCATAAATAAACCAAAAATCCTATGTATTTTTGGGTGTATTCTTGTGTGTGTATATATGGGTTTATTTATGAAAAATTTTTATATGTAGGTCTGTGTCTGCTTACCAAATAGTTTCACAATTAAATATTCACATTTATGTTTCAAAATAATTAAAAGGCATGCACTTCAGTATATTTTGCACATAATAATACATAGGATTATAAGACTATTTATGCATACACAGGAACATACCAAAATATTTACATGCATACATGCCTACAAAGATACTAACATGAATACATAAATATGTGGCATGTCCAAATATAACTGTTACTGAACATTTCTACAGATTATTTGAGTGCCTTATTTATAACTGATGTTTTTCTTATAAAAATACCCGCTAAAAATAAATGTAAAGGTGTGCTCCCTGCCGATAAATAGTCCAATATCAAGTAATTATAAACATGTAACGATTGATCAGTGTGTTATGTGGGAATAACCGTCCGATTATTAAAGAAGCAAATCTAAGATCATTTTATACAAAGTACAGCCAAGAAAGAGGCAAGCAAATCCACAAAATTCCAGTGATTTATATATTCAGGTTTAAATTAGGTATTGCGTACATAGAAACAGAAAGATGAACCAAACTTAGCATGAACAAAAAGGTATAATGTCATGTACACACGAGTTTCATGCTTACAAGACGACTCCTCAGTTGGAGCCGGTACTACGCCCTATACCCTCTGAATAATGAGTCGATAAATGTAAGACTCGAGGACAGTACAATCATCTATATGAAAGTGTATTCAAGCGGTACCGGAACTAACTTCATATAATGTCTTCGACAATGCGACTTTAAAACCAACTCACTGTTTATAATATAACCGAAGCCTGATAAGCATGCCAACACAATAGATTTATGATTAGGCTAAATTTAACCAAAATTGAGCATTACTATTTACGAACGTCTATTTTTTCAGTAGATTCATTCTCTTTTGCCTTGAGCTCTTTGTTTAGAAATATTAAATTTCAAACCGAAAGCTTTCGATGTGTTCTTCAAGGCACGAAGCCGTTTATTGTGGATGCTCCACCCCCCGAAACACCGTGTCACCGCACTTGAATGAACAACATAATTTATGCAATGAAAATTGGCTAATGATCTCGTTTTTTGTGCATGCATTTGCCAAAGTTTTTAAGTTTCCACTTCGTTTTTGCATAATTTAGGTATTTAGTCTGATTGCCTACGGGTCTCTGATGCACTGTAGTTAATTTCAATCTCCGAATTGCCCAGAACTCTTGGTCTCCTGATGCTCTGTGTAATAATATTACCGAAAGTGTTCGCCTATCTTTTTTGTTGAAATTTTGCTGTGAATTATTACGAGGATAGAGATAATCCCGGAAATGTAGTATCGAAACATACTCAAAGTTCTGTAAACACGTTTTTAACAAAATTAAAATTGGACATATTGCATCATGCTCTAAAAGATTATACGTAGATTATACGACCCAAGAACGGTAACTATGCAAAATTAACCTGCATAATTATACTTCAATAACAAAAGTATTTCTCAATTTACCTTACGCATACCCAAAATTGACTGCAATGAAACTGGATTATTTCAATATAGATTTTTATGCTACTCTGAATGTATGTCCGCATGCGTTTATTTTTTTTAATGTAATTTTGTATTGATGTTCCACAGTATGGATTGTGGCACACACACCTGAAAATTTAAAACATATTCATGGTCATCACATGTTATTAATGTTTATCTAAGCAATTACGAAGGCAAAAACTCATCTTGAAGTAAAACTATTGTCAGATTTACCTTGCCATACGACTAGTAATAGGAAACATGGCATAAGTATATGCTACAGATCGGACAAATTGGGTTACTTATTACATCGCATGAACTAGTTTTAGTAGAATTAAAGTTTAATATTTATGAATAATGCTATAATTTGCAAACTTGCTTAATTCGGAAGATAAAATAAATGTGAATACGTCTATGTAACTGGTAATATTCCATGAGTAAGTAGGAATATTTTCAGTCAGTGAAAGAAAAAATTGAAAGAAATTATTGGTACACTAAGTTAAATACAAATTAGAAAACATTAATATAATTTTTTAAATGTAGAGATTTCTACAGTTAAGCGTCTATCGGATATCTTTTATTAGTAATAGTTTCATAATAATTCTTAATAATTCTTCATTTTCGCTAAACTAGCTTTTATCAAATGCGTGGAAGTTCATTATATTTCAAGTAGAAAAAACACACTTTCACCAAATAAATTTAAATAAACACATTTAAAATTTCACAGTTACACCTCCTGCATCTCATATACAGATTTACTCAAGAAAGAAACCAAAAATTAATTTCGCTTAACTAGAAAACACATCACACATAAAAATTGCTATATATATATATATATATATATATATATATATATATATATATATATATATATATATATCTTAGTGTAAATTATTCGAAAAGGAGAAGCCTAAATAAGCGTTATTTTACATTTTTTAAAAGACCATTATCAGCACATTTTTGGAAACAACGATATATTGACATCGCCTCTAAGTAGGGAAAGCCAATAAAACGCCTAGCCTTAATTATAATTAAAAGCGCTTTTTAGCACTAAAATGTAGCATCTTGTGACCATTCCGACATTTTAAATGTAACTATGACTAATTGTGTTAGTACGCTGACCTATTTGATATCCATTTGAGCATATAGGCTTATCCCAAAACTGCGAAGCAAAACCAAATTGTTTGTGAATTGGCATTACCATAGGGCTTTCCAAACCCTACGAAAAATTGTGTTTACTTACATTTTTACTTTATTGATTATTTTGGATTATTGTACACATTTTGCGCACATCTTATGTGGAATGTTTTTCGTATTTAAACAAAATTAATTTTTCCGTCTATTTCACCAGTAAATCAGTTGATGAGATGAAGCGAAAGCGCTGATGGGTAATTTGAAATTTTTTCCATAAACTGATTTAGTGTTATAATTTTATTGCGTAATTGAAGAATGGTTACTAGAGGTTTGTTGACAATCATTATATGTCTTCAGGTTTTGCTAATATAACCACGTTCAACACTTTTAACACAAAGCCGGAAAAATTTTGGCTTATCTTTATCTTGGCTAATTGACTTTTTTCCGTTTCTGGCAGCCAAAATCTTATTTGATTAAAAATTTATCATTTAATGTGAATTAAATTTTTGTTGAAGTTAGCATAATGCAAAATGTTAAAGAGTGGCTAGCTTTAAAACATATTTAGTAAACGGATAATTTTCATATCACTTTCTTATCAAGGGTTCAGGTTCGCAGAAGCATGTTTTTTTTTACTTTCATTAATTTCGGTGTTAAGCATGTTTTTTTTATTTTTAACAAACTTTATTAAAGCGTATCCGTTGTTCTATCAATTTTCACGTGGATTAAGTGCATGGAACGATTTTGCATTTTACCTCATTGTACTGATCAATCTGATTATCGCCTTCTTCTATCCGTTCAGCACGAGTGTGGATGCATCATATGATGGCAAGTTCACCTTATATTTGTCGTTATAATCATAAAATTGCTGGCGTTTTTAATATAAAAAGAAATGTTTTTTTCTTAATTTGGACGATATTGACATATTATTTTGGAATGGCAGCCTTAATTAAACTCATGGTACTCTTTCCATGTAAAAAAATGAAAAAGAAATTTTATCAGATACAAGAACCGTTTCTCCTATTCCTGTCAGGTATCTACAAACGCACATCTCCTTATATATGTATTGAAAGACTTAAAATGTTAGAAAAATGTAAACGTGGGGATAGTGTGAAATACTAGAACAACCTATCAGTTGCGTGAATCCCTTCCGGTTTAAGCTCAATACCAGAACTTGCTTTTTCTGCTCGCATATATGCAAGCAGAAGAAGCTTATTCGGGCTTTGACATGAACTGGAGGTGATTCACGCAATTGATTTGGTGTTTCTTATTTTACACTCTCACCACATTTATATTTTCTAACTTTTTAAGTCTTTTAATACATGTATAAGGGGATGTTCATTTGTAAATACCTTAGAAGAATATGAGGAAGAAACGATTCTTTTATATGATCAAATTTCTTGTTCTTTTAAACATGGGAAAGGAACTATGGATATTAACATTAGTTGTTTAAATTCACACATGTATACCTAATGATGAGTCATTCAAATAGAAGGCAGAGGTCGTTGCTCCTGTGACATATATCTTCGAGTCTTCCTTGGTACTTCAATATATCACAAGTGAATTCCGATTGAATAACTATTTCGGCTCTTCGTTAATTTAATTACCTAAGGCAAAGAAGTAGCAATTTTTATGAATATTTCTTTATTATTTATTTTCGAAAATGGCTATTTTAATCATTTGTGGCGTCGTTAAACCTCACGCCTCTCATTCTTTTAAACCAAAATTTAATTCCAGGGATATGGGCTGTCTAATTTTAGACGAGATATTAACTGTGATACGGAAATCTATTTTAATATACCGACCGTTTTATGCACGTCATCCAATTCAATTTTTATAGACATTTATAATTAATTGGTCAAATATTTACTTTAAATCGAAGTAGTTACCTTTACTTAACCAGGAATATACAAAGCGATACGATTTACAAGTCTTCGGCAATCTACGGTCAGTTGATGGAGCACAATCAGTGCATTTTTGAAGATGTAGTGAGAACAAAAACTTTGCACTAGTTATGGTCACCTCAAGTCTAAATATCTCAGTCGTCCGAACTCATTTACTAGGTACACTTTGATTTGTCCAAAATTCTCGTAAATATACTTCTACTGTCTAAAATTATAGCTTTTCGTTTTCTCGTAGTTATATGTGCGTAAATCTTTGTTGGTCGCGCACTTTATATTATATACGGTATTGAAACTAGGTCTAAGGTAAAAAAAGTACATTGTTTCTTGTTTTTACAAATAATTAATCAGACCTGCATTAATTATAGTTTAATTCTAAGAACTGAACATCTAATAATATTTTTAATTATTATTTGCTGTCAATTAATTGTCTGTATTTAACGTATACAATACGAGTTTGCATGGAATGGTTGAATATTCTTAGATTGACTATTGTTGAACAATATGAATTTGAATTCCATTTATGTGATACTTTTCTTTAAATCTAGTTTGTGAGATTGAAGTTAACACCAATCCCATTGCTTATAACCACATAACTAAACTACCGCCAGTCGCAAGCGTTGGCGCGTTTCGACCATCCATGATCATAATAGGAATACGACGGCAAACTGACTACCGAGGATCAAACCACAATGCATATATATATAATAAAAGCAAAATTAGATATCCAGCTCTCACGTCGAGTAGTCTCGCATCAATTGTACCTGACTGTAAGTAGAATTGAGAAAGAAATCATGTGTGAAATTACAAATTTACATTGAATAAAGTATATAAAGCACAGTTTAATAAAGGCAACTTGCTTTCTCCCAGAACTCAAATTGATTTTAATATCTGGTACTACAAATAGTTCTTACTTTGAAAAGGAAGGGAAAAACATTTGATTATACACATATAATACAAAAACAACGGGTAGCGGAAAACCTGAATGTTGGGAAAAAAGCGTACACACACGCAAACAAAAGTTTCTAGTTTATATGAAAACCATATACGAATTCGTTTTTTTTTCTAATTTGCTCGGAATTTAGGATGCTGCATACAACGGCCTCTGCTTTGCGGAATTATTTCATGTATTTTGCTTTAATGCGAACCCTGAAATACGACTGATTTTGAGTGCGAGGCTTAACAAAAAAAAATCTGTTCAGCTCTTGCGAAAATGTGCTGTATATTGCCTGCCCTGTTTAGTCTTAATTGTTATTGAATTCGTCGTTTAGGTAAACGAATAGTCCGTCCTACGTAGCGCGCTGTGCAGCTATGACAGTTGTATAATGTAAAGAATGTCGGACGGTTTGTATTGGACGCGGCCTATCCTTTCGCGTTAATGTTAAGCCGGTGTTCTGCTGTATAAAAACATACATTTTTTATTTTAATTCTTCTTCGAGTAAACATTTAGGATGGAGAGTTGCCTGTAGGAGGTGTGTGTTGACATATATCATATTTTGGTTGTGCGTGGATTCATTGCTCTTTTGTCATTCTATGTGCTCCATATTTGCGTCGGCCAACTTATCCCTGTACCCGTTTTCTAATAAAGTTTTTTCAACAAGGCCTCTTCAGGATACTGAAATTTTCCCAGAACAAATATCGTTTTTTGTTAGATAATTTGCGAGTGTTATCCGAATCCCTGGGTAAATTCAGACATTGCTGGAGTAATGGTTGTATCCTCCAGTTCGTGTCTGCTCTCGATATATTTTACTTTTTAAAAATGCCATCATTTCAATAACAATAAGTCAAAGAACGCCAGTTCTTCAGTCTCAGTGTTGTAATGCTCGCATGTATACTAAATGTAATTTCCCGGTTTCGTAATATCTTAAAGCATGTCAATTATTTCAAAATCTTCACTTATGAATATAAAAGTATAATCAACGTATCTCATGGCAGTATTTCTCAATGCGTGATGGTAGAGTTGATGCTTCCACATAGAGCATTTAAACATGGTTTAATAGAATCTGTTAAGAACTGCTAATCGTCATTATATAGACTTGCGTGGAATATTGACGATTGAATTAGAATAGAATCGAGAATAATTTTCAGATATCCTGTGGGTGTCGGGAATGATTGCTTTCAACGAGCGTACAGGAGTAATCGATGATATTATCAAAAGGGCCGTTTTTGAATCGATTTTGACCTCGAGCAAAATTCGATTTTAGTTTTTTACATTTTACTAGTTTGCTTCATTTACAAAGTAAAAACTATCTCGAATATTATTTGTCTTAAAGGCGGCGTGTTACCTACTTCGACCTCTCTTTGTAACTTTGTCGTGCTATACATTCTGGACGAGTGAGTGCTGACAAATTAAGCTTGATTAACACGACGTATCCTGCTATTAATACCTTTGTATAATTTATTTAAGCACATTATTAATCGCAAATCATATAATTCCCTCGGTATCCATCGATCTGTAATTATTCATTTGGCAGGGTTTGAGTTTATTTTCATCATCAAGAATATTTTAATCATTGGTATTCATTAGAACTACACCTTTTTCCTTGTCTGACTTCATTGATCTAATATTTAGCATAGAGAGAGCATATATATATATATATATATATATATATATTATTAAGAAAGTATATATATATATATATATATATTCCTTCAAATCATTTTAATTCAAATACGTAAAGCACATATATTGAAAACAAGTGAAGAAGCAATTATTCAACAAAATCCAGTAACATTTACCGCATAAATTATAAAAAAAAGGCTTGGCACCATCCTTAAAACAAGTTATTTCCGATTATATATTGGAAACGGGGCACCCAGACAATTTGACCAATTTCTCAATTCTACAAAAAGCAATCCGAAAAATTATTATATATTTATGAAGCCCTTTATATAAAAAAACACCTGGCCTAAATATTCAAAAGTTTCATAAACATGATATTCTAATTGACTGGCCTCGAATCACAGCATCCAACCAAAATTTACTGCATTCAGGCAAGACCAATCACCCCCTCGACCAGACTCAACAAACATTCGATCGGATTGACAACAAACTGAAGGGGAAAAAACAGCTGCACATACGAAGACAGAAATTTCTAAACAATATGAGCATTCAACACTGCAATCCGCATCTGAGATGTCACGAAGTGGACAAACAATATTGCGGTACAATGGGAAACGAACGACTACACGCTAGAAAATAACATTAGTACACGTAACAGCCATCAATACGAACAGTTGGTCAACTATAAATGCATCAATACAAGAATAACCAGATCCCACACATCAGTTTGGAATATAGCGAGAAATACCTTTACATGCAAAAAGGTACACACAAACACACACGCATACACACTATATAATCATCTCAAAAACGAATAGAACTAAAACTTAGTCAGATTTGTGACCACCCACATAATTATCTGAAATCGCAGAATGTACATAAATGAAAGATTGCAAGGAGAAGATATTTAGTCTCGAAATAAATGGCCATTATCCACTTTGTTTTAATTTATTTATTATAAGCAATATACTTTGTAATACTTCGAAGGAGTAGTATATATATATATATGGTATATATAGAGAGAGAGAGTGTATATATATATATATGTGTGTATATATATACAGAGTATATTCTTCCTACAGAATAACGAAAATTTGGTCTGACTCATTACATAGTCAAGAATTGGCAGTGCTAAATATACTTTTTTTAGAAATCGGGTACCCAAAAATTACGTTAAAGTGAACATGGAGCATAAACAATGACAAAAATACAAGGTGACGGCACCCAAAAAAGACGATATACGTCAGTGCACTTTTTATAGGGTAAGCACTATCTGCGATATCTACTCGAAGAAATAATACAATATTTACCTCTCGCATACCTAATAAACAATGGATGTTTGTTTATACTATATAATGTCTGTTTAATATTAACGCGAAAGATAAACTCCCTGAAATGAAAAATCCAACCTTTTACATAAATAGAAAAAGCATAGATACTCAGCGCGCTGTGTAGGCTGGACTAACCGATTAATAAAGAAAAGAATTCAAGAGCATGTAAGACGAATCAGAGCTAGCGCATGAGAGAACGTTTCCGGAATAGCTGAACAAATTGTTGATAAAAAACACATTCCAAATTAGGCGGATTTCCGTTTGTTCTCTTCAAAGCACTATACTTAAAAGAATTGCGCATAGCGAAGGTTGTTTATGCAACATTATTAATCGCAGCTCGATAAACAAAAGATGTTCCTACATGAATTGAATGTGAACTTGTGAATTGTCTATTTGTGGACGCAAGAGTTTAGGAAGGCTGCAGCGTTCATATTTCTTGCTTTCTGTTGATGGGTATATAACGTATATTTTCTTCTCCTTGGTTTTCAAAAAATTGACCTTGTATAGTACCAAATATTACAGTCAAGTTGAGGGTTTTCAAAAATAGATGGTTTTTTTACCTTTTATTTATATATCTGCCTTATAATCAATAATTGCAGACATTATTTATTGCTCAATTCGTTACACCACTGCATAAAATAGGCTGTGCTAAAATTGCGGCACATTTGTGTTATAATTGGCAGTTTTGCACCGGCTTTTGATTTTTGTTATTCTCAATTATACTCCAATTTAACCCTTTAAATATTTCATTCACACTGAATGGTAGTCCAAATTATGTTTATAATAAAGCAGACATTTAGCTAAACTTAGCTTAATAATAGATTCCTCCAAAATCATTGTATTAAATTTGAAAATAATAAACAATGTTCATTTTCACGATTGTGCTAATGACGATGTCGTAAAAATCAGAAAAAGAAGAAAAAAAATAATGTACTTGGAATAAATCCTGTCTTTTTACACATTTGTTAAGTGACGCAAGACTTTTATCGCTGTATAGGCTAGCAAAGATGAGTGCTATATAACTGATGTAGGAAAACGAAAAAGAATTATATAAAATTTCATTTCGGACGGATTTCATATACGCCACTTCCAGATGTAACTCCCTTGGGCAAACAAAACTCAGGAGTGCCAATGACGGAGATACGTAGATTAGGCTGCAAATGTTTATCTGCGCACACAGGTTCGGAAATCTAAACTGAGAAGAATAAACTACCTGTAAATTGTCTTGAAATATATAAGATTGATTTCTGCATATCAGCCAATCAGAATCATATGATACACTTAACCAATTAAAACGGGTTACTACTTGAATTTTAATGGACGATGGTATTAAAATGAGAAAGAAATGTCACAATAACGATTGAGAAGAAAACAAATTGAAAACGGATAGCGGGAATCCCTAATACAGTAGAACAGATGGAGGCAAATAAACATACTAATTTTCACACATCTGCATGCATACAATTTGTACTGATTTGTGTTATTTTGCAGCTCATCATTCTTTTCATTTAGCTGTTGACATTACATTTGTATAATAACACATGTTTTGGTTGAAAAATTGTTATTAACAATCTGTGTTTGTTGTGCATGTGTGCGTATTATAGGAGGCTTGCTTCTAATATCGCTTATGAGTGTAAGTCTCACATAATCGTCCACGTAAGCATATTTCTGTTTATATCCTACATTGAATTATTCCTAGCGTTGCTTTCCCAGTTTTCCAACTCAGTATTGATTTGTATCCACAAGTTTGGCACAGTGCGCTCTTTTGTAATTCGAGAAAGTTTAAAGCACCTCCTATTAAATTATTTTGGCATGTTTTTTTCTGCATTGGATCCATTTGGGCTAAATAAGTATAAAAGTTTAGGCTAAAATTTTAATTTGCCTTTCTTTGATTTTCTTATTAATTTTAAAATATTTTCAAAATTTAGCGCTGATTGACTGAATTTAAAGCAACTTATATTTCAAGTTGACGTTCCCGTTTGTTAATAGAATTATTATTCAATATTTAAGACTCACTTTTCAGTCTAATTATGTGCGGTCTGCTTTTCCCCCCTGTTTTTATACTTTTAAATGTGAAATAAGTTTATTTAACCGTATCTCTGTTTTATATTTATAATTAAATCTGCGTTTTACCTATTTTTCATTGGTAGACTTGCTGCTATGTTTTTTTAAGGTCTTTACTGTTAGCTCTTTATAAATTTATGTGCTTATATTGTGTTCTTTCTATATATAAATGGATTTCGCTAACGAGTATTCCATCACTTATCAAATTAAAAACCGAAATCACTTGTTTAAATTGAAGAAATCTTGGTATTCGGCCGTTTTTAGTTATTTATGCGTTATTCTTTATATTCTGAAAACAATCAACTTTTATTTAATTATTAAGCTATGAAATTATTTTAGTATCATTCTGAAGAGCAATATTATTTTTTGTTTTTTCCATCTATTTAATTATGTGTTTTTGCTTTGGCTTAGCATTAAAGGCACAGGATATACCTTAAAAAATATACATATTGCTCTAAAAATTATCAATCTTTCAAGTGTCAACTAGCAGCGCATGTGGAAGGTAAAGTTGATTACAATCAAATTTACCAAATTGGTATTGACAAACATACTAAAAGCTTTCTACAGTGCCAGCAATTTAGGTAATTAACGTGATTAGCGTTTCACGATCATTATCTCAGCACGACGGAAATTTTAAAATTGGAAAACAAACTAACATGTAAATTTAATGTAATAACCACACATTTGCTTTTCAAAATGCCATCTGTTAATTGTGATTTGCTGGTTCATTAGCAGTTTATCGTCGTGTTCTGATGATAAGTGTTTAAGATCAAATGGTAAAAGTTTAAAAAAATCGACAGTATTTGGGCTATTTAATAGTGAGTGTGTGGTTGACATTTGTGGAGTTTTCTTATTTTGAGAAGACAATTTGGACTTTTTTTAATTCGCACCTTAACCCATACGATCAATATTAGCTTAAATAAAAGTAAAGTTAATGATGTTGACAAAAGCAGCAAAAACTTAACGTTGTAAACTGTAAATAAATGTTGCAACCATAATGTGGGTCTAGATCGAGGTATGCAATACTACTAGGGCTTAGAAACACATACCTGCATTTTAGTATATTACTTATCCGTTTCGTCCTGATGCCCGTTAAAAACTTTTTCATCGAAGCTAACAAATGGGAGTTGGATCGCATCAAAGCGTGAAACTTTTTTGTTGATCTACAAGTGGGTTTGTTTTAATTTAGAATTTGCAAACGTGACATGTTTAATTCACTATTGCCTGCAACTTTTTTACTTTTGATAACAGATGGATGGAAATATACATCTACATGGTATAACCGGTTTGTCTACCTGTTTCTGCTCGTATTCACTATATTGATTTTCTTTACACGGGTTAAATTTAGTCGATTATTGGCTGTAGGCTGGTTTATCTCCAGTGTTGCGTTGCTCTCCTCACATTTGAGCGTTCAAAGTGTTCTCTACGTACTTGGCGTATTAAATGTAAGTTTACTAATGTCTTCACCCATTTAAAAATGAAAAATGTCAATACAGAATCAGTGTAGGATTCAATTTTTGCCGAGATTACAAAGATAATTTCACAATTATTTAATTACAAGTTACGAGCTTGATATAATCAGCAATCCTATTATATTTCCATTTGTCAATATAAACTAAGCATTGTATAAGGTAGCAAGCTCTATTCATCCAGCAGGTGGTTTCTTCCTCATCAGGAACTCTTCAGCCACTGTCCAGAATTTTGCCGCAGACGTGGCTCGAGCCGGAATACATTTGCCTTGGAGTCTGTGACTCTATAACTTACGATAATCTGCCGCGCGGTACAAGCAACATTCAATTATTAAGTCATATTTTCTTTCCATAAAATGGAAATTTAAAATGCAGGCATCACAGTCTAGTAGCGTTCTGGCGAAAAGAAAATGACTTATGTTCACTATTTTCCAATGTCGCTTTTTACGTACGCGGTTTCTAGCTTTGCACAAACATTTTCACAAAGATCCTATTAATCAAAATTTCCATTTCGTTTTTGTCTTTGATCGGGCTTGGTTTGTAATTGTCCCAATGGAAGTACGGTTCTATAACATCTTTGTTTACTTACGACGTTTCAGTGCCAAATTTCCAGCACCATCCTCAGGCAACTATAAAAAGCACAATACTCACAATAACAGATTTAAGCAAATGTAGTAACCTCGGTCTGAAACCGTTCTATTTATATTTTATTTTATTGACTCTGAAATTATAAGGAGGTAACGATTGGTCTGCTAATTGCAAATATGTAGATTTAGTTGCTAGGTGAGGGTTCTCATGTGCGCTAGACATATGCATATATTGAGTTTAGTAACTGAGACAAATTCTCCGTTTAAAGCCATTGGTGTGTCAATAAAATAAAACACAAATAGAACGATTTCGGAACGAGGTTACCACATTTGTTTAAATCTGTTATTGTGAGTATTTTGCTGTTTATAGTTACCTCAAGATGGTGCTGGAAATTTGGCATCAAAACGTCGCCAGTAAACAAAGATATTATAGAACCGCATTTCCATTGGAACAATTACGAACCCAGCCCGATCGAAGACAAAAAAGAAATAGAAATTGTGATCAATCGTATCTTTGTGAAACTGTTTGTGTCAAGCTAGAAACCGCGTACGCAAAACACGACATTGGGAAATATGAATCTGGCACTCCGCAATCAAATTTCAAAAAATTATTTTTACTATGTTTTATATGAATGCATTATTATTTATTCATAGTTCCAAACGTGTTTTTTTTATTTTCAAATTAAAAATGCATAGAATATCTAAATTAAAGTTTACACATTGCACAATTTAAATTTCTTTCGTTAAAATAACGCATTCATAATTGAATTAAATATTTTCATTTTAATTAATTCGGAAATTATACATTACATAAAAAAATGATGCAAAAGGGTTTCAGATTTTTGCTTCAAATAGAATAATATCTCATAATCTATTAAGGAATTTTAAATTTTTTATGTGCTAAGTATGGCAACCACGCCAATAAAAGATTATAGCTACGATTAATACTGAATAACCATCCTTATCTGGTGAATAATTCATTGCATTTATGGTTATGAAGATTCTTTGTGTCACGCTCTCCAGTTGTCAAATTATGAATAAACACAGTTAACCACCATTAATGCAATAAATTAAAGTTTTTTGTAAAAATGACAAAACCTTTTAAAATGTTATTTATACATTTCAATCAAAAGCGACATATCGACTATAAACTGTTAAACCGCCGTTGATTTTTAAACTCAGCGCCTGGTGTTTGTCATGTCAATAATAAAATGGCCGAAATTTACCTCTTCTCTCTCTTCCTATTGATGCAAATACTGTATAGAGTGCGACCATTTGATCGTAGTGCCTGGTCGATAGTTTAAAAACAGAAATTATTAAGACAAATTATAATAGTTTTTTAATGCGATGTAGACCAATGCAAAGATGCAACGAATAAAAGGAAGTTAAAATTTATATGTTCTATTGTTATATACAAAAATATTCGAATCGCTTACTACAACATATTTGGTAACAAATATCATTAAAATGTACTCGTCGTTATTGATTTAAAATTTTTTTAGCTTTATGAAATTGACAGCCTTTTTCATTTTGCGCCCGTCTTCTTTTTTATATATTTAGCTCACGAGTAGAGGCGTTTGCCTTGTTCATATTTTTGAAAAGCATCGATTTTGCGTAATTCATCAAAATACTGGCAAATTCACGAATACAGGTAAGACAAACATATTTTCCCCTCAATTTTTACCTCTCTCATGCTTTTCAAGTATTAGACTATATCATTTGTTTGCTTAATACTTTAATGCAAATCCTTTTTTATTCTCCAGATGCCAACCTCGATTCCAGTAGCAATGTGGATGAGGTAAGTCCTGTATAAATTTGATCTCAATAAAAATCTAATTATCTTGAGAATAAAGTAAATTTTCTAAAGACAAAAATTGATGGGTTTCATCCTTCTACCCTCATTAAAATAATATACGCCTCTCAGACTCTCGAAAAGCTAACAAAAATTATTCTTAAACATTTATTTATTGATTTACGTTACTTTCACAGAAATGGCTATCGTAATTTGAAATATATTTCCTCTAATTCGAAATCTTTATTTATTCCATACTGTATGTTGATAGGCAAATTATTTGTCATACCTCTATATTACTGATTTTATCATCCATTTAAACCACGCAGTTATCTGATGAATTTATAGTTCTGCTCATTTATATATTGATCAATAGGTTTTAGTAAAAATGTTGTATACCGTATAAATAAAAAAAGTATTACGATCTTTGCGTTTTCATTCTATTAACCGTATCTCTGGCAAACTTTGGATTCCTCTGTGCAAATCATAATAATAATGTTTATCCTTTGATCGTCTTTACGAGTATGAATATTATATAACCTCGTTTGCCTTTGCACAATATTCCACATGACCGATCTTTGTATGCATACAAGTTTTAATAGAATTTCTTTGCCACAATTGCTAAATTTCCCACGTCATTACGTCTGTAGACGAGGAAGGCAGCTAATGTATTCATTAAGAGTTAATTAGCAAAGAGAAGCAATTGTCACATCAGACCAAAACTACAAAAATTCTGTTTTATTAAATGAAGTACATTTTCTGTAAAAGGGCTTTCTAAATTAGTTTCAATTGTCAGTAATTCTCGAGTTGGAGTCACGCTGATTACTGTCATTGCTTCATCGCAAGGCAACCGAAACAGTTGGTACTGTTGTCATTTAAGTTAAAACATGGTTCAATTGAGCATTGCGTGTTTCTTCGCCTGGCTGCTATCATACTGATTTGGCTGATGTGTGCAATGCATGCATCATGAATGATTAACAAAGATATTTTCTACAAAAGTAGAATCCTGCTGATAAAAATAAACCCATTGTGAATGTTTGTACAGAAGATTAGGAAACGGTGTATTTTTCCATAGAATACAAATGAGGAGAGAAAATTGAACGGCTTAAATATAGATTATGCTCTTTGTTGTTATTCGCGTACTCTGTTTCTGAATTCGTTTTTAGGCCCACCTCTAAAGTTCATATACCTAGTGCAAAAGGTAAAATTTCTCTGCAATTTATATCTAATGTAATCTTTAATTGGAATTTTACCAAGGAGCAATCTTATTTAGGTTGATGTCGAAGAAGATTAAACTCAAACATGTTGCATAGCATACCAACTTAGTTGGTATAAAATTATATTCTTGCTGCATGTAACTCAGTGATTAAACATATATGGTCATGCAAAACATGTGACCCACAATCATAAGACTTCAAATTTAATATCTTTAATGGAGGTTGGTACTACAAATTTTCGTTGTTGACTACTGTGCGAACTAACGCAATTTGCTCATGTACAGAAAATACCGATTGGCTTGTCAAGCTTCATGTGGTGTTACCGTTAGTTCTGAATTAATATTTAAACATTCCAGATAAACCTTTTTTGTGTACTACTATTTTTGCAGCGTTTTCGTTCTTTAAACCAAATTAATTAATTTCTTTTATTTATCTAATAAATCAATTGATAAGATGGAGTGAAAGAACTTCTTTTCGATGTATTATAGCTTTTATTTGTCATACCTCGTAATAGATGTTTTGCGTATTTGTAATGTAAATTTTCGAAGGAATCTCCATTTCCAGCATGACATTGTAATCACCAATACAGCCTGCTATTAGTGTGTTGAAGAATAAGGACAAAATTGTCAATCAGCCGACGCTAAGTATCTATGAGGATACCAATAAACAGATTCTGTATTTGGTCAGTTGACGACAATAACGCGGTTGACATTTCTACGGTTATCTGAAATGTTGATTTTCGTTGTAACGAATATCGTTGTAACCAATATCCTTGTTAGTCTGTTCTTATATTTCCATCCCTGACACGAATTTTGTTTTAATTGAATCACAGGTAATTAAATTTGGTCTTGATGAAAACGAAGTCAGTAGAAAAATCCAACATGATCGCCTGGAGAGTTTCCTTTGTTCATTTTACTTATCTGTGGTAAAAAAATTAATAATTTATCCAAAGCAATTCTAGACAATGCGGACCGTTTACCATTAGTTGTGTCTATTCGTTTCTCGGCTTATTGTGCATTAAGTGATATCTACCTATTAAACAATTAGTTCAGATATGATCAAAAGGATAAATCAAGGACAGCATGTACGATCGTTTCGTGCTTATTGGCGATTCATCAGTAGGAGCCGGCATTACGGCCTTTTCCCATTATATATTTTAGTAAGGAATCTCGGAAAATAGGACGGTACAATCACCTTTACTAAAGTTTAAACCGGCAGTAGTGAAGCTAACTTCATACAAAGTCTTCGATAATGCGACTTCAACGCCAACGCATTATATATAATATCTTTTACCATATCTGCAGTGAGTACCAACAATATGGGCATTATATCAGCACCCAATACCTACATTGTGGTACCGAAAACATACATGGTAGAGACATCATGGTTGCCGAGTCGGTACATGGTACCACCACACGTGATTTCAATGTACGCTATAGTTCACCAAAATATTGAGAATTATAAATATTTCTGAACATCTATTACTCCTGCATTTTTACCCGTGATTTATGCAAATTGTGAATAATATTTAACGACATGATTCCATGTTGGCCGAGGACGTTCATTAGTTGCTTGTTTTAGAAATCGCTTTTATTGGAAATAAGGTTTATTCCCGTGACTATTTATTGGTCAATTTATAAAACGTTTTGCTTATTGATAATTGTTCTAAATTTTGCTTTATAACTGGTTTGAAAGATGTAAATTCGTGTAAAACTACTAATTTCTTCGCTGTCCTTTTGTATAATATTATATCCAACTTTACATTGTAAAATACTTTATTTATGCGTGTTACTTTTACTGTAATAAATAATATTGAAAATTAGCTTCGAAAAAGCTAGAATTTGAAAACTTTTCTGTTAAATTCCTCTATTGCGTGATATAGTTTTTTAATAGTTAGAGTTACGTATTAAATCATGTTTGCAAGCCTGAACTAACCTCGAATCTAATTGTATCTAAACAGTCGCACAACATAGCAAAACCTCCCCCCGTCTCATGTGACGATGTGTTTCAACCTTCTATGATAATCATCGGAGCACGATTATTTGAGACAACCAAAAATGAGAACCGCAAACATAATTTTGCCTTTGTTATGTTTCTATTGCAGTATAAACTTCGCTAGCCACTATGCCATCTTGCTTCGTCAATCATACTGGAAGGTTGAAACGCGTCAGTAAGAGTGAATGATGGAACTTTCCCAATATTGTATGAAAATCTAGATATTATTTGATTGTTTTGTATATCAAACTCGGAAACATGAAATGAAAAGTTATTATCACTACCTCGAAGTCATTGATTTTTTATAGTTTTCAATTATGTACTCTATTGAATTTCCAATGCCTATCTCAAAAACCCGTTTTCTAAGTGGCATAACGAGCTAATCTTGTCATATATTGAAGTGCATTTGATAGAATTAATAGATTATCCCATAATTGAGGATAATCTTGTCGTCACATTGAAAATAATACGATCTGTCCAAAAAGAAATTCTGTTTTCTCTCATCAACTGGTTTCATAACCCTCTTTGTTTTTTAGCTTTATTAAAGATTATTTTTATATTTCTTGCTTTTAAAACTAAGAAATATCCAATTTACATGAGAATAATTTCCTATTTCGGCTCTCATTTTATCGCAAATTCGCCTAAAAATGTCCTTGTTCCCGATATATATTTCATATAAGCCTTGGCAAATAAATATTGCAATGCACTGTCTATTGTAATTCGAGGCCACATTTTGTCGAAAAGCATTCAGTTTTGCACTCGTGACCATCAGAGATAGAAGGAAAAATCAATTTGGAATAACATGTTTTGCTTTGCGGAATATTTGCCTTTCTCAGCTGTCCATATAATTCATAAAGCAACCACTACCAATCAAAGGATTCCTTCATGAATTGAATCAGGTTCAGAAAGCCAGATATAAAGCCAAGATTTACATGTGCGAAATTTCAAGTTGAGTGTGGGTATATAAATTTAGATTAATAAAGTTCGTCAGAAACTAAGATTTGTCTTTCGATTAGCCGACTGAACTCTCTATCTCCTCTCTGTGTTTCTTTCAATATTGTTATCTTTACTTGGTATGATGGGTATATACTTGCAGTATAGACAAATTGAATCTATTTACAGTTTTTTGGTAATTTATCGTTCTTGCTTTCTTCAGCTTTCGTCGCATTTAAACAATGAAGCCATTGGTTGTTCTCGTTCTGCTGTCAAGATATGTGATTTTGTGAACGCGAGCCTCAAGGAATACTACTTTCCATTTTTCGAACGACATTCAGCAACATTATCTTATTTGGCTTCTATGAGCAAAGATGCAACCCATCTATTCAATAACATATTAAAGTTAATTAGCCAGGGGCCAAGATCTTTAACTCTGAGCATGATATTCACCATACTCAGTCTTCTTGGCCTATTTGTACATCCGTTTTTCTACAGTCTCGTAGTAAGTTCTGAGTTTTTTTATAAAGCGCATTTTAATAAGCACTATAAAGGCAAAATTCAAAACACATTTTATTCGTTCCAACTGACAAGAAACACAGTATGAATTTTACGATATTTAGCTAATTAACCAATTGAATTTTTACCTTTACTGACAAACATCTTAAGTTTACACTGACAATGCGTTTAAATGAATGAACTTGTACACATAATTCGATGGTTAAACTAAGTCATTTATGATTAGATACTACAACTTAGTCTTGCTAAATTGTTTTTAAATCTAAACTTTTAAGAAGAATACATTTTTAATTTTTATAAATCGAATATTTATAACAGTTTAACGAATATTGGTTGCGCGGGTGGTGATAACAATTATTATAATCAAGGTTGCGGTCTTGATATAAACACCTGACCCATTAATTACTTACATATGTCAGTATAAACTAAGAATTGTATAGTGTAGGAAAGGCAATTCATCCAGTAGACCGGTTTCGTCCTTATTGGGAACTCATCATGTAACGGACAGGGCTCGAACCTGGGCACGACTGCTTCGGAATCTGGTGCTCTAACCACTGAGCCACCCTGTCGCACACTAACTTGGCTAGTCTATCCTTCCTTCAGATGGAAAGATCGCAAGATCGCAATCTTGATTATAATCATTTTAATCACCGCCCGCGCAACCAATATTCGTTTAATTATATAAATTTTCTTTTTTACCACTTTCCCATGTAGGGTGGTGTCTGCTCAGTAATGACAGATTGGGGATAGTTATTTGGAAATTTGGGTCTAAATTGATGCCATATGAGCTCTACCTAAAGGAAAAATAGACTAACCCAGTTACATTAGTTAGTATATAACTGTAAACTGTGTGGTGTATTGTGCGGTAGGGTGGCCAGTGGTAAGAGCACCCAATTCCGAAGCATACGTTCCCAGATTCGAGCCCTGACCGCAGCAAATTCTGGCCAGTACGTGTTGAGTTCCCAGTAAGAACGAAACCGGTCTACTGGATGAATTAAACACTGTTTGTTGCGGAGAACTAATATATATGCAAGTATGTATTAGGTGTTGCGTAACCTAGTAACAAATTAGTTCAGTTGTGACCAGAAGGATAAACCAAAGGCAGCATGAACGGAAAGTATAATCTCATGCACATTCGTTTCGTGCTTACCGGCGACTCATCAGTAGGAGCCGCTATGACGTCCTTTAACCACTACATATTTAGGTGAGTATTGTGGGAAAATAGGACGATACAATCTCCTAGACGAATTTTTAAACCTGCAGTAGTGAAACTAACATCTTATAAAGTCTCGACAATGCGACTTCCATTTTTTTTGGTGAACTAAAGCATAAATTGATATCCATCATGTTGGTACCATGTACCGACTCGGCAACCATAGTGTTAGTAATCTGTACCTTTTCGGTACTATAATGTTGGTATTGGTTACTAACACAATAGCCGTAGTGTTAGTATCCTTTACAGACTCGGTATATATATTATATAGAGTGAGTTAGCATGGAAGTCGCATTTTCGAGACTTTATATCATGTTAGCTTCACTACTATAGGTTTACACATTCGTCTAGAATTTTTATCGTCATATTATACCACATTCCTCACCCAAATATATAGTGGTTAATGAGCTTAATACCGGCTCCAACTGATGAGTCGCCAGTAAGCACGAAACTAATGGGTATGAGATTATACTTTCCTTTCATGCTGCTTTTGGTTTATCCTTCTGGTCACAACTGAGCTAATTTGTTACTAGGTTTGTAACACCTAATACATACTTACTGGATTAATTGCTTTTTCTACACTATAAAGTTGTTAGTTTATATTGACATATGTAAGTAATTAATAGGTTAGTTAATGTTCGTAACGGCATAGAATTTATGCAATCGACATTTCCTGTGAAGTACAATTTATGTGAGACTACTATAGATGAGAGCTGCATATTTTATTTTGCTTTCCTTTTATATGCAACGCGGTTTGATCCTCTGCAGTCAGTTTTCCGTGTGTATTCTGTTGATTATCATGGAAGGTCGAAATGCGTCAGTGTCTGCGATTGGCGATGGCTTGACTATTTTGTTCGACGAATGTTTAAATACATTGGGATTGGTGTTAACTTCAAGCTCGCAAATTTGATTTAAAGATCTATTTTCATAAGCTGTACATTCTTAAACAACTTAGACGATTTTGCGCATTAAACTCTGATAAATTCTCGTTGGTAAATCATTAGTGACAATGGTCAATTCAAACGAATTTCAACTTACGTAACAAAAAAATTTACCTTATATAGTTAGGTCTCATTTAGACTGAAAATTTGTCATAAGTCTGCGGTTCCTCGACACAATGGAGTCATTGACTAGCTTAAATTCCAGCGGTAAGTTAGATAAATGGCAATGGCATTCTAAATTATCACGAAATTCTAGACGTCTACCACTGTAGCAATCAAGGAGTCTAGCAAAGCATTCTAGATAAAAATCTTGTACATTAGAAACTGTAATCCATTGTTGTAAACAAATGCCACTAATCAAGAAATATTACAATGCAAAACGAGGAGTATAGTTCATTTATGTACTAATCAGCTAACTTTATTCTACTTATTGCTGACAATATTTGATAAATTTTCGTATAAAAAATAAAACGACTATTTTATGACTTTAAAATGCAATTTTACTTTTCCCAGATTTACAAAATTTGTTATCAGTAACCATCACTATCAAAATGATTTTGCACTTCCTTTAATCTAATTTGTCGCATTAATTTATTTCTTTCGTTATAATGCATGTTCATTTCTAGGTTTTTATTCTATGTTGTGAATGGGCTCCACTCAGGCAAACAATTATTTTCGGCGTATAAATTGCGAACAATTAATTGCTTGGCGATAATAATAAACGCCGATTTCAATTTTACCGTTTTTTTCAAACATGTGATACTATTAAAAAATAATTGATTGCGCGGGTGGTGGTAGCAATGATTTAAATCAAATTTGCGAGCTTGAAGTAAACTCCAATCCCATTGTATTTAACCAGTCGTCGAACAACATAGCGGTAGTTTTGTTATATTGTTTGACGACTGGTTAAATACAATGGGATTGGTGTCTACTTCAAGCTCGCAAACTTGATTAAAATGAATATGATACTATTTCAAATCTAGTAATATCATTTATAGCATACATCCGACAATGTATTCTTATTATTAACGCAATTTATTGAAAACCATAGTTACTATTATAGTTTTAGTTTTTTTAAATTTTACTATAAATCTAATTTTCACGTTTTTTTCTCCCAGCAGAAACAACAAGTAGACAGCATTATATATTTGTATAAATCTATCCAAAGTTTTCTCTTTAAGTTGATGAACTGATTTAGTCAGAATTATAAAGAAAGACTATAAAGAAAAATTCAAGTATTCTAAAAACTATATACGCGATGAATTTCAGGATTTAATCAAATTTTAAAATTTTTACGATATTTTTATAAAGATAAAATCAGAAAAATCTGCTGCAAAATGAGGACACAATTTCTTTTGTCTAAATGAACATTTAAAACTTGTTATTTTTGTGCAATAATTAACTATTAAAATTATGTTGAAACTGCTGAAATTTATTCAAAAAATATTCATGTATAGAGGTGCTTATTCGTTTTAAATAAATTTGATTTAAAACTTTTAAAGAGGTCAGCATACATCTACATTTTTAACTTTTATCAATTATTTTAACCCTAGAATGCCTTTTAGACATTCAACTTATATATATATATATATATATATATATATATATATATATATATATATATATATATATTCAAACAGGCACACACACATGCACAAAAGCATACATACTTACAAATCAGCATAACAGTAATATAAGTAAAACCGAGTCAGATTTGTTGACACACCATCATCAAATGAAAACCCTGAAAGTATACAAGTGAAAGATTGTAAAGCGAGTTTAATAATCTAGAAATAATAGGCCATTATCCACTTTTTATCAATGTGTTTTTCTTCCTAATTAGAAATATATATATATATATATATATATATATATATATATATATATATAATATTAGCTTAGTTTTGCGTTTGAGTACAATCATTGCAAACGAGAGCCAAATTGAATTATTTTTCATGTTTAGTAGGCCACATATTTCCGGTAACCGAATATACATGGCCTAAGCATTAATTTAGAATCAAAGGTTTTTATGTTAATTAAGAACCACAGTCTAATTAAAATAATGAAGTTCTCCAGGTTGTGCTATACATATGTCATTCAATAAAGATGTTATTTACCGTTTACAGTTTACGTCACAAACATTATTTAAGTTGGTTAATATTCCGATTTTTACCATGGTAACTTACCTAGTTGAACAGAAATTTTCACGTGCATGAATGCACTGATAAGCATCAGCAACGATTTGAATAATCCAGATTGTAAAACAGACGAGATTTAGAAATTTCACAATAAATTATAAGGCGCAATTGAACAGAGATTCTAAAAAATATGTATTATAAACACTGGTATACTCTTCAGTGACTATTTTTTCAGGCTGACCGATTAAGGATTCAATAGAAATAATTAATTTTAACACAATTAAAACGGTAAGTGCACTTTTGTCCGACAGGTGTGATGGTCATTCTAAGAATTATCTTGAATTTGATTGCTAGAAATCGCTGCGTAGCGTTGTCTAATAAAGTTAATACTTTTTAGAATATGCTCACATAGTGTAATATACAAATATCCAATACATATAATGAATAATAATAAACCCCGTCTCATCTACCAATAATCGCAAAGTTAGTTTTAGTAAAATAAGATAGACTGTCTGAAACTGTATTTTAGCCATTTTAGAAGACGTGCTAAAATCCTTTAATATGAACATGATTTTAAATGAAAAAGCATAAATAAACAGGTGATAGTTATCGACAAGCACGCAAATCGGCTTATCGGAATTTTGAACAATTTCGATGAATATCAGATTATCCTCAGGGCTATTAATAATTAATAATTTATTCATTTCAAACAGGATTATTCAACGTGCGCCATAAACCAATAATGAAGCGTAATAGATGCAAGTAACATTTTTTAAATGGCATGAATTCAGAGACTTAGCTTTGATCATATGCATAGATTCCGTTTATCAAAAAATTTTCAGTCAAGAACGAAACATTAAGAAGACGTCTTGTGGTAACTGCTTACACAATGTTCATGACATGGTCAACGCATTTGTGCTACTGAGATCAAACGCGATATCAGTTTCTGGGAGACGGCATGCGAATGGCTTAAACTCGGATTTTTAAAACCGCATACTCCAAACTTTCCCACCATACCTCATTTGGACCTTGCCAATGTATCAAGAAACCAATTTCAGAACGATAAACTAAGATTATATTTCAATAGATGTGGTACCAAAATATTGTTTACCAAAAACTTGATTTCAAAATTTTTAATGTATAAATTTGTTATTTGAGGCACTAATGGATTAGTTATTTTAAAATAGATCGATTACTAAGCTTTTCATGTAACATATTTATATATTTCTTACTATTTTTAGTTAATGTAGATTATATTGCAAAAAGATAAATTATGAAATATATATTCGACCTTGCTTTTGTTATGTTACCATTAAAGGTTTTTTTGAGATTTCTTATGACAATAGCATTTCAAATGTGAGGCCTAGCGATTATGTTCATGATTTTTTACATTTTTAGCTTCTTGAGGTTATCAACAGAGACGAAACAATGCTGAATGTTATTCAGGCTGTTACACGTAATGGACGTTCTATTCTTTTTACTGCAATTTTGGCCGTCATAATGATTTTTCACTTTTCCATAATCGGCTACGTGTTTTTTCAAAACGATTTTATTGTTGAGGTTCAACCTTTGCTAGAAACGACAATGTCTGCCGGCATTCAAAATGATAATGGTAAGCAAACTACGTAGATACGCCAAGTTTAAATAGAACAAACAGGTTTAAAATGAAGGTGTTTGTCTAAGGTGTTATCTTTTAATATTTCATTATAATGAAGTAGAAAAATTTGCTTCATAATCTCGATAAAATTTGGAATAAAGTTTTCGTTGCTAAATATTATTATATAAGGATCATTTGGTTTATGAAATTATCGTATTCAAATGATACTGCTTACAAAGTTCTTCCTATATTTCATACCAGAGTAGATAAAATTAATTTATATTTAATGCAATAAATATTTATTCGCGTAGACATTCCTCATATATAAAAGACTAAATCTATTTATTTAATTTTAAAATTCGAAACAAGCAGAGGTTTTAAGTATATATAGACCGGGAAAGAGTTAAATAAGGAATTATTAGCACACATTAAGGCGAATGAAATTTGTGTGACAAAATCTCTGTGAATTAAATCTCTATCGTACGGTTGTTTGCCTTTTCTATTAGTTTTTATTGTGAATATATAAAATCTCCTTAATATATTTTTCTTTTAGAATGTTTTACGTTTAAAATATTTATTGCTTCTAAATTTTTTTAGAAGTTTTGCTCAAAAAGAATTCGCTTCGAGCAAATGGGGGCAATAACAAAGCAAATTGGAAAAAATTAAACACTCGTAATTGTATAAATATGACTTCATTAAAAGAATAATCACACTTTTATCATCGTGCGAAATGATGTTTAGTTGTATTTCTCCTTTCTAAATATTCTGGAATCGTCATTTTGTGTTTTGTTTTATTTCTTTTGTTTCAATTTAGAAAATGTCAGAGTCAGTTTATTATTTTGCTAGTAAATCATTTGATAAAACGCAGGTGAAGTGATTCTGGAACTGTGTAGATTTGTTCAAATTCATACACGAGAATAAATCTTTTAATTATTTGAGAACAAACTTTCAACAATTCGAATGGAGGTTAGAAACCGTTTATTGCGAAGATATAATGCATATGTAATTTTGTATACGTGTTGTGCACCTAATAACAAATTAGTTCAAATATATTCAAAAGGATAAACCAAATACGGCATAAACGTAAATTCTACTCTCGTGCATATTCGTTTTGTGCTTACTGGCAACTCATCAGTAGGAGCCGGTATTCTGCTCTTTAACCACTATATATTTGGGTGAAGAAAGCGGGATAATAGGACAGTACAATTTCCTAGACGAATGTGTAAACTTGCAATAGTGAAGCGAACATCTTATAAAATCTTCGACAATGCGATTTCAACGCTAACTCACACTATATAATACATATACCAAGTCTGTAAAGGATATTAAAACTATGGCAATTGTGCCAGCAACCGATACCAACATTATAGTACCGAAAAGGTACATGGTATTAACATGATGGTTATCGAAATATGCTGTAGTTCACCGAAATTAAGAATTACAACTATTTCTGAACACCTGTAACTACAGTAAATCCATAAACTCTGGCCTTGATCGATATCAGTTATCACATTTCGCGGTAAGCATGACACCATTCAATTTAATATATATAGCAGTTAAATACTGTTTGTTGTGGAGAGCTAATATATATGCAAGTATGTATTAGGCGTTGCAAACCTAGTAAAAAATTAGTTCAGTTGTGACCAGAAGGATAAACCAAAGACAGTATGAACGGAAAGTATAATCCCATGCACATTCGTTTCGTGCTTACTGGCGACTCATCAGGAGGAGCCGGTATTACGACCTTTACCCACTATATATTTAGTTGAGCAATGTGGCAAATACAGCGGTACAATCTCCTAGACGAATTTGTAAGACTGCAGTAGTGAAGCTAAAATCAAATACAGTCTTCGACAATCCGACTTCAATGCTAACTCACTCTATATAATATATGCACCGAGTCTGTAAATTATACGAACACTATGGCTATTGTGTCAGTACCCGATACCGAAAAGGTGCATGGTACTAGCACTATGGTGGCCAAGTCGTTATATGCTACAAATATGATGGATTTCAATGTATGCTAAAGTTCAGCAAAATCTAAAATTAAAAATATTTCTGAACACCAATTACCGTAGTAAATCCATACATTTTTTCATTTTCTTTTATGCTGTCTTCTCATTAGTATGCAAATTCATCAGTGTATTAATCTCGCTGATCAATTTTCCTAATCTATTTGTTGATTTGGCAACAATTTTCTTGTGCAATTGTTTTGAAACTTCCTTTAAATAATGACGTCTGTATTGATATTTAAATTGTAAGACGCCATATTTGTATACATATTAGGCTTGTCAATTCTTAAACCATCAGTTGCGTGTCATTTGCAGAACATTAAAATTGATTAATTAAAATTGCTCAAGCAAGTACTCGTAAGAGACATATTTTACACGAGTTATTAATGAGCCATTGTTTTCCTATACTCTACCTAACATTGAGTTGTACTTTAGAACGTGATTCAGACTGGGCGGATAACGTTTATACCGAACACTGGAATAAGTACACGTTAAATTTCTGCGTCGTAAATATATATATATATATATATATATATATATATATATATATATATGACCTATGTAAAATAGGCCTTTTAAGAAATTGGCATGGACGTTTGATTTTCTTATCTATCACGAACAGCAAAAATACCGACTTATTTATTTGTCTAGAAACACGAGAGTTATGTGAATTGGCTATAAATTAGTCTAATTAAATGTAATCGTATATTTAATTTACAGTAAAATAGTAATTTTTCTGAATTAATCGCATTTAGTCATAAGCCTGGAAAATATATATGGCTTAATTTTACTTGGCATTTTAGTGAACAAAATTTTTTTAAAAGCCAGAAGGTTCAAGAGCCAGTTATCTCTAATTAAATTATTTATATTTTGCAAATGGCAAATTCTGGCCAGCACATGATGAGTTCCCAATAAGGACGAACCGATCTACTGAATGAATTTCATTTTATACACTATACAATTCTGAATATGCTGACAAATATATGTGCTAAATGGGTCAGGTGTTTATATCGAAATCGCAACCTGGGCTAGAGTAATATTGATAATCATGTTTGCATAAAACTTGTACAAAAATCACGCCTTCATTGTTATTTACAATGAAGAGGTAGTCTTAGTTTATGGTGAAAATCTTGTTAGGCGTTCATGATTTCATCCTTGTGTATAATCGTCAGGACACACCTGTTAGGAACAACATCGCAATTTAAATTGAAATATCGAGAAAATTATAACGTTCATTTTCATACTCGTCTAGCCCTGCGCACACTGCATATGATTCGTAATTCTAGATTTAAATTATTTGAAAGACCTTTTCTGCTTTCTTACCTTCATTCACATATTTTGTTCCACGAAGAATACTTTATTCCACGAGTGGTACAAATTATCAGTGATACATATTTCTCTGGTTTGTAGTAAATTACAATCTACAATTTCATAAAAGTCGTGGAGTGTGGTAATGGAAAAGCCGCCAGTTGCACACACTAAAACGCAGTGACCAAACTTGAAACTCATCAAAGAATGCAATTCATACGCCGCATAGCCAAACAATTCCAACATGGCACATTGAAGCAACAGATTAACACAAGTTGAGTTGCTCGCTTACACAACAGTCCATCATCAGATTGTGATTTGTATCTGCGATTAAATACTGCTTGATGCGTAGAACTAATATATATTCAAGTATGTATTAGGCGTTGCGAACCTAGTAACAAATTAGTTTAGTTGTGACCAGAAGGATAAACCAAAGGCAGCATGAACGGAAAGTATAATCTCATGCACATTCGTTTCGTGCTTACTGGCGACTCATCAGTAGGAGCCGCTATGACGTCCTTTAACCACTATATATTTGGGCGAGGAATGTGGGATAATAGGACAGTACAATCTCCTAGACGAATGTGTATACCAGCTGAAGAGTAGCTAACATCGTATATTCTCGACAATGCGACGTCAATGCTAACTTACTCATATATATATATATATATATATATATATATATATATATATATATATATATATATACTGAGTCTGTAAAGGATACTAACATTTTGACTATTGTATTAGTAACCGATATCAACATTATGTACCGAAAATATACATGGTACTAACACTATGGTTTCCAAGTCGGTACATGGTACTAACATGATGGATATCAATGTATGCTATAGTTTACCGAAATTGAGAATTACAACTATTTATGAACACCTGTTACTCCAGTAAATCCATACACTCTGGTCACAATTGAACTAATTTGTTACTAGGTTCGCAACACCTAATACATACTTGTAGCTACGGTCTCAGCTGCCTGGATATTTTTTTAATAAAAACATTCATTCAGATTATTTTATAAATAGAGCCAGACATGAATAAGCATAAAGGTTTATGTTTTGCTTATTCTAGTAAATAAATAAAATTAAATAATAAATAAAATTTGCTGTAACTTTACAAATATAGTTAATGTTGATGATTTGTTCAAATTAAATGCTGCAGTAAATTCGCATGGACTCAAATAATCTTGTTTGAACCAATCTATTTTCGAACTAACGGACCAGATTTAGGCTATTGTGCTGGCTGTTGTATGGTACAATATGCACAGTAGCTGTTTTGCGAATATTTCGCTAATTTTCTTCGTGACTAAGTCTTCGCACCTCTTTACTCGGTACCATTTTTATTTTTATATTCTCTTTTCAATATTCCTGCTATTAATTTAGAAAAAATGTAGTTTACTGTTTAATTTTAATTAATAAGTGTAAAAACTGACCATAGTGTAGACATTTATGTACTCAAGTAACAGATCTTTACGCATCTTGCACAGGTATACAGACTCCTATCAGCACGAAAACTATACTACTCCATGTGTACGAATTTTCTAAAGGTATTCGCATGAGTGGACTGATGTTTACTCAATAATCTGTGTGGGTTTATAGACTTCAAGGTCATGTAATTTTTTTTCCACAAAAAACTCGTCTTTATAAATTATTAACACACTGAATGTCTGCATTGTGCAATAACAAACTTGTTTTTAGTCCAATCCTTGAGGTTGGACGTGAAATATATGATTTGCTGCTTAATAAGACAGCCATTGTTACAATAATATGCCTACATGTAACACAAAGACTTGCACCAATAATTTGTATTACCAAATTGACATTTATCTGAATGTTACTATGTGTCAACGAGGAAAATTTTAATCACCATTATTAGTCGCTATGCAACCGATCTTTTTTTCAATAACCAAAACAAAGATATTATATTGCAACGCACTGACGCTTTTTGACCTTCGATGATGATCATCAGAGTACGACGGTAAACTGGCTAGCTGCTTTCCATATATATGCAATGCGGTTTGATCCTCGCTAGCCAGTTTGCCGTCGTACTCTGATGATGATGATCATGGAAGGTCGAAACGCGTTAGTGCGTTGCGACTGGCGGTAGTTTTGTTATGCTGTTCGACAACTGATGAAACACAATGGTAATGGTGTTTACTTCAAGCTCGCAAATTTGATTTAAAGAATTTTTACCACCACCCGCGCAATAATTATTGTTTAAAGATATTATGTTTCAAGCGTACCTATTTGTGTAAAGGCTATGCCAATCTGTTGTTGTGATGTAGAATTTAAGCAAGAGACATTTTTCATTAATATGTTCTTGTCCAAACGCCAAATCATAATTGTTTCGTGTTTCTCAGCGTTATCTTCCATTGGTTTTGCAGAATCAACGCAAAAATAAAATATTGCAGATATAGCAGTAACGTACATAGAGCAATCAGAGCAAATGACTTTGGTAATTTGAAGCAATTCCTGAATTAGACCGTTCAAAATCAATTTTAAAATTTGCTGGAAATGTTAATTAAAATTAAAATTTAATGAGTAATTATTAATGAGTTTGTTTTGCTTAATTTATAACAGCGAAGAAATTTGACATTTTCCCTTTTTGATATCTAATTAGATCAGTTATTTCAGATCTTAGGTAATTTTAGCATACTTAATTACATTAGTAAAACTGGCTAGTTCCTGCTTATTTTTATTAAATATTTATTAAAAACTTTTAAACAATTGTGATCCCATAGTCCATAATTATTTGCAGTCCACACATTTCTAAATTATATTACCCATTTTATCTTTGGAAATTGTGTTTCATGCATTATTGATTGTCCATCTTGCTAATGACAACCATGAAGAGATACGGCAAAAAAAACTTTAAAAAGGAATGACCTGATAAGAATAACAAAGCTGTACGGTTCTAGCATCACGTGATATATATCTTTACTTACCAAACTTCTGCGCAATAAATGTTATCGTTTTTCTCTTTGGTAAAGATATATACAATGACAATTTATGTCATTACTCAATAGAAATTATTGAGTGTAAATTTAATTGTACATATCTAGATATGACCGAAATGTGTACGTGACTTTTTTTGTAAGATCTTTTCTCCTAAATTCCCTATTTACTATTTTTCTTCTCAAACTTAAAAAACTTTGCACAAAATCGCTTGTTTTCAAATATTGGAAGAATTCTAGTAGTTGGTAAGTGCTTAATATGCATCGATTGGTATCTCACTCATGATATTACGCATCTTACTAGCTTGTTTTGGGGTCGATTATACGCCAAAAATCAGTT
>JAQBSW010000404.1:150000-208761 GCA_029291075.1 Eudiplozoon nipponicum
TAAAATAACTTTGAACGTGTAAGCAGCGGTGTTTGTGATTATACTAAGAATATTTCGATTTGGTTAAAACAATCTTTTTTGGGTTGAATATATATATATATATATATATATATATAATTATCAGTTGATTAGCATAAGGAACCTCAGTGTCTTGACTCGATTGAGGTATTTTCATATCTAGATGACTTGGCTTCGCTTTCTATTGATGATTTTAACATTTAATTTAAAACTTCTTCAGCATACTTTTGCTATTGATCAGCGCGGTCAAAGCGGTTGCGTTTTATTATAAAGACTTACTTCGTTTCGATGCGGTAGATGTTCAAAATTGTGAGGAATAATTGCATACATTATAAAGACAATCCAGACTTGTAGATTATATGCTCAAGCTTTTAATTAAGGTTGCGATCTTGATATAAAAACCTGATGCATTATTAAAATACATTTGTCATTATTGCATAGTGTAGAAAAGGCAATTAATCCAGCAGGTTGGTTTCGTCCTTATTGGGAACTCATTACGTACTGGCCAGAATTTGCCGTGGACATGGCTCGGACCTGGGCACATCTGCTTCGGAATCTGGTGATCTAACCACTGAGCCACCCTGCCCCACACTCCGCAGAGTTTTCTGTTTTATACTGAATAATGTCTCTTGGTTAGCCTTTCCTTTAAGTAGAGCATATATAGCATCTCTTTAACTCAAAAGTTCCACCTAACCATCCCCAATTTGCCATTATAGAATAGACACCACATTACATGCTGCCTTTGATTTATCCTTCCGGTCATAAATAAACTATTTTTTTACTAGGTGCGCAACACCTAATACATAATTACATATATATTAGTTCTCCGCTACAAACAGTATCTAACTGTTGATAAAAATGATTGTCGGTATATGATACACTTAAGGATAGGTCTCAATGTGTCTTTAAATGATTTAGGTTAGAAGGTTCTTTACCAGCTGCCTGTACGAAGACTGTATTAAAAAAGCCTAGAAATTTTACAACGACATCGTCTTTTTCAGAATAGAATATTGTGGATTCCGTCTACTCTTTTGCAATTTTTTCCCTTTATTTGGCCTTAATATCATGACACTTCTCTAAATCTTTAGCCTATTTGATTTTTTCCCTATAAAGGTAGTTGGTAATTACGCCGATTTTTGGAATAACAATGTTATCGCTTAATATATTCTCCGTTTGCCCTACCTCCTTTGCATGCGTTTCGATCCACTCGAAGCAACGTGTCATGACCAAATCACGTTTCCGAGAGAACGAATAAATGTCGTCCATGTTAATAGGTGAATGTACGATGAGGTCAAAATTTTGGCTTCATAGATCTTGCATTTAATTATGATACAGCGAGTTTTACTGAATCTAGTATTGGATCCAATGTGAATTGCGTGTGCTCTATTGGAATTTGTCATTCGTTGTGGTTGCTTTTAAATCGCGTCTTTGTGGCGAATATTACTGCTCACTAAATGTTTTCATTGACTTATGGCCGTTTCATTAGTATATGGGATTGACTCAATATTCTTCGCCGTATTTGATAGTCAGATTAGAACAAATATGATTCATTAATTTCACTGGTATTGTATTTATTATTAAAGTATTCAGATTGGGTTGGTTATATTTGTTATTTTGAGAGTGATTTGCAATTAATTGATGAAGTTTTCATTTTTTCTATTTTTTGTAGCTAGTCGTTAGTATTATTACTTTATATGAGGTCTATTTTGAAGCAGATGATTTAGACTTGAATTTTGAAGTAAGAATTTCTTTGAGATTCATGTTCGAGCTGCTTGTATAAATATACAAATATATACATATTTATAAGAGGAAAAACAACAGACCACGACAGATTCGCACTAGAAAGGATATCGTCAATCAGGTTTTTCTAAACTTACCATTTAGAGGCGATGTGCCGACCTCAATAATTGTACGGCGGCTGAATAGAATAACTAAGGAGAATTTTAACAGTGTTAAAGTTAATAGAACACAGAACATCATGCGGTTGGATACCAAAGATCAATTGACAATTCCCCCAAATCATTTATAGTCTACAAATTCTCATATATGTCCGTTGGCACATATATCGGACGTACGAAGAAGCAATTGATAAACAGAAACCAGCAACATTTACTACAGAAATCGATTAACAAAGGCTTGGCACCGTCAGGAAAATCAGCTATTTCCGATCATATATTGGCAAACTGGAACCCAGTCAATTTGACTAATTTTTTCAATTCTATATAGAGCAGAATCAGAAAAATTATTATTTATTTATGAAGCCCTTTATTTAAAAAAACAAACACCTGGCCGAATAATCAAAATGTTCATGAAAAAGATATTCTAATCGACTGACCATCAATAACAAAATTCAACAACAATTTACTAGCATCCAGGCACGACTGAACTCGCTCTCGAAAAGACTCAACAATTATTCGATCGGATTGGCAACAAACTGAAGAGGAAAAAACAAATGCACATACGGTGACAGGAATTTCCAAACAATATAAGAGTTCAACATTGCCACCCACATAATCAAATGAAAACCAAGAATGTATATAAATGAAAGATTGTAAAGTGAAGTTTAGTATTCTCGAAATAAATGGCCGTTATCCACTTTGTTATTAATTTTTTTCTTCCTAATTAGAAATATACTGTGTAATATTCGAAGGCAATGAGTATAATATATATATATATATATATATATATATATATATATATATATATATATATATATATATATATATGGTAGTGCATCATGCGGTTAAATTCTGAAAATAGTACAAAATATTAAACACATTCGGCCTTCTGGAATTTTGTGGTTTTCTTATAAAATACTTCGTCTTTCGTCTTCACGATTGACTGCAGTCTGCGATAGGTAACAAGACCAGTTCAAATTCATTCTGTAGTTGCTTATTGCCACAATTTGTTTTTTTCTGTGAGTACTGAATGAATATCTTGAGGATTTAACGGAGAAAGACATTCTGAATCTTCGTGAAAAATTCCTAAAAACATGGTACTACAGCAAATTCGGTGGACGAGTAATCAATACCAGGCCTAGTGAGTACCCATCAATAATTAAAAACGAATATCTCTGCACCTGAAAACGTAAAGAAATCACGATTTTATCGACCTTCGAGCTCTATCAATTGTCCCGCAATAGGTAACTGTGGAAACAACGTGAAAGAAGACAGCGCTGCACAATAAAGTATCTTTTAAAGATAAAAATGATAAGCAGTCTGTTCTTCAAAGGATTATAAAATGAAGTATACTTTCAATGCAATATTTAATTCAATTACTTTTTCATAATAAAATTCCTGGTAAGTCACATGTTCAAATGCGATAGATGTTCCTGTTTTTTTTACATATTTTCATAATAAAAAGGGCAAGTATTAGCTTGGCAGTGTTGCTCGATAATGTTTTGTAGATTGGAAACTTTGGTTCTTGGAGCTAGGAGTACGAGTGTGCGTGATGAGGTATCAAGGATACTGAGAAATAAGTTGTCTCTGCATGGGATGGTTTTTTCACCTTGTACATTATCTGCAACGGATGGAAGCGAATTGGTTAGGGATATAAGTTTTTTGATGGACTTCTATTTCGCTAAATTGATCAGATGTGTTGTTAAGAGCCGCTTCTTTTCTAAACTTTTTTTGTATCTAAAATTGTGTCCGATCCTGTAGTTTGCCTTAGAGAATAAATAAGAAGCTTCTCTGTGATTTTGTGATTTTATTCTGCAGTTTTGTAATAAAACGATAGTTCCTAGTTTCGTTTTTGTTTGAAATATTTATATAAAGGAAGAATCTAATTCTTAAATACTGTTTATTGCTGATAACTAATATATATGCAAGTATGAATTAGGTGTTGCGAACCTAGTAACAAATTAGTTCAGGTGTGACCAGAAGGATAAACCAAGGGCAGCATGAACGGAAGTATAATCTCATGCACTTTCGTTTCCTGCTTACTGGCGACTCATCAATAGCAGCCAGTGTTACGCCCTTTAACCACAATATATTTGGGTGAGGAATGTGGGATATCAGGACGGTACAATCTCCTAGACGAATGTGTAGACCTGCAATAGTGAAGCTAACATCATATAAAGTCTAAGACAATGCGACTTCAACGCTAACTCACACTATATAATATATATACCAAGTTTGCAAAGGTTACAAACACTATGGCTATTGTGTTAGTAGCCGCTACCAAAAATATTGTACGGAAAAGGTACATTGTACTAACACTATGGTTTCCGAGTAGGAACATGGTACCAGCATGATGGATATCAATTTATGCTATAGTTCACCGAAATTGAGAATTACAACAATTTCTGAACACTAGTTACTCCAGTAAATCCATACACTCTGGCCTTGATCGATATCAGTTATCACATTTCGCGGTAAGCATGACATCATTCAATTCAATATATAACAGTTAAATACAGTTTGTTGCGGAGAACTAATATGATGAGTCGCCAGTAAGCATGAAACGAATGTGCATGAGATTATACTTTCCGTCTATGGTGCCTTTGGTTTATCCTTCTGGTTACAACTGAACTAATTTGTTACTAGGTTCGCAACACCTAATACACACTTGCATATATATTAGTTCTCTGCACCAAACAGCATTCCATAATATAGAAAAGACAGTTCATCCGATAGATCGCTTTGGTTTTCATTAGAAACCCTTAAAGTACTGTTCAGTATTTTGCCAGAAACATGTCTCGAATTAGGGAACTCCCTATTCTGAATCTGTGACGCTAAACACTAAAACGCACTTCAGCACGTTACACATAATTTTCAGTTTAATACTTCTTCGTCAGTCTTTCCTTTAGGTGGAGCCTATATGAAATCTCTTTTGGCTTAAAGTTTCAACTAGATTACCATATGTATCGTTATATAGCAGGCACCACGCTACCTGTGTAAGTGGTATTAAATTTTACATTTAAATATTAAAGCGATCATTTTTGGTGTGTGGTCTATAATGATAAATTGAGGTGAGCAGTTGAAACTTTATATCTAGAGAGATGTCGTATGGGCTCCATCTTAATAAAGGGCGAAATAAAAGAATAAGTTAGTATATAACTGAAAATTCGGTGTAGCATGCTGCATAATGGCCCAGTGGTTAGATTCGCAGATTCCGAAGCAGGAATGCCTAGTCTCGAGTCTTCTCCGCTCAAATTCTAGGCATTAGGCATTGAAGTTTCAATAAGAACGAAACTGGTCTACTCGATAAATTGCTTTGTCAGGTTTTTATGTTGCTCTGTCTTTCTGACAAATGTTTATTTAACGGGATTGATGTTTATTTCGAGATCACAACCTTGATTAGCATAAATAAACTCTATTGTTTTAGTTTTTCTCTATTATTGAGTCTCTGCATTTCTGTTATGCAAAAATTCCTATAAGATAAATCAAATTAAGATGTCGAATTTCATATTTTATACATATGAAAATATATGTCTTTGGTGCAGCTGTATTTGAAGGACTGGCGAGGAATTGGCTTATTTTTGTAAATATTGATCAATGCAAGTAGATTGGCTTTAATCTGGGACATTTTGGCTAATAACCATGATCACCGTCTCGAGCGTTCTTGCATAATGAATATCTTTTTCATTCACTCGGATGCTAAGCTGAGAGTGTATGTTCAATGAAAAATATTGACATAATCCATTAGTTTCGCCTCCAGTTTTCGCTATATTTAATTCATTTAAAATAAAAATGTTGACATATACTCTGCTATCCAAAAGAATTAGTATTATTTTCCGGAAAGAGAGGGACTTCGACTACGCGTCTTCTTTCTCAACATGAGACTTTCACGAATTAAGTTGAAGCGAGATTTGCCTATGTGGTTCTTTTTTTTGCTTTAAATTGAATCGGTTTTATGGCATTTCCAATGAATCACTGTTTTTGTCAGTTTTTGTCTATGTATGAAGTAGTTTCTTTTTCTCTTTGCTCAACGTATAGTATGTCTTATTTCTTGCCACGGGACGTAATTGACGATGTTTGGGATTAATTTTTCATAAGACGCACAGAGTTGTGTGATTTTTACATCGAGTTAATTTAACTCGGCTAAATTACATATTGCGTTAAGGTCTAAGTGACCTCGGTTCACTAAAATGTTCATGCGTGTCTCCCAATTTGAGCTTAATACAATTCTTTTAAATATTCATTCATTTCTCCCTTAAGTGCTTATGTTCCTAAATATTATCATTTGTCATCGAACATTAGCATCCTCAATTTAATTATTATTGTTGTTAGTTATAGTAATAGTAGTGGTGAAGAAGAAAATTAGTAGCTAGCAACAGTATTTGCCGAATTATTATTTTTATTATCCATTATTATTACTATTATTATTCATTACTATCATTCGTGTTTTTAAATTTACTTTATTTTCTAATACTTGTGCTGCATTTTTGAATAGTAATAGTAGTGGTAGAATAAGAATTATTAGTAGCAGCAGTATTTGCCGAATTATTATTTTTATTATCATTATTATTACTATTATTATTCGTACTATCATTCGTGTTTTTAAATTTACTTTATTTTCTAATACTTATACTGCATTTTTGAATCAACTTTTTAATTTTGTATTATGGTTTTTCTGAATAATAATGTTGATGTGGATGGATATGTTGAAAATTTACATGATTATTATAATGATGACGATAATGAGAGTAATAGTAATGATGCTGTTAATGATGATTATGATATATATATATATATATATATATATATATATATATATATATATATAGATATATGTGTGTGTGTGTGTTAATCAGAGACTGAAATGTCTCTTTACTTTCATATCTGAATATTTTAAATCCAATAATTTTTCAAAAATTACTTATAACTTAATTAATGATTTGGAAAAGTAATTAAGCTACGTGTACCATGGTTATACTATCAGTAACTAATATTTAAGTGTGTTCAAATTAAATGTTTTTGTAAATAGATGTTTAAAAGGAATTGTAAATGCTTTATTTATGGCTCACAAAACAGGTATTTATTACGGAAATCATCCGAATTGCCATCAGAGCTGACCCAGAAATTCTAGCTGTCATTTAGAAAGACGAATAAAAAATTAATTATATGCAGGAATGTATATGACAGAATTAAAATAAACCTTGCATTTCATGATGTTGAAAGCTTGATTCATTCATAACAAAATACGATAAATAATACATTCTAAAACAAAATGCAGTTAAACTTATTTCCCATTAAATTAATATTACAAAAATTAAATTCTTTCGTCTTTAAAGGGAAACTCTTACTTATAAGAGTGAAAGCGATACACTACGGCAATTCGAATTATTAAAAATCGTCTAACTTGTCCATGTAAAAACACTCCTGTAGTTTTATACTGATGTGCTTCTATGATATAAAGAAGAACAATTACAAGAAAAACAATTCCAAACACACAATCTTTTATCAAAATTAGTTTCATATATAAACGAAACAAAGCACGTCTAATTTATTTGACAATTTTTGACAAATCATTATTTACCCTTCATTGGTGATTGATGCAATAGTAGCAAGTTTTGTTATCATTAAAAAGTTATGCTGAACTATGTTTTGTCGAGCTATAAATATGCTTACTAGCAGAAATAAAATCTAAATATTGAATCAACTAAGATGAGATATAGTAATTCTTGTGCAATTCTTGACCAATAATTTGTAAAATGCTAATCAAAATCAGTGTTTTACTTGAAACAAGCTCTCATCTCATTGCCTAATTAGAATTCCTCTTACGCCTAATTCGTAGTCGCAAGATTACTTGTATTTTTTACACGAATAAAGTGACCACGTTGACGGTATAACCCAGAGTCTCCATAATTTCAAAAACGCCTCCTCTTGGTAAGCTGTCCTGAAGCGCTCGGTCATATGTTCGGTGTCCTCGTAATTTTATTTTATTCCATTGTGTAAAACGATTTATTCAAATCAGTCGGTGTGAAATATTGCATTCTCAATGCGAATCGACTAAAGTGAAATTCCTAAAACCAAACTGAAGTTTGAATCAATTATAATTCGCATTATTCATAGTTATATATGGGCTGTAAAAGAACACTAGGTAGCCCATTTCTGGTGGGGATGGTCTGCAATCAGAAGTTTCTTTATCTTAGATGGTCTGCCAACCAATGCTGATGAGCACTATCTGCCTAGATGCCAGTGGCCAAGCTTTTATTCAGCAGACGAAACCTATCCTTCGTGTCTGACACACTTGCTTCCATTACGTAGCTGTCTATTTAGCACTAATGGTTACTGTGAATTAGACCAAACTCGAGACTTCACATGAAACTGTATTTTTACTATGTCCCATTGGGCCCAGCAAGATTCGTGCTTCCATTCTCGGACTGACATTTGTGAGTCCACCAGTCGTCAGATCAGATACTTCTATGGCTACTAGCCAGCAATGTGTAATGTTAATCTCAAACAATTATCCGAGTTAGAATTACCGGATGCAATCCTATCTCTTATGCGTTTCAAATATGCAGGCCCTGAAGATTTGCATGCGGGATTATTTAAGTATGTTGGCAATATAATTTCGGGAGCGGTGACTAAACTTTTCGTACTATATCGAATAGGGAGACCGTATCACTTGAATGGAATGAGTCGATCACCAATCCTTTCTTCATAAAAGGGCGATCGTAATTCATGCGATCACCATCGTGGTTTAAGCTTGACTCCAGTCGAATCTAAGTTATTTTTGTCTATTGACTTACGCCGTCTTAGCGCTTCGCGTGAATCACAAACTATAGAAGATCAAGCCGGATTCCATTGAGGATGCAGTTATTGAGGTACATATAGTCATTGCAACCTGGTCCTCAGCTTCAAAAGTATCTCTCTAATAATTTATGTGCTGACATTACAATTTTTGTCTTTATTAACACATTTTCTTCTTTTTGGTATTCTTTTTATGGATATATGCCAATGAAGCGTTAGATACTAATGGCTTTGATTACTGCTGAACATGAAGACGATGATGATGATGATGATGATGATGATGAACATGCTTAACTGAAGTCCAAATTGACATGCACCATATTCTACCAAAAGTCGATTAATGCACGTTAAACTAACCCAGGATAAATATTATCATAATCTGCACCTGATGTACGATCAAGAAAACAGGCTAAACAAGACCCAGTGCCGTGCACTCAACCAAAAAATATTTAAAGCGAAACTGTTCACTCAAATGATAGAAACGCAATGAATGATATAACATGGCAGTTTTTCTTGTGTATATTCTGACCATCCATTTGAACTACGCTAATTCAGTTTTGGTTCCTATTCTTACCTTAAACTGCCCTACTCCTTTCTCAAAAATTATAAGCAATTAACTAATTAAACGTAAACTGGTTGCGCGAGCGATGATAACAATTAATGTAAACAAGGTTGCAATCTTGATATAAACATCCGTCACATTATGTACATATATTTTTCAGTATAAATTAAGCATTGCATAATGTAGAAAAGGCAATTCATTCAATGGGCCGGTTTCGTCCTTATTTAGAACCTATCCAGTACTGTCCTGAACTCTGTCTATTATCATGGATGTTCGAAACGCGTCAGTGCGTGCGACTTTCGGTCGTTTTTCAATGTTGTTCGAAGACTGGTTTTATACAGTGTGAGTGTTATTTACTTTAAGCTCGTAAATTTGATTTAAAGAATTAATGTTTTTTTTCTACCAATAAAAACTTAAATACTGTTTGTTGCGAAGAACTAATATATATGCAAGTATGTATTAGGTGTTGCGAACCTAGTAACAAATTAGTTCAGTTGTGACCAGAGGGATAAACCAAAGGCAGCATGAACGGAAAGTATAATCTCATGCACATTCGTTTCGTGCTTACTGGCGACTCATCAGTAGGAGCCGCTATGACGCCCTTTAACCACTATATATTTGGTAGAAGAATGTGGAATAATAGGACGGTACAGTAAGTCACCAGTAAGCACGAAACGAATGTTCATGAGATTATACTTCCTATCCTTTCTTCAATTACCGAAAACAATACATATGAACTCATGTTAGCTGATACCATATAATGTTCATTACAATCAACCCGTTTAAACTGAGAGCTCCACATTACTTAAACTAATTTTAAAACTGATTATTGTAACAAACCAGGATGTTGATAACCCTGCCGCTTCCGTGTATTATATCACTTTATTGAATAGTTAGAGTCATTAAGAGATTGCTTTTAATACTTAATCGATATCGTAGAGCATTTGTTTCGAAAAAATGTTATTATTGTGTAAAGTTTGCCTAAAGGAGCTAACAGAAAAGTCAAGTTTATTTCATTTACTCACTTGACGATTCGCTAGTTTGTACATTACAGAAACTTTTAACATTTTAGGAAAATCAATTCATATTTCGGGTGATTTACGATCTGGCATTCTTTATACTGGTGATTATTATCATTCTCAATGTTGTCTTTGGCGTCATTGTGGACACATTTGCTGATCTTCGCCAGGAGAAACAAGATCGTGAAGAGAAACTTTACAACACATGCTTTATTTGTGGTAAGTCGGATTGAGATTATATATTATTTAAGCTAAGAGAGTTTTGATCTCATTCATGTCGAATATGATTTAACATTCATTGTATAACAACAATTAATTTTGTAAAATTATGAAAAAAAAGTGCTCCTTGGTAAACTTAAATGAAAAATAATCAATATCATATGCTAAAATGTCAACAATATGCGTTAGACAGCGTCTGATCTTTATGCGTCTAAATGTTAACGATTCAAACTCATCGAATTTCAGTTCCAGCCAATTTCGGCATCTACAAAAACTGTATTTATTCTTTAGACCCAAGTTGTATTCACTTATTGTTTATCATCTCTGTTCTATTTATTTTCATTTATTCAGTCAAAGTTTCAATTAATATGACATTGTGCAAGCTCTAAGGCAGAAATTAAGGACATACCTCCTAACTTCGTTACTCATCAATATCAGAAATATTTCCTCCTAATTTAAAACTGAAATTTAAGTACAAATTAATCTGTTATTAAATCTCTAAGATATTAAGCATGACTTGATACTTCAATAGTTAGATTTCTTCCATTCTGAATGTGTCGATTATATCATATAATAGCACTCGTTTGTCGGTAAAATCTCGATTCCTTTACATAAACAGGTGAACAGACTGTGTCGATATTTCATTGATGAGTTCGTAATTGTATCATCATTCTGCAGATGTCCACAATAAGTTCTTCTATAATTGTCCGTGAGCCAAACTTTTCCGACTTTTTTTGCGAATTTTCGAGTTTCATTTCGGTCCAATTTTCAGGGTGTACAGCATAACCACAGAAAATACAAAATTTGGCAAATGTGTTATCCACATTCAAGAGAGATCTATTTATATTTATAATAATTCCTAAACTATTTTTTTATGTCTACCCCAATATCTGGTCTTTACACCTATTTTTCTACACTCACATAAATCCACGAAAATACACACATACCCCACACGCAATAACATATACAAAAATAAATGTACTCTAATCTAAATTGGCATCTATGGAATGAACATAAGCAAACCATATGGACATTCACTCTCGTTCCCTCTAGGTAACTTGCTGCACCATATTTGAACTAATTTGTTACTATGTGCGTAATTCCTCATACACCATTGTATACATTAGAGTTCTCGGCTTTAAATAAAATACAGTATTTGACAGTCAAGATTTTGTTTTATCAGTTTTTAATTTTGGTTACCGTGACATAGTAGCAGTACAGTTATAAAAACAAAAAAAGCTTCGATACTTTCTCTCTCTCCTCTACAACACTCTGTGCACGAGATGAGATTATGTATACTGGGAATTTGAGATAGCTGAGGTAAGGATTGGTCTGCTTATTAAAAATAGTTATATATTGATTTTAGTTACTGAGACAAATTCTTTGTTTAAAACCAGTGTTAAGTCAAAAAAATATATAAATATAACGGTTTTGGAACGAGGTTACCACATTCGCTTAAATCTGCTATTGTGAGTATTATGCTGTGGATATAAGTAGACAAATTGGCCTGAAGATGGACAGGGGATTCACCTTCCGAAATGTCGCCAGTAAACAAAGTTGTGATTGAGCCGCATTTTCATTGGGACTAATACAAACTCAGCCCGATCGAAGACAAAACAAAATAGGAAATTGTGATCAATCGGCTCTTTGTGAAACTGTACGTACAAAGCTACTACCCACGTACGCGAAACGCGGGATTGGAAAAAAACATATGGAATGACATCCATGACTATCTGTGATGTCTCGATTTATTTTTCCATGTAACTTAACTTTGTTCTGTCCCTTTGGTAACAGCGCAGAGTGTGCAGCTTGGAGTTTGTATGCTAATATTTTTAAAAAATTTTGTCGCTGTTAACTATGGTTGTAATATCATATGTGCAACTGATTTTCTTCTTCATTTTTGTCAATTTGTTGAGAAATTAATTAATGGGTCAGTGATTAGCATCAGACAGCACCATGATTATAATAATAATTTTTATCCTGCACCCACCAACCAATGTTACTTTAATCCGATCGAATGTTTATTGAGTCTGGTCCAGTGGGTGTTTGGACTCGCCTTGATCCTAGTAAATTGTTGTTGGGTTTTGTGATTTGTGGACAGTCGTTTTAAATATCATTTTGATGAAGAGCTTTGATATTTAAGCAGGCGCTAGGCCTAAACATTCCTAATATTACAATATCAACAATGGTTTAGCAGAATAACCTGATATACTACAAAGTATTAAAATGATGTCAAGAAAAATTATGGAATTTAAAAATTTTTATGTCCTCTACATAATTTATAGTTACGAATGATTTCTACCTACAAGTTAAAGGTATTCCTAAGGGAAAAAAAGGTATCTGTCCCAGTCGCTAATATTTTCATATATTATTTAGAAACAAATCTCTTGTTCAGATTTGCCTATGAAGTGAACTTATATATAATCTTCTTAGATGATATTTTCTTAACTTGGAATCATGAGGATGAGGAGATGGAGAATTTTCTGTATTTAGCTAATAAACTCTGAGTGTTAAAATTTACATTGGAAGAAGGAAGACGAGAAGAATTATTATTTATGGATGTAAAATTAAAAATTTGTGTCAGATATTAGAAAAAGATGTTTGTAAGAAAGATACTTATTCGGGTATCCTCTTGAATTCCTGCTCTAATCACCCTTTTGGATAAAAAAAGTCATTATAGTATCTCTTATAGTAAAAAATCTTAAAATAGTGTATTTTAAAAATGGGGACAAAGAACAGAAGAAATTGAAATAAATATTCAGGATAACTGATTCTACCACTTTCCGGATTGAGTAAAAACATTAGGACATATTAACAACATATTAACAGTATTAAGTTAATCATTTATTATGGACAATAAGCTACCGATTAAAAAAAAATAGAACCCTTCAAAACATTATTGGTTTTTAAGATGACTTGTAAAATTTGTAAACTCAAGTATATAGGTGACACCATTCGTCCAATAAAGGTACGTAGAGGGAAACATAAAAATTCATGCAAATATAGACATAGTCATAGATAGGTTCTACTCAGGCACTCAATGGAGACAGGACATCAGATAAACAGGGATGATTGTTAACGGATTGTATTATGTAAGTGAAATAGATTAACCAGGTTGATTGGGATATCAATTAATATAAAATCAGGAATGAACACCATGAATGTGACATCAGTGGAAAAGTCATTAAACCCCTTATTTATTTATGCCTTCTCGAATGGCAACAATCTTGAATTAGAGGAATCAGAATTAACAATAAATCTGTCAGAGAGACCGCGACTAGGAATTTGAAATAGTAAACAAAACAGTTTAGATAGATATTAGATTGATGTTGTTTCAAGCTCGCAAACCTGATTTAAAGAATTGTTACCTCCACCCGCGCAATCTTTTATTAATTTTGGTAAGTTTGAGATTTGAAATTTATCGGATATATTATAGATATAGTGAATCTTTTGCACTATATGATGTTACATAGTCGATTTGACCACATATTATGTTTTTATTCATGTATATATATATATATATATATATATATATATATATATATATATGGATGAATACGTGAATATTTTAATAAGATTTGGGCGGAAGTCACATTGTTGCATATATGTTTAGTTAGATATAAATATTATATAGGGTTTGTACAAGTAAATATATATGGATTGATGTTATTTTCTGTTTATGTAAGTTGTGTGTGGAGGTCACATTGTTGCTTATATATTTATTGAAATAAGCATAATATATAAATGGTATGGAGAAATATATATGTAGGATTCTATATATTCATATAAGTTGTAGGATGAACTCACTTGGAAGCTTACATGACTATTAAGATATGCACAATATATATGGTGTGTACACTTGTATATATGGTTGGATATTTAAATTCTCATATAAGATATTAGAGGAACTCACATGGTTGCTTAAATTCTGATATATTTATATATAATATATGTTGTGTAGACGTGTATATGTATGGAGATTCGTGTATTCATATGAAATGTATAAATAGATGTATATATATATATAGAGAAAATCGTAGGTAGATGAAATTTAAAAAACACTCTTAGGTACATATATATATATATATATATATATATATATATATAGGTTTTGTACACTAAATATAAATATATTTAATATTAACAAATGGATTTTAGATAATATCCATAATCAGTGCTATATATAGGTATGCATATTACATATATATATATATGTAAATATAAGATTTGGTATAAAAAATTTAAATAAGTTAAGAATATATATATATATATATATATATATATATATATATATTATTATATATATATATTCTTTTGATATAGGATTTAATATAGTTTTACCCTTCACATTGTGCAAAACCCACCAGTATTGATTATAAAAATTGGTTCAAGGCTACATTAGTTGATCAGGCTTCACATTTGAAATCGTCTAAATGCGCAGAACAGCATGCATTGACAAAGCAACATCTAAATGCGCTTAGAGGTATCAGCAGAAATGCAGACATCAAAATACTACGCGCTGATAAAGGCAAGAGCGTAGTTATAATGGACAAATCTGACTACATACAAAAGATGGAAAACGTGTTAAAGGACAATACAAAATTCACACGTCTAGACGATAAATCAGATGAAATAGACAAGGTGGAGCGCAAAGTAATAAATGAAATTAAGATTTTGACAGATGCCGGTTTTATTGATGAGGCCACTGCACAGAAGCTCAAGCCAGTTGGATCATCTACACCAACAATGTACGGATTACCAAAAACACAAAAAATGTTGTCCTATGAGACCAATTTTATCAATGGTAAATTCTCCGTTTCATGCACTAGCTAAATGCAAGCAGAAGAAGCATGTACAAACATTGAGCTTGAATTGTTTGTGACGAACGCAATTGATTAGTTTCCGTTTTTCACACTCTGCTATGTGCACATTTTTCTAATGAAACGGCCAAAAGTCAATGAAAACATTTTGTGAGCATTAATATCTCGATATTCGCCACAAAAACGCGATTTAGAAGCAACCAGAACGAACAACAAATTCCAATGGAGCACACGCAATTCACATTGGATCCAATACTAGATTCAGCAAAACTCACCGTATCATAATTTAATGCAAGATTTATGAAGCCATAATTTTGACCTCTCCGTACAGCCAGTTGGATCATCTACACCAACAATGTACGGATTTCCCAAACACTAATAAGTTGGCATCTACCAAAGTAAATTTATCGTCGGTATTCTCCATTGCCATCACACTAGCTAAATGGCTAGTTCGTCATGATGGATACGTATTCACAAGATTATATTAACTAAGTTGATTGTTGCGATTGTATTAAAGTTTTCTAAGATGTAAATATTTCCATTTGATTATGTGACATCTTTGATGTTTAAGCGTCTTTGTTTTAATCAAACCGATGGTGAACACCATTAACATTATACGATCAAAGCAGGCAGGTACATTGTATTACCATCACTAATTTAGAGCAACACCTCCTGCCGAACTTTATCTGTTACTTTATACACTGAAAAAGACAACATGCGATTTCATTTGACCAGTGTCTACAAATGAACTGTGATTGTATGCGCAATGAGAACACCTTACCATGATGGCGAAACAAGGCATTTAACGACTTTAGGAAGACATCAAGCAAAGTGACATAATAAATGTATCAAATATATACAGTGCGACTGGATGATCTGTTTCTTGTATACTAAAAACGGGTCGCAATCCAGAACGTTGCTCCAATTCAACAAAACTTTAAGAATATCAATACCATTAAGAACTTCCAAAAATGATATTGTACCAGCACCTAGTCTTTATTTCGAAGAAGCTAATGGTAAATTAAACAGAACAATTTACCATAAACCATCATGGTCTGCACCGATGTTATTAAAAACAGTTTTGTGCCATTTCAATATCATTATCATGATTCTGTTGGTTATTTCAAGGTGTAGTTGGTTAGTTAAGATTCTAAGAAAATGAATATAATAAAGCAATTAACAGTTTTCTCATGTCTAAGCTGACTATTAGATAGTCATTGAATCAATTATTAAAAGGGTGACAGAAACAGACGTATTAAGAATGACGAAAACAGTCCACAACATCATTTCAATGGATCATGAGTTTTCCGAATGGCATAAAAGAAAATAGAAGCAGCATTAACACACATTTAATGCAGTTAAACTGGTGTTATTTGAGGTAACACATTTGCCTTTACCTGCAATCAAGGAGAAACAGCCGTTAATATGATATCAAATGTGTTGCAATATACATGCGCAAGTTGTCGATCAACTTACGTGACCCGATCGTCCGGGCAGTTGGTACTCAAATTGAGAGAACATTGCAACAAACGCCTGCTTTAAATCAGATGATGAATACCTTCTGCTATTGCGCAACATATCATCGAACCATTTACGCATGTTTCTCAGGTATTGTGAAGAAAGCACGTGAGCATTTAAACGAACTGGATGTGACGCACGCAATTTGATTGGTTTCCGTTTTTCACACTCTCTCTATGTTCACATATTTCTATCTTGTTTTGCTTTCCAATTTATATATAAAGATATGTTCATTAGTAGATATTTGAGAAGACAATGCGAAAGAAAAGTTTCTTATATCTGATAAATTTTTTTTGTTTTTGCACACAGGAAGGTACAATGAATATATATATGTATATATATATATATATATATATATATATATATATGAATCCAAAAAAAACTTTATTGCATAAATGTAATTATATATATTGAGAGATATGCGTAGGGTTTTGATACAGATATTTAAATGGAAAGCTTAATTTACAAAGAATGTGTGTATTAATGAATGTGTACTTTGTTAAACGAAACTTGTTTGCGCGGGTGGTGATACAAATTACTAAAATCAAGATTTCAATCTTGATATAAACACCTTACCCATTAACTACGTAAATTTGTCACTATAAACTTAAAATTTTACAGTATAGAAAGGGCAATTCATCCAGTATACCGATTTCGTTCTTATTGGGAACTCATCATGTACGTGCCAAAATTTGCCACGGACATGACTCGGATCTGGGCACGTCTGCTTCAGGATCTGGTGTTCTACCCACTGAGCCGCCTTGCCCCGCACAACAGAAAACTTTCGGTTATATACTAACTTCGGTTATTCTTTATTTATATGGAACTCCAATGGCATTCATTTAGACTAAAGGTTTCAACCAACCATCCATAATCGGTATTTATTGAATAGAAACCACACTACATGAATAAGTTGTATATATATATATATATATATATATATATATATATATATATATATATATATATATATATATATATATATATATATAATTAAACGAACATTGGTTGCGCAGGCGGTGATAAAAATTATTATAAATTTATGTACTTAATGGATCTGGTGTTTATATCAAGTTCAAAACCTCGATTAAAGTAAATTTCATCACAGCCCTCGCAACCAATTTTTGTTTAGTTTTATAAATTTTCATTTCAATACCACTTTCCCATGTAGTTTGGTGTCTGTTCAATAATGACAGATTGGGGATGGATGAATTGCCTTTTCTACACTATACAATTCTTAGTTTATATTGACATATGTAAGTAATTAATGGGTCAGGTGTTTATAATAAGACCGCAACCTTGATTATAATAATTATTATCACCGCCCACGCAACAAATGTTCGTTTAATTATACTGGATGAATGGCCTTTTCTACACAATATAATTCTTAGTTTATACTAAAATATGAAAGTAATTAATGAATCAGGTGTTTGTATGAAGATTATAGTAATTATGTATTTTGTTGGCATACCATTCGTTTTTCTTAGCCATTTGGTCTTGTCCAATCCTTAGAGTAATAATATATTCTTTCAAAGGTTTTTATTTATGTCACTCTCTCTATAACCTATTTCACGCAGGGTGAGATTAGGTAACCCAGGAATTAAGATTAACTGCAATATAATTTAAATGAAACTTTTGTTGATAATACTACCCCTCAGAAATATTATGAAATAAATCGAGACATCACGGATAGACATGGATGTCACTTCATATGGTTAGCTTATTTGGTATTATTAATTTCATTTTCCAAACGAAAATTTCTTCGTCCTAATTATGTTAACTGCTGAATATAGGTTTGAATCCTACAAAATCTGTTCTGTTTATTCGAAGTAATATTTACGTTTGTGAAATGCCATTTAAACAACGGACCAATTTGTCGGGCCGCGACAATCGTAACACAGGCTATACGATTCAAACAACATTATTATAAATATAGACGTGAAATTATAGCAGGAAACAACAGTTAATAACCCGAAAAAATATTACACATTTGTTAAATTTCAAATAATTAACCCATCTGGATATAAAATTATCATGGACAAAATTCCCTTTAAAAAGCAAGTAATGTTGAATTTTGCTCCAGTGAAGTCGACAAGAGTGTTATTTTTTTTATTCTTTTTTCCTCGATAAAAGACGAGTTAAGCAACATAAAAAATTAAAATCATGAAAATGCGTATTTATTAAATATTAATTTATTAATTGAGAAAATAATCATTATGGCTTTGCAAGTATTGGATGAGAACTGAACTACAGATCAACCCGCTAATAATGCGCTTTTTAATTTTTCGTTCTAATTAATTAATCAAATGAATTGCAGTATTAGCAATTTTCCAAATTATTGATGACTTCTTTCAGGATTTCCGAGCAATAGCCACAACAGATAGCTAAAGTTATCTTATAGAATTCACTTTTTCACATTGTTCAGATGCAACTTTTTGAACATTCAAAACGTTTTTGATCTTATTAAACTGACTGTATGGATCGGATTTATTTGCAATTAAGCTTCATTTTCGACATTCAATCCATAATTTTACAAATTTTTAAGGTAATTTCCAATTATAATTATAGATAATTTTAGTCATAAACACGACAGGGTAACTAAGATTTTTGAAAAGTTGCTATACCTGTGTGTTTTTTTAAATATGAATAGGTCTAAGCCGCAGCGCTTTCGAAAATTCAGAAGTCTCCTTTGAGGATCACATTGAGCGGGAGCACAACCTATGGCATTACCTGCATTTCATAATTTTACTTCGCACAAAAGACCCCACCGAATTTACTGGACCCGAAAGCTACGTTAATAGAATGGTTCAGGTAATTCAAAATTTATTATTCTTGTCTGGTTTAACGTTTTTGCTTAATAATGTATTTATGTTGCTCATAGTTGAACTTATTATTCACTGTTTCGCTGCCTTGTACATATTCTTTCATATTTAACGTCAATAAATTTTGGACAGTCAGTTTTTAAATACACAACACATATTTTCCGAGATGAATTTAAAAAACACGATCATAATTTTACTGTAGCGTTTTGGCTTCATCACATCAACTAGTTTGCTTAATAAAAAGGGCTTAAACTAATTTCGTTCAAATTGAAAAACCAGTTCACATTAAAGGTACACAAGATTATATAACTTGGAAAGCCCCATGGTAATACCTGTGAACAAACAAGCTGGTTTTGATTGCACGGTTATGGACAACGTTGATTGATATCAGCTACTTTCAAATAGGGAAGCATACTAACTCACCTAGACTTAATTTAAATTGAAAATCGCTTCATTAGCATATCGCAATTTTCACAGGACAACACACATTTAGTTGAAGATATATGTGCAACACCAATATTATTTTGAACCAATAAAATGGGTATGTGCTCCGGCAAGCTTGAATTAAATATGAAACTCCATCTGCCTACATATTACGCTCCACAGGAACAGTTCAAATAAAAGATAACGCTAGATGCAGATTGAAGGGAATTTCGTTTGTCGCAGTAAGTAAAGGAATTCTTTTGTTATACGTAATCAAACCTAAATCAGCTGTAAAATATACGTAAGCAAATGGCTGGTAACTAAATGCTATATTGATTTTGAGGAAGCATGTTGATTTCTATTTTGAACAAACAATCGACCTACAAATATTGATTATATATGTTATATATTATGCATATATATATATATATATATAAATATATATATATATATATATCGTGGTGAGGGACACCACTTGTACCAAATTCAAGAAACTCCCATGGAAATGTGGAGTGCTTATCCTCCAAAGGAGTCAGTGCATGGTAAAGTAAAGTAAAAAGTAATATATATATATATATATATATATTATATATATATATATATATATATAAATATCTCTATTATGTGTGTATCAGAATTGCATTTATTACATTTTAAAATGCGTAGTTTACATTGACAATTTTTAATGATTCATCATGTATATATATATATGTATGATATATATATATATATATATATATCTATATATTCGCGTGAAATTTCTGGATAGTACTAGACGAGTTCACTTTACTGTGATTGGTTGATGATGACATATATATATATATATATATATATATATATATATATATATATATATATATATGTATGTATTGTATCAGAATTGCATTTATTACATTTTAAAATGCATAGTTTACATTGACAATTTTTAATGATTCATCATATATACTATATATATATATATATATATATATATATATATATATATATATATATATTCGCGTGAAATTTCTGGATAGTACTAGACGAGTTCCTTTTACTGTGATTAGTTAATAATGACTTATATATATATATATATATATATATATATATATATATATATATATATATATTTATAGTATTCTTATAATTAGGAAAACACAAATGACAAAGTGGATAAAGGCCATTTATTTCGTGAATACTAATCATCTCTTATACAATCATACATATTTATACATTTTGGGTTTTCAATTGATTATCTGCATAGCAACTAAGTATTTGTTTTATATATTTCTTATTTTGACTAATTTATTTGAGTGTGCCATTCTTTGTATATATGCAGTGCACTGCATGTAAAGATTATTCTCTCACAGTATTGAGGCAATCATCAAATATCTTATCATTATAGTTTTACCGTTGAGAGTGTGTTTGCTTTTATTGTTCCATATTCCTTTCTAAGTCTCTTTTACAAAATGCTAAGGCAATTGTTTCACCTCCATTTTCAAAGTTTTCACATGTGCAACATAAATTGACGATTGCAATGAATAACAAGCCTTACGTATTTTGGGCTTTGTCATCACATAGCCCGCCTCTGTTTTTCAACTAAGTTTGTGTAATCTGAGTGCTTTTACTGATTCTAGTCAGGGTCTCTTGTTTTGTTTGATCACTAGTAGATTGTTATTCATTTTATTGTTCACGGCCAAATTCGATAAAAAATTATATGTTGATGAGAAAACTTTTAATATTAAGAGTCAGTGCCCATTGTTGCTTTTCATCTCGTGATGCTTCAATATAATTAATATGTATTTTTCAGTTTTCTTCGCTATGTAGAATTTAAAAAATTGGTCAAATTGACAGGAATTGAAACGATCAACTCTTACTGGAAAGAGCTGCGCCTTGCGCCTTATATTGCGATGAACATTATCATAATGGACGTCTCAATCTACTCAAGGCGTAACGGCAGAATCATCGAGCGTGCTTTACCATGCAGAGGGCGTGGCACATGCAAACACGCTTGCGACTGGTGTGACCACATAACAACAAATTAAAGTAAAAACAGCTGAAAACAAAGTCGAATTTGTTACTATGTCATTGAAAAGCCAATGTATAAATATATGTTCTTATAAGATGAATTAGTATTCACGAAATAAATGGCGCTATCCCTATACTGCCATTTATACGTTTTCCTAATTATAAGAATCCCTGTATACAATTAAAAGGAATGGATATCATGGTGCTCAAAGAGCGATTAAAACCTTTTTGCCGAAAGACTACGTGCGCCCTATTTGCGCATGCTTCACGTGTGCCAAACTTCTGAAAAGGTAAGTTCTTTAAAATCCCAATCATTTGAATCAGATGTTTGTGCCAAAACGATTCCTCGGCAATACAGAAAATAGCAAAAAACCGACGAATAACTTATAAGTCGCGCTGCTCAACGGTATCGGACAATAGTAAAACTGCAGATGCGCGAGAGCATCGAACCAATCTCTGGAGTTTATTAATTACAGAGACTGAACTGACAGCGAATACACTTTGAAGATGAAGCTGGTCTGTTAAAGTGTGGAAGAAGAAATAGGACCTCAAGAAGACCCGCAGACCAAATTTCTACGCAATCAAATTTCTACGAACCGGGCCTTTATTACATTCATCAAAGTGATGTCAAAATACTGAATAGAATTATCTACTGAACCAAAACCATTAGTCAAGAAAACCCTCAGTGAACGTGACATTATTATTGACTTTCTCGAGCTGCAGGACGGAAAAAATTTCCCACGGCGCTAGCAAAGGAACGTCTTCCCGCCCATTCAATGGACAGGCTAATCTGAGATGGTAAGCACACCGAAAGTAAGAGAGGAATTCAAGGCAGCTGGCGTCATGCAACGTATGAACGATCTCGACTCGTCAATTGATCGCACGACTTGCCACGCTGAAGCAGGATCAGGGAATTGTATACCGAAATAAACGTAAAGGAAGGCCAGACGATATAATAAAGCTGATAATCAGAATTTAAACGGCGTCAATGAAGGAGTGGTTCCGGCGAACGTCAGATAGAGGTAATGCAAATTTTTGAAAAATGGGGAAAACGCTATTGTTTCTAAACATCGATGGCTGTTTCCGGGTTAAAGTCAAAACTCTGCGAGGCCGTCAAAAACGTCAGTCGGAACAAACGCCGCAGGTGTACGTGACAAAATACCGAAACCATGGCCGTGACAACCCCTCAGGGCTCCGCTGATGGCCCATTATGTTAATGATAACGCTCCACAACGCCAGAGGCCAATCAAATTTCTGGCTCATGAATATGCGAAGAGCATCGTAAATGCTCAGGACTTCTTTTTCAGACACCCGGCAAATAATTCCGGGAAGAACAATACAAAGAATAAAATGTTCGCTGGCATCGCATCTATGGCCCCACCGACCTTACCACTGGATTAAGTGGAGCTGAAATCATCTGACGGCCTCATAAGGCGGGTTTTGGCTGATTTCAGCGACATCAGATGTGGCATACAAAGCGACGACATTGAGGGAATGCACCCACGTCGGTCATCGGTTTGACTATGGAAGTTGCGTATATTCTCACAGCGGAAAATCTGCCCATGTATCACCTGGAAAAAGCGAAGGCTAAAGGTATATGTTCGACCGATTTTTGCCCAAAGGGTGTACCGCAGGTATTATGCGTTGTTCATCTCGGAAACAGCAGACCTTCCAGAAATCATAAACAAACCAGTGATTGATCAGGCCGTCGTTCATCTCCGAGGTGAAAGAGCGACGGTTTTCGCTGCCGAGCATCAAATCACTCAGGCTCAAACTGGAGTTTGACACTGCAATGGCTACATAAAAAGTCGCTGCGGTTGTGCAGACTACTGGCGGCGGTGTGCCCAGATACAAAGAATCTTGATAAACCAACCTGGCCGACTAGAGTCGGAAGATCTGCATCTGAACGCTGAGATGGGGAGAACTGAACTGCTAAAGAGGAGAATTTTGCGCTATTGAACAACTCTTCAGGCGTTTCGGTATTCTCAACATCGGAACACGCAGTTTTCAATGACCACTGAAATGCCAGCCGGCAGGTTTCCCTAAACTTGCCATTGAGGCGACGTACCAATGCCTCCATCGATGCAGCAATGAATAGAATGGCGCTGGGACAACTTTCAATTGGCAGGGTTAATAGCGAGCATTTAAGTACAGAGAATCACGCGGGTTGGTCTGATCGATTTCCAATTCTCTGAATCATATTATAGTCTACAAATTCTCACATGCCATATTGTGCGGTAGCACATATATCGAGTAATACGAAGAGGCAATTGATGTGGAATCCAACAACATTTACCACGAGTCAGTTAACAAGGGGCTTGCCACAATCGGAGAAAAATCAAACTACTTCTGATGTCACTCAACAGCGGCTGGGCTGGCTGGTTGAGGCAATTTCTAATTCTACGCAAAATAAGTCAGAAGAAGGTATTATTTATCTGCGAAGCGCTTTACACGCAGTAACAACACCTGACATGTGTCTTCAAAAGAAGTTTCATTAAACGCTGATGTTATATCGTGACTGACAGAATATCAAAATTCAACTTCTGCAATATAATCTACAGTATAATTCATGAACATTAGTTGCGCAGGTGGTGATAACAATTATTGTAATCAAGGTTGCAGTCTTGATATAAAACATAAAGTTAAATTAATTACTTACATATATCGGTATATGAGAATTGTGCGGTGAAGGCCGATTAATCCCAGTGAATGGTTCATCACTTATTGGATCTAATCGATGCTGGCAAATTTATTACGGAGCAGGATGCTGACTACGAGCATCGCTTTCGGAACTACGGTACGCTCCAACCGCTGATACTACAGACACGTGGATGGCTCAGTGGTCGCTCAATTCAAGCAAATGTGCCAGTGGCATCATCGCGGCAATTCTGACCAGTGCTGACAGAGATCCCGCGTGGACGAAACAGATTCTGATCGATTTGCTCTTCTACACATGCCAAATTCTATGCTTTCTGCTGATATATCTCGTGGTTAAAATGGTCCGATATTCTCATCAGACGCAGCACTGTTATCATCGTCACTAAACAATGGGAACAGAACATGGGGCCTCGACCGGAATCAACAGAGGTACAATCGGTTGCTCTTATTCAGGGCAGTTAACGACGCTATGTTAAGAGTCTCAACAATGCAAAGCGGCCCGGCGCAATCAACACCGTTATTTACGGCGAGCTTTGCTGGGGTGAGCGATCAACTCCTGGAAAAAATGGCGCTGCACCCTGCTGCTGAGTGAACTGGCCGCAATGATTATTCGTCCAGCAAAAATACCAACGACCAGGTATCTCAGACATCTTCGCAGTACTACAGGAAATGACTGCCTTACGCTCGTACATACACGCAACACAAACGATTACACATCTCAACTATTCAAAAAATAAAGAAACAGCGACAAAACTGATTCAAATTTGATATATAACAATCAGATTGAAAGTAAAATGTATAAATATGTATGATTGTGTAGAGATGATTAAGTGATTACACAAATAAGTGGTCTTTATCGCTTTGACGTTTGTGGAACACTGAATTAATAAAGAGTGTAACGATAGTTAAAGTCGATATGGATTACCTGTAAGGCTACTACTACTATATATATATATATATATATATATATATATATATCTCTTATACATATATATTATTATCAATTCAACTAATCGAAGTAAAAGGAACTCGTCTAGTACTGTCCAGAATTTTTACGCGAATGTGGCAAAATTATTTTAGTATGAACTCTGTACACCGAAAAATTCTCAACAGTACTTTACTAGTTCTCGAATAATATATACTAGTGTACAGTGTAAATTACCTTTTGTACCTTATACAACGCTAGGTATATACTGGAAATTATATATATATATATATATATATATATATATATATATATATATATATATATATAAATCAAGCTCGCAACCTTAATTTAATTACTTATTATTAAAATCCGCACAATCAATGGTTGCTTTGCTGTTTTCTGCTGCTTTTATTATTAAATCATTGAAACCTATGAAGTGAATGCGTTGCACAATTATTCGTAATGTCTGTTTCGTTAATTCATATCTGCTGATTATATGTAAATTTAAAACTTATTTCGTATATAGCCTCATAACATGAACTCTGTTTATTATAGTATCAAAGTTAAATTACTTAAAAAGCCAATCGTGTTTTATATTTGGGGAACTTTTGAAATAATAAAATCATTAAATATCACGAAATTTGTCAATACAATTTGCTGAAAATCTGCAAAATTTTGTATTAGAAACATATGCTGCAGCTAGATCAACACATAAAATTTATTTTCAGATGTAGGTTACAATATGGTATCCTTATCGGTGTAACTATGCAAATCCGATGTGCTGCACGCATAACAAACCTTTCTCTAGATATTAGTGCATTATCTCTGTGAATTTAGATGCGGAATATCAGCTGCTAGTAAGAGGATTGACAAAAAGTTATATTTCCTCCATATTTCGGTTATTCTATTAGGTATGGCCGTTTTTATCACCGTTACATACTTTCTCTTAGTTAATCGTAATGTAGTCTCGTTCTTTATATCAAGTCTCGCTGTGAGATAGCATAAGTATTAGATGTTGTTGTTCCTTAAACTGTTGAACTTTAACTATTAGAAAATGTTACATGAAAATATTAGCACATTGTTAACTAATTTATTTATGTAGCCATCATCATCCTCTATTAGGACCTTAACAAAGTGGACAGAATTTTCGGTTTTTGAGGATATTGGAACAAAATTTACTTAAGTCATTGGAATACACGTCATAACAGCGATGATTTTTCAAATATCGCGAATTTTCAGCAGCCAAATTTCCACAGTTCAACTATAATTTACTAAATATCGCGAATTTTCAGCAGCCAAATTTCCACAGTTCAACTATGATTTACTAAATATCGATACTTTTCAGCAGCCAAATTTCCAAAGTTCAACTACGCTTTACTAAATATCGATAATTTTGAGCAGCCAAATTTCCACAGTTCCACTACGCTTTACTAAATATCTATAATTTTGAGCAGCCAAATTTCAACAGTTCAACTACGATTTGCTATATATTGGGAATTTTGAGCAGCCAAATTTCCACAATTCAACTACGCTTTACTAAATATCGATAATTTTGAGCAGCCGAATTCCCGCAGTTCAACTATACATTACTAAACATCGCGAATTTTTGAGCAGACAAATTTTCACAGTTCAACTACGCTTTACTAAGTGTCGATAATTTTGAACAGCCAAATTTCCACAGTTCAACTACGCTTTACTAAATATTGCGAATTTTGAGCAGCCAAATTTACACAGTTCAACTACGCTTTACTAAATATCGTTAATTTTGAGCAGCCAAATTTCCACAGTTCAACTATGCATTACTAAATATCGAGAATTTTGATCAGCCAACTTTCCACAGATCAATTACGCTTTACTAAATATCGATAATTTTGAGCAGCCAAATTTCAACAGTTCAACTACGCTTTACTAAATATCGATAATTTTGATCAACCGAATTTCCACAGTACAACTACACGTTACTAAATATCGATAATTTTGTGCAACCTTATTTCTAAAATCGGTTCAATTCAATACAACCTGGCATGTGAGCGTCTTTTGCCGTCATAAAATTTACCGTTTTAAAACAAGTAACCAAAATTAACGAAACGACACTAATTCATGTGTAAGTTATGAGAAAAGAAGATGATTTAACTTTTTTCTCTCATGTAAAGGCTTGGCGCTTTCAGCCTCAATGCTTGCCTTTGTAGAATTACATCTTTTGCCGATGCTGACTTTTCCATCTTACCCGGTTCACGCGTGAACTAAGTTATTGCTATTTTCGACTTGCTGAGACTAAATTTGTTTGCTAAAATCCTCCAATTGTTTACTCATGTACTTTTCCCTTTATAGCCCTGTTACACATACCAGAGTGTGCTCGAATTTCATTTCTAGAAAGGTGATAATTAGGAATGTTATGGTGTAGCACACGAAGACGGAGACCGTCGGTATTCTAATGTGAGAATCGATTGCGTGTGCGCTAATGTGTATTCAACAATTTGAACGTGCACCGAATGTAGCAATATTTTACAAAAAATTGTCCGCAAATTAGAAAAACATCTGTGTCCACATCTGTGCTAAAAAAACGAGAATATCTGCGAATTTGTTACGAATTAATATTGTAAACAAGACGAATGATTAGCTTCCTGGGTAACCACATAGAAATGCATATTCGCATGCATGAGATATTTTGTTGATTGTCTTGCACCGTTAAGCTAATATTCACACTCAAATGGATGAAGTGTTCTTAAGCAGACAATTCACTGGCCGAGCAAAGTGAACGAATAAGGCCTGCGAGTGTAGAACACACGCCCCCTAAGGTTGTTAATTTGAATTTCAATCCTCCTTCGAGACCAAAGTTCTCTCTTCTCGTTGAACAACCCATCAAAGTTTGCCCGGCTCGCGAGTATGGCTCAAACCTCTGACGAAAGAAGTTTCAGTCAATGATTTTTTTTTTAAATTACATCATCGGAACGCTAGTCACAGTTACCATTTTGAATAATTTGCGATATTAAAACTGAACACATAGTCTAAGCATGCTGGAAAATAAATAAATCTTTTTCGTCGGATAAACACACTGACAAATTCTTTGTATAAGGCGTATCGCATCAGTATCATATCATTTAGTAAAGCTTTTTGTTGCCTAGATATTGTAGGTTATTAATTAGCTTATCATGCTAATTTAGCGAAGCCGGACGATTTCCATGGGGCATGTCATTTATGTGAACGAATTTTAATGGGCAACTAAAATTTTAGACAATCTTTTCGTCCTCATTGGGTGAATTGTTTATTAACAGATTTCAGTTGTCGATTGTTAATATTTATTTGTGTGTGTTGTTTTTGGGAATGAGGAAAACATATATTATGAATTAAAAAGTGTAATATTTAGTCATACAGTGGGTTCATTCCAAATGTTTATCGCAATCTATGCATTCTCGCCAATTTTTGAAGAATTATACTCTTATTCAATCAATATTGACGAATGGACACAAAATTTGGCGATGTAATGCGAACAGTACTCGGTACAGCGTTAAATTAAAAATATGGTTTTGCTAGCTTAATAAGGTTGTTTTGTGTTTGATCAATACATGCCAAGATTTTGGTGAAACAGAACCGCATGATAAAATTCAGACATGTGACCAGATAATGCCAAATGATTTTGCAAATCAATGGCTCTTCTAAATTCAAACATGAAACATGCCTTTAATAACATAATTAAATTAGAATGAGCCTTCACTCTCTCTGTCTCAAAAAGATATATATATATATATATATATATATATATATATATATATATATATATATATATATATATATATTGTGTAATTATTTTATTTATTTGTATAGAAATTAAATATGTTGGCAGGATTTGACTATAAATATGCTGTCTCCATAAACTAGATGTTGCACAATACAGACAATTTAGTTTATTCAATAGACTGGTTTCATCCATATTGGGCACTGAAGTAATTGTCATGCCTTATCTTGAATTGTAGGACAGAAATTATGCAATATCAGTAAGCGATGTTGAATTAAAGTATTATAGCATGGTTGTCATATTTGGACGTTATCCTTTTTAACGTTTGCGGAGTGCGAGCTTATTATGTTGAATCTCCGCAAATTGCGTTCGCGGGTTGTCACTTTGCACTACCACGTTCGAAGAGATCCGATTGACCGCCATTTCCAAGTAGGCATCGATTTTTTCTTCCTATGGGCTAGGTGCGGATTCGTCCCTTTCTTCCAAATGCTTCAACATCGTTTATACTAACCACTGGAAATGAGGCACGACCTAATCTTCAACGAAGATTAAATCGGTTAGTGTAGCGGATCCTATCTGTTACCTAGTGTACTGTTTGGTATATACAGAGAACAAAAGTATAAACAAATCCTACCATAAAACATTAACTCAATATTACTTTCTCAGGTGGCATTAGACATGCCTTAAAGTGACTGGCTGAGGTTTGCTCATCGGATCTCAAGGTAGGAAGTAGAACTGAGCAAGAACAACTTGAAATAAATGCTGACCAACACACATATGCTGGTACAAGAATGAAAATGTCATACAATGCGCAGCTTCAGTGACCAAATGGATGATTAGCAAGACTCTGAAACAAATGTTTATTGGTTCAAATCATTGCCACTGAGATCTTGACCAAAAAAAGATGTGTACACAATAACGACGAAACCGATCCACTTGAGGCATTGTGTTTACTCTCTTATTTCATGCTTAATTGATAATGGAGGAATACATAAAATGATATTCAGTTATTATCATTTAATTTATCACAAGCTATGCAGGTAGTATGGTGCCAGATATGTGATGTCCAATCGTGAATGGCTAAAAGAATCTTTGGGTCTAAATTAATACTATATAGGTTCCACTCGAAGTAGCTGCTAATGAAAACCAATTAGCTTGTAAATTAAATTTATACAAAGGCAATGCGCGACAGTCTGTCTTAGTAAATGATTTGTAAGACTGAAGAAAATGCCCTCTGTTTCAATTCCTAGCCGCGAAAACTACTTTAGGTACTTGGTGATTGACAATAAAGCTTGAATGAAGCTTATATGAATTGCATTTTTTGTCGTTTGCAATTCTTTGTCAATAGCAAAAAGATATATGTACGCAAATCACGAAATTATACACTAGTTTAATGCTACTTCGTATGTTTAGCATGATGTGTGTCTTAAAATGAAAAGAGGAGTGATATCGAAAGGAATCCACACAAAGGAAAGCTTAATATTATAACTGAAACTCGCGTATACTTCGTAGTTCGTATAATGTAGTGTATGAATTGCGAGATCCTGGAGCAAATGCTCTCTCCAGGTTCAAATCCAGGCTTTGCCAATCTCGTATAGTAATTGACGTGTGTCCACAAAGAATTAAACCATAATTTTCGATAAATTTTCTCTACTATGTTGTGCTGTATTGACAACAAAAATATAATTTTAGCCAGTTACTATGCTTAAAGAGTCTAACAATCATCGAGTGGTTTGATGACGAATCAGGGACGACTAGTTTGAGTTTCAGGTCAAAAGCGATATCGATCTGAATCTACATGAAGAGAAAAATTATTAATAATATTCGTCGGTATTTAATTAAAATTTGCCTCCAATGGGTGGCTTCAGCATCATTGTTGAGTCGAAAGACTGCGCCCTGGTTCAAATGGCGACCAAGAAAATTCTGCAAACTACTCGACGAGTGCGTAGTAAGGCAACAACCGGTCTATCTAAAAGAAAGCATTTGATATTTTATGTAAGGTTTTGTTTATATTGCCGAAAAATGTGCAAATAGAGAGATAGCGTTCAAGTTGAAACGTACAATTTTTTTCTATGCCTTTTCGCGGAATACGTGAAACGACGAACAAGGTAAAAAAAGCAGTTAATTAACTAGTCAGGTAATTTTCTTATTGAGTACTCATGAGTAGTTGCCAGCATCGACTCGACTTTGGCTTTAACTGTGGAATATTTAGTAAGGAGACTTTATAATATCAACTCCTGTGCCACAGAAGCTGTGCTCTGTGTGCTAACTATTTAATTTTATATCTATTTATGTTTTTTTGTCATGCGTTTTATCATGTCGACCCAATTCGATATCGTTCTTTTATTATTCCTTCGTCCTCTCTTCATATATTTAAAAAATATTTATTCTACATATATATATATATATATATATATATATATATATATATTGATCATTTCTATTTTCACCCATTTTTAAAATATAAGAACAAAACAACAGTACTCCATGGGAATAACATTTATTAATAAATCTTATTTCTACCAATTATCCACTGTACATTTGTTGTACCCAATCTCCTCTTCGTTATGTTAGCCTTTGTTTTGCGCAATTTAGACCACTCCTTTGCGCAATTACAATGAAAGCGATGACACACCAAATGACGTTACGCAAAAGGAGTGGTCTAACTGCACAAAAGTAGTGGTCTAAATTGCGCAAAACAAAGGCTAACATAAAGAAGAGTAGATTGGTTACGACAAATGTACTGTGGCATTGGATGAACGAATATACTAACGAATCCAGAACAATGGCTGTAGATACTGGTAGAAATAAGATTTATTAATAAATATTATTCCATGGAGATACATATTATTCTCTCTACTATATATATATATATATTTATATATATATATATATATATATATATATATATATATATATATATAATTAGTCATTTTGTTCAACTAGATTTACGTTAGATTGTTGTTTAGTGTCGTAGCATATTTCAATTAGATTCATTTGGATTTTTACATCTGAATTACGAAATTAACAAATAAACAACCAAACAGGCTCATAATTTATCAATGCCGCGTTTTGCGTACGCGGGTAATAGCTGTACACGGGCAGTTACACAAAGATCCGATTTGTCACTATTTCCAATTTTGTTTTGTCTTTGATCGGGTTGACTCATTTTTACTTCAATTGGAAATGCGGTTCTATCACATCTTTGTTTACTGGCGACGTTTCGGTGCCTACTTTCCAGCACCATCATCAGGCAACACAACACTGATCACAATAGCAGATTTAAGCAAATGTGGTAACCTCGTTCCAAAACCATTCTATTTATATATATTTGACTCAACACTATTTTAATCATAGAATTTGTCTCAGTAACTAAACTCAATATATAACTTTTTATAATTAGCAGACCAATCATTACCTCACCTATACCTCATCTCATCTCGTATGCAGAATATTTTAGGGGAGAGAGACAGTATCGAACCTTTTGTTATTTGTTATAACTGTATTGCTACTATGTCACGGTAATCAAAATTTAAAAATGCTAAAACTAAAACCTTGACTAGCATATACTGTATTTTATTTAAAGCCGGGAACTCTAATGTATACAATGGTGTGTGAGGTATTGCGCACATAGCAACAAATTAGTTCAAATATGGAGCAGCAAGTAACGTAGATGGATGGAGAGTGAATGTTATATCGACGCTTAGGTGAACGATTAAAGAGAGAAAGATAGAGATAGCCTGGACAACTAACGTTTTTCAAAAAGCTAATCGTAAGCACATTGCAGAAGTTAATCAACTATTGGAACTAATTGCATAAGAATATTTGCTCATATGACTAAAATAATTCATTATATCTATATACATATATATCTAAATATAATATCGTAAAACCTTTATATATATATATATATATATATATATATATATATATATATATATACATATATATATATAGAAATAGAGAGAGAGAAAAAGGACCATTGATAATTATTAAATATGAATAATTTCTATTCCTTATTATATATTTATTTATTCACACCTTATATAAATATATAAAATACATTTAAATACTGTTTGTTGCGAAGAACTAATATATATGCAAGTATGTATTAGGTTTTGCGAACCTAGTAACAAATTAGTTCAGTTGTGACCAGAAGGATAAACCAAAGGCAGCATGAACGGAAAGTATAATTCGTTTCGTGCTTACTGGCGACTCATCAGTAGGAGCCGGTATTACGCCCTTTAACCACTATATATTCGGTAGAAGAATGTGGAATAATAGGACAGTACAATCTCCTAGACGAATGTGTAAACCTGTAATAGTGAAGCTAACATAATCTGAAGTCAACGACAATACGACTTCAATGCTAACTCACACTATATAATATATATACCGAGTCTGTAAAGGATACTAACACTATGGCCATTGTGTTAGTAACTGATACCTGGTCACAACTAAACTAATTTGTTACTAGGTTCGCAAAAACTAATACATACTTGCATTTATATTAGCTCTTCGCATCAAACAGTATTTAACTGTAATATATTGAATTGAATGATGTCATGCTTACCGCGAAATGTGATAACTGATATCGATGAAGGCCAGAGTGTATGGTTTAACTGGAGTAACAGGTGTTCGGAAATTGTTGTAATTCTCAATTTGGGTGAACTTTAGCATAAATTTATATCCATCAGGTTGGTATCATGTACCGACTCGGAAACCATAGTGTTAGTATCGGTACTCATCGATTTCAAAAAAGGTATCAGTTACTAACACAATGGCCATAGTGTTAGTATCCTTTACAGACTCGGTATATATATTATATAGTGTGAGTTAGCATTGAAGTCGTATTGTCGTTGACTTCAGATTATGTTAGCTTCACTATTACAGGTTTACACATTCGTCTAGGAGATTGTACCGTCCTATTATTCCACATTCTTCTACCGAATATATAGTGGTTAAAGGGCGTAATACCGGCTCCTACTGATGAGTCGCCAGTAAGCACGAAACGAATGTGCATGAGATTATACTTTCCGTTCATGCTGCCTTTGGTTTATCCTTCTGGTCACAACTGAACTAATTTGTTACTAGGTTCGCAAAACCTAATACATACTTGCATATAAAATACATGTCAATATGTATAAAAACATATATATGAATATAAGCAACAGTATGAGACCAACATCCCTAATCCTACATATATATATATATATATATATATATATATATATACGTTTGCATATTTCAAATTATTATTTTATTCTTTTTTTACTGTTTTTTTATTTACCAATTAATCAAATTGTATATTTATTTATTCACACCTTATATAAATATATAAAATACATATAAATATGTATAAAAACATATATATATAAATATAAGCAACAGTGTGAGTCATATATATATATATATAAAATATATTATGTGTATAGAATAAACCTATCAATCTACCCATAGGCCTATCTATATATCCGTCTATCTATCACATTTTGGTTTCCTCTTAAAAGGATACATGGTAGCTATTAACCATGAATATCTTCTCTATGACTAACGTATTATACATTTATTAAGATATTCCTACCTTACATAAATATAGAAAATATAAGCGACAATGTAAGTCAAATGTGTCTTATCTAATGTTCTATCTACTAACCCTTGCTAAATCGGTATACCGTCTTTTGGAACATTTTTATTGAGAAAAATAAGTATATAGGAAATTGATATTGGTACAGATCCTTCGCAACCAGTTTTCTATAAGCGAGGTTTTTTACTTAGGTTCCCACTTAATTCATGTTCCGCGGCCTCACGTTTTCTGACCATAGAAAATGCTTCATTAAATATTGGGCCCAATGATTTTTCTACCGATGTTACATTCATTACACCTTTTCCTGATTTTATTTCAATTGACTCTCTAATTAGTCTAGTTAATCTGTTGCGGTTGCATAACGCGATGCGTTTACATCCTTCCCAGTCTATTTCATGACCCGTTTCCTTCGAATGCCTAGCTAGGTCTGATCTTTGAATGTGTCCATATTTGCAGGCTGTCTTATGTTCACCTCTACGAACCTTTATAGGTCGCATGGTTTCGCCTATATACCTGAGATTACATTCTTTGCAAGGTATCGCATATACTCCTGATGTCTCGAGGGGTTCTACTCTTTCTTTTTGGTTAGGTAGTTTATTGCCTATAGTGCAACCTATAGTTGCAACCGCAACAGATTAACTAGACTAATTAGAGAGTCAATTGAAATAAAATCAGGAAAAGGTGTAATGAATGTAACATCGGTAGAAAAATCATTGGGCCCAATATTTAATGAAGCATTTTCTATGGTCAGAAAACGTGAGGCCGCGGAACATGAATTAAGTGGGAACCTAAGTAAAAAACCTCGCTTATAGAAAACTGGTTGCGAAGGATCTGTACCAATATCAATTTCCTATGTACTTATTTTTCTCAATAAAAATGTTCCAAAAGACGGTATACCGATTTAGCAAGGGTTAGTAGATAGAACATTAGATAAGACACATTTGACTTACATTGTCGCTTATATTTTCTATATTTATGTAAGGTAGGAATATCTTAATAAATGAATAATACGTTAGTCCTAGAGAAGATATTCATGGTTAATAGCTACCATGTATCCTTTTAAGAGGAACCCAAAATGTGATAGATAGACGGATATATAGATAGGCCTATCGGTAGATTGATAGGTTTATTCTAGCCACATTATATATATATATATATATATATATATATGACTCACACTATTGCTTATATATATATATGTTTTTATACATATTTATATGTATTTTATATATTATATAAGGTGTGAATAAATAAATATACAATTTGATTAATTGGTAAATAAAAAAAACAGTAAAAAGAATAAATAATTTGAAATATACGTATATATATATATATATATATATATATATATATATATATATATATATATATATATATATATATATATATATATGTAGGATTAGGGATATTGGTCTCATACTGTTGCTTATATTCATATATATGTTTTTATACATATTGACATGTATTTTATATATTGATATAAGGTGTGACTAACGTAATAAATAAATATATATAATAAGAATAGAAATTATTCATATTTAATAATTATCAATGGTCCTTTCTCTCTCTCTCTCTCTCTCTCTCTCTATATATATATATATATATATATATATATATATATAAAGGTTTTACGATATTATATTTAGATATATATGTATATAGATATAATGAATTATTTTAGTCATATGAGCAAATATTCTTATGCAATTAGTTCCAATAGTTGATTAACTTCGCAATGTACTTACGATTAGCTTTTTGAAAAACGTTAGTTGTCCAGGCTATCTCTATCTTTCTCTCTTTAATCGTTCACCTAAGCGTCGATATAACATTCACTCTCCATCCATCTACGTTACTTGCTGCTCCATATTTGAACTAATTTGTTGCTATGTGCGCAATACCTCACACACCATTGTATACATTAGAGTTCCCGGCTTTAAATAAAATACAGTATATGATAGTCAAGGTTTTAGTTTTAGCATTTTTAAATTTTGATTACCGTGACATAGTAGCAATACAGTTATAACAAATAACAAAAGGTTCGATACTGTCTCTCTCCCCTAAAATATTCTGCATACGAGATGAGATGAGGTATAGGTGAGGTAATGATTGGTCTGCTAATTATAAAAAAGTTATATATTGAGTTTTAGTTACTGAGACAAATTCTATGATTAAAATAGTGTTGAGTCAAATATATATAAATAGAATGGTTTTGGAACGAGGTTACTACATTTGCTTAAATCTGCTATTGTGATCAGTGTTGTGTTGCCTGATGATGGTGCTGGAAAATAGGCACCGAAACGTCGCCCGTAAACAAAGATGTGATAGAACCGCATTTCCAATTGAAGTAAAATGAGTCAACCCGATCAAAGACAAAACAAAATTGGAAATAGTGACAAATCGGATCTTTGTGTAACTGCCCGTGTACAGCTATTACCCGCGTACGCAAAACGCGGCATTGATAACCTGAATGCTTACACACCGCAAAACATTGAGTTCAAAGGCTCATAATTTCATGTAATTCTATATTCCTACTTCTTACCTTATTTCGGGGGATGGGGTTTCCCACATTCGTGAGGCTATATTCTTTACATTGGATTTCATTCTTTCGTCCCATACTTTACGTCACTTACAGGAGTACCAGTGATCGATGAATTTATATTTCAAATGTTAACTTTGATGATTTATATTATTGTCCTTTTCGTAGGCAATGTTCATTATTTTCTTCTCCTATTATCATTTATTTTTGTTTTATTTCATAATGAAGCTTAAAATTTCAATAACTTTTGATTATTTTGTTTGGTGTAATTTTATCAAATTTCCCCCTTGCTGAGGTTATTTATAGCGCTAAGATTAAAGCATTTTGTCTGACGCATGCTAAGAGAAGCGACATGAAATCATATTAATTTCAATTTCATGATCATTCACGTGTATGTCATTATATTTTTATTGATTTTTCACTGTAATACAGGCACATATATACTCACACACGAAGCATGGTTATATATTGTAACATCAGTAATTGTTATGAGATCACCATAGTTTCCCTTAAATGAACGTAAATGTGCTAGTATTTATATTTATTCGATTGCATCACAGTTATTTGCATATGCACACACAACTACACGACGCACGCCTATCAAGTGAATCATCTGTAATTGTAATGAGTTCTTCCAGTAAGTATAAAGTAACCGTTTAATTGTATTTTTGATTAGTAGATGGTTAAAATAGTCGTTCGGTAATAAATACTGACAACTGTTGAAAATGAACAACATAGTCATGATCGAAACAGCAAAAACGATGTGAAGACTTGCTACAGATGATGATCGTCATAGCGCAAGAGCGAAGATTAAAGTTTATCGGAAAGCTCCCAACCTACATAGATCGGCATTAGTTATTGCCAAACTCGCTTGCAGTTCAATTTAAAATTAGATATGCAATTGTAGGCGAAGTAGAAAATTTCGCAAGGTGTAATATTAGTTAAGCTTAACTCACCCAGGTACAATACTCCCAAATTGACCATCTTCGATTTTTCTATGTGGATTTTTGGGCTCAAGAAATGTTCAAATAAATTAGAACTCAAGAATGTGTCTAAATAACTAATAAAGCATTCTTAACTGAGGACATAAATAATGGACTTAAATTTATTTTTTGTTACCGTTCTTTTTGATATCGCTTTTACTATTGCGTTCGTTTTTGCAGTTCTTGTTTATTTTGTTCTTTGTTGAGGGTTTCGCTAATAGTGTTTCCTTGCAGAGAATTTTTTTGTTTCTCGTGCTTTTGTTGTTTTTGTTATCAAAAGTGTTTACTATAATCAAGGTTGCGAACTTGATATAAAAACCTTATCCAATTTGTACTTACATATGTCAGTATTAACTAAGAATTGTATAGTGTAGAAAAGGCAATTCATCCAGTAGACCGGTTTCGTCCTTATTGGGAACTCATCAAGTACTGGCCAGAATTTGCCGCTGACAGGACTCGAACCTGGGCACATCTGCTTCGGAATCTGGTGCTCTAACCACTGAGCCACCCTGTCGAACATTATCAATGGTTTTATTGTTAAATTGTTGATGTTCATTGCTTTTCGCTTTTATTGTTTTTTTATAATAATAAAAATAATATTTTTTTTATTATTACTATTATTATTATTCTTATTGTCGTTTTTACTATAACTAGGGTTGCGATGTTAATATGAAAACCTGACCCATTATGTACATACATTTGTCAGTATAATCTAAACGTTATATAGTGTAGAAAAGGAAATTCATCAAATAGACCGGTTTCATCCTTATTGTGTCAGGTGATTATATCAGGTTCGCAGCCTTCATTAAACTTATTGTTACCATCACTCGCGCAACATTTTTTTTAGAATTATATAAATGTTCATTTCATTACCACTTTTTCATATAGCGTGGTGTGTGTTCAATCACAACCTTGATTTAAATATCTGTTATCACCGCCTGCGCAACTAATGTTGTTTTAGTTTCACAGGTAGTCAATCTTGTCATTGAAAATCTTTTAACTGAACAGTCTAAATCATATTTATTATAAATTCATGAAACAGACTAATTTCTATCTTACTATAATCAAGGTTGCGATCTGAATATCAACACCTGACCAATTAATTACTTATTTTTGTCAGTATAAACTAAGAATTGTTTAGTGAAGAAAGGGCAATTCATCCATTAGACCGGTTTCGTCCTTAATGGAAACTCATCACGTACTGGCCAGAATTTGCAGTGGACAGGGCTCGAACCAGAGCACGCGTCCTTCGGAATCTAGGGCTCTAACCACTGAGCCATCCTGCCGCACACTATACCGCACAAAATTTTCAGTTATATACTAACTAATGTAACTTGGTTAGTCAATTTTTACTTTAGGTGGAGCTCATATGGCATCCATTTAGACCCAAAGTTCCAACTAACCATGCCCAATCTGTCATTACTGAACAGACACCACATTACATGGGGAAATGGTATTGAAATGAGTCAGGTTTCTATATCAAGATCGCAACTTTGATTATAGTAATTGTTGTCACGTTTAATTAAATAAATGTTCATTTCAATACCACTTCCTCATGTAGTGTGGTGTCTGTTCAGTAATGACAGATTGTGGATGGTTAGTTGGAACTTTGTCCTAACTGGATGTCATATGAGTTCCATCTAAATGAAAAAAGACTAACCGAGTTACATTAGTTGGTATATAAAAAACAATTGTGTGTAGTGTGTGACAGGGTGGCTCAGTGATTAGAGCACAAAATTCCCAATCAGACCTGCTCAGGTTCGAGCCCTGTCCGCAGAAAATTCTGGTCAGTACGTAATGAATTCCCAATGAGGACAAAACCGGTCTACTGGATGAATTTCTTTTTCTATACCTTACATTTCTTAGTTTATACTGTCAAATGTAAGTAATTAATGAGTCAGGTGTTTAAATAGAGATTAAAACCCTGATTATAGTAATTGTTATCACCACCAGCACAACCAATGACTGTTTAATCTCTATCTTACCATAAACTAACAAATTTTTTTAGAAAGAATACTTTTATTTATCAATTATATACAAGTATAGTGATATAATGGGTGCGTTATTACCAAAAATCTTTGTTAAATTTGTTTTGTGACGCATTTTGACAAAAAATATGCATGGAAATTTGAAACTTCTCTAATATAAAACTAGAAATATTTTCAACAATAAAAGTATGGAAACTGCTTGTAAAAATTTCATCTTTCATAAGGAAAGTCGTTAAATTTTTAGTGATTTGCTGTATTTGCTGTAATAAAAGCTTGTTTTATAATATTGCCATATATTTCCGGTCCCTTTATGTGTCAATTTCGCCAGGGTTTTTCTCTAACTTGCATATATACATATATATATATATATATATATATATATATATATATATATAGAGAGAGAGAGAGAGGTAGAGAGAGATATAAGGGAAGGAAGAGTAAGTAGGGCAACGAACGTCAATTATCATCATCACTTAAAATGTTTAACTTGTCTGATAGACATAGATTAAAATTTGCGAACAAAATATACGATCCTATTGTTCGTTTGAGTTTTGATTATGACAATATTTTATCGTGGTTAAACAGAAGACCAGGATAAATATGATCAGCAGCATATCTTCTTGAAATTTTTGTATCTATTGTTGCAAATAGACATCTGTTAAACATTCTTTTCATTACATTCGATTTGTAATTTGATCGTTCCAATTATCGGGTCAGATAACCTCGATAAAAAATCTATTTATATTTGTATTAATAACTATTATATATAAGCTATTCTTTAAAAATAATGTTTTTGCCTTTCTTATAATAACGGAACCAAAATTTGATTCAGCGTACAAAGTAATATTACTGCGGGATATTCAGGTTTTGATAAAGCCTATAGCAAAAATATCGCGACTTAGTTATATAAGACTTAATTGACATGTTTATGTGATTACTTGATCTGCGTTCTGACTAACGCAGATTTTACTTTTCCAGTGGTTTTCTTTCTTTAAATTATTTCGGCTACCTTTATCGGTAGCCTTCTTCAGTTGGTCCATCCTTACAAGTTTAATAAATGAAACAAATGAAGCAAGCGCGTTTTTTTCTCTAGCCATATTATTTGTACTTCAGTCTGACCTTTCACTAGATATTCGCGTGTCACATATGTGTGTGTGTGTGTGTGCATTTCCGTAACTGTGCTTTCCATATAACTAAATGAGACTAAGTGGCTGAGGCCACGAACTTACCATATTCGTTTTATTCACTCAACGGAAAATGACGTCACTGAGATTGCCCTTAAAGATTATGGTGGGGGGAGACCAATAATTCAGAAACACTCTTCATAGAAGCATGCCATAAGCGATAAAACTAGAAGTCAGAATGATCAATGCATGTGTTAAATTTCAATTCAAAACTCTCAGGTTGTACTCAAGATAGACTAGTTAATAACAGTTACTCTCATAACATTAAATAGGCGCACGCCACGCATGTGCATGTGTATGCGTATGCATGAATAAAAAATTCAGTGAAATATAATTGATACACATTTACGCACATCTAAACGAGACTGCAGTCAATAGACATTAATTTACCCTTTGCACGCGTCAGACCAGTTATTACTTCCTAACATTTGAAATGACATATTTATAGAATGATCCCAATAGGTAGGGTGGGCGTGCAAGATACAAAATAAGTGTTCGAATCACTAGGAGTTTTAAAATCAAACGAGTATTTAGAGATTAAATTTAGAAAACCTATATTCTTAGTAATTCATTAGTCATTACTTGAATAATAACCCCAATAATAAGTCAATGTATTTAATCTTTTACTGGAGCTAGCTTCATTTTCTAATTCGTGCAATCGCCTTTTCCTGCCATTAGCTAATGCGGTATTCCAAATCGAACCTAACGATTTTTCCACAGCTGATTCATTCATAATATTATCTATAGATTTAATTTCGATAGATTCTCTAATTAATCTTGTCACCCTAGTAGAACTACATATTGCTATGCATTTGCATTCCTTCGAGTTGATAGTATGTTCAGTCTCCACTACAATGACGAGCAAGATCACATTTATCAATGTGTCCATACTTACACGTAGTGTTATGTTCACCCCTTCTTACTTTGATTGGGTGCATGGTCTCACCAACATACTTGAGACTACAATCATTGCATGATATCTCATACACTCCTGGTTTTTTTAGGGTTCAATCTTTCCTTTTTGGTTAGGGTGTGTAGTACCTAATGTAAGGAACTGCTTTAAAACGGCCATTATATTGCATTTTAAAGCTAATGATTTCACTTCCCCCTTTAATTTATAGTCCGGTAATACCATAACCTTACGCTCTTCCTTCTCCTTTTCCGCTTTTATAGACCTCAAACTAGGATTAATTTTTTTCCTGACATCCATCATTGTTGCATCTATAAAAAGGAAGACGGTAAACATTAGCCTTGTATATACCTACATAATTCTAATTTCCTATGCTTTATATCAGTTAATATAAAGCTTCTAAATGTTAAGGACTTTAATATACCGAGTTTCGTACGATACGGGTGATTGGACTTGAAATTAAGAAGGATTCCGGAATAAGTATCCTTCCTATAAATATCTCATCCTAATTTCTGACTATTTCTAATTAATTTCACATCCAAAAATGGTAATTTACCTGATTTTTCCCTTTCCAGAGTAAATTGGAGTTCGCACATTCGATTCGCTAAATTTAAGAAATTTACCATTTCATTATCAACATGGTTCCAGAACATTAATATATGTCATCCAAGAAACGTAGGTACAGTTTTGGTTTTAGTGGAGTCTTATCCAAAAGATACTTTTCCAAATAATGCATAAATATGTTTTCTATTGGGACAGACAAAGGTTGTCCCATTGACCTACCTAGAATTTGTTTTATACTTCTTTACAGGGAATTTAAATATATATATATATATATATATATATATATATATAAAAGAACAAAACAACGTATTGCATATTTTTTTTAAATGGTGAAAATCCGAAATGATCAATATATATATACTATATCATATATATATATTTCTAATTAGAAGAAAAAACATAAATAACAAGTGGATAATGGCCATTTATTTCGAGAATACTAAACTTCACTGTACAATCTTTCACTTAAATTCGTCCTGGGTTTTCATTTGATTATGTAGGTGACTCAGTTTTTCTTCTATTTCTTGTTTGGACTGATTAGTAAGTACGTAGGTGTTTATGTTTGTGTGTGTGCCTGATTGCATGAAAAGGTCTTCCTCGCAAAGTGATGATTGAGATCAGGTCATTCTTGTATTGGTACAAACAGTCACACACACAGACACAAACGCATACACACCTACTAATCAGCCCAAACAAGAAATAGAAATAAAACCGAGTCAGATTGTTGCCACACGCATACTAACCACTGGTACCACAGTCAACGAAGATTAGACCGTACCTCATTTCACGTGGTTAGCATGACCGATTCTGAAGCCTTCGGAGGAAAGAAGGGAATCAGCACCCAGCCGCCACGTAGACGTAGTCAATACGTACTTGGAAATTGGTATCAATCGGATCTTTGAGAAACTGATAGTGCAAAGCAAAAAACCACGAATGTGAATGGTAGAAATTCTAAAAGGTTAATACAAAAACAGCATGAACGTGCAGATACGTTTCGGGCTTACTGGCGACTCATCAGTAGGAGCTGATATTACGCCCTTTACCGTCTATATATTTGGGTGAGGAATGTGGGATAATAGGACGCTTCAATCTGCTATACAAATTTGAAAACATGCAGTAGTTAAGCTAACTTCATATAAAGTCTTCTAAAATGGAATTTCAAAGCCAACCCACTACATATTATATATCTACCGAGTCTGTAAAGGGTACCAACACCATGGCTATTGTGGTTATTCCCAAAACCAACATTGTGGTACCGAAAAGGTCCATGGTACCCACACTATGGTTGTCGAGTCGGCACATTCTACGAACACATTCGATTTCAATGTAGGCTATTATTAAAAAATAGTAACAATTTTCTATAGTTATTGAGCCAAATCATCAAACAAACTATATTTATTGCTTTCTAAATTATCTGATATGGTTAGGCTGGCAATCTTGATTGGTTTCCTCGTCTCCGAGCAATGTCGCTACTGGCCGGTGCAGAAGCCGACGCTGCCAGCGAACAATCCAACGAGGTGAGACAACTCCAATGCCGTCTGGAGACGGCAACGCAATTGATTGAAAAATTAAGCGATCGTTTGAACGATCTAAGTGAAGAGGTAGGACGTAATTTTCGTAGCTTGCTTGAATTCAGCAAAGAATTGAACGAATTTTTTGCATAATTTTAGTTAGTTTTCTTTAGAATGTTGTAGGCAAATTTATGCTAAAAAGGAATACTAAGATAAAGTGCTTTATTATTTTTCAACTTTTTGTCAAATAAAAATTGAGGAACTACCTGTCATAGATTGAACCATATTTAATTGATTAATATAATGTCTCTTCAGCAAGACAGACACCACAAATATTAGCGGCAGTCAGAAATATCATGTGATCATTATGTGATGTCTAAAGGAAACAAATTCCGCATTTAAAATGATAACATATATGGCGAACATGGATACAAATTTATCGTGTATGTATATGTGTCATTTTCGTGACCAGGTAGAAGTTGTGAGTATGACATTTAGATTCAAGTATAATGTATATGAGACTACACGGAGATAAAGCCACAAAAGAGTTTTTCTATAATTTTCCAGACCCTGATTTTTAATCCTCGTCAATCTGTTTGGCACCAAGCTCTAATAATACCTTAAAGTGTTAAATGCCCCAACATATGGAACTGGGGTGAGCTTTAATATGTTGCTATAATAAATGTGACAAATGATTATTTGCACCTCACAAACCGGATTATAAAAATCGTTATCAAAATCTCAACATGAAATGTTTGCTAATTTAAACAAATTAATTAATATAGCTATATCCGCGATAATTTTAAAAACGTAACTGCAAAGATTTAGCACAACTGGCATTGCAGTCAATTAAAATGTATACGAGAATACTATAGGTTAGAGTTAGATTTCAGTTATTCAAATCATGTCGTATTTGTATTGAGCTTTATCCTATGTAAATAGCATGAATATCGCCTATGGGAAATTGATGTACACCCCTTTTTGTAGATTCGTGTACAAAGTTTCTTTCTTTTGAGGAATATCGAAAACACATAAATAATCAAATACACTTTCAACACGGTTGAAGGTCAATTGTCTTTTTTGTGTTAAAATTCTGCGTTGTGTTATCGTGAGCCGAACAATGTCCTATAAAAGAATAACCCAAACTATTTTCACGAATCTAAAATACCAATTTTACATCAATTATTAATACACCGAGTAAATGCGATTCAACATGAGATTAGAAAATGCGGCTGGCATAGCTACAATATAAAACGTACTTCAATTACACTTGTGTGACATACGCCGTGCTTAACCTTAATATAAGCCATTTGAAACGAAATTTAAGAATGCGGCTCTAATCCCTAATATTCTCGCATAAAATTTATTTGATCATAACAGAGTTTTAATAAAATCGGTCGCACGTACTGATGCATTTGACAATTCATGGCACGATGTCGAACTAATTGACGGCGATGAAATCACAATGGAAATCAGGTATGCGGCCCTAACTCGTAGGGGTCTTACATATATTGGATTCGGCTGAAACTTCTACATGCACAATTTATATTCAGACGCAAAAATAATGATTTAGCGGTATTTTTAGCATGTATGTAGCAGGGCACATATTACAAAACCACTTGTGAAAGTCATTTTTATTTCAACAATTATATAAGTATATCTTAGTGTAGCCTTACAATTTATTCGTGCTCAGGTTTAAAAGTTATTAACTGCCCTCATTTAGATTACTCAATTAAAATGGCTTTTAGTTTCATTGTACTCACAGTCTATCAAGTGTAATTTTCCGAAACAATGTAGTTCTATAAATGTAGCAATAAGAATGCCACTAAGAAAGCACTTTGTAAAACAATTCATGCTACAGATAAATATGTTGTACAATTTAAAAAAGCGTTGATTTCTAAAGTGCATAATGCAGATAGGCACCAATCCATTTTAATTTAGCCGGACACAGTATAGCAAAATTACTGTCATTAAAACATACTGACGGGTTTTCATTTTTTCTGATCAGCTGCATATAACTATATGCAACGACTCAACAGGAAATAAACCTCAATGTCTGCGCAATGAAGCCACCCTGGAATTCTGGCATACAGTTTTCTAGACTGGAAAGTTGAAAGCGAAACATTTATGCTTATCATCTATGCCTTGCTGTCCACAAATGAAGCTTTATTCCTCTACATGATATTGTTGGAAATATTTCAGTTTTCATATTAAGAGCCTATTTCAAGTGTCTGCCCATAACAAGAATTTCTTAACTTTCCAAAGGCCTTCCAATTAAAAGTCGTAATATCGTCAAATAATCATTTACGGGATTACATCTTATGGGATCATAAAATTAAACCATAATTGATTGCGCGGTTGGTGGTAACAATTATCTAAATCAATTCTTTAAATCAAGTTTTTAAGCTTGAAGTAAACACCAATCCCATCGTATTGAACCAGTCGTCGAACAACATAATAAAACTACCACTAGTCGCACGCACTAACGCGTTTTGACCTTCCATGAACATCATCAGAGTACGACGACAAACTGACTAGCAAGGATCAAATCGCATTGCATATATATGGAAAGCAAAATTAGATATGCGGCTCTCACCTCTAGTAGTCTTTCATACATTGTACGTGACTGAAAATGTCGACTGCACAATTTCTATGCAGTCACGAACATTTGCTGTTTGTAGCTTTCGACACACACATATATATAGATAATACAATTAAATAATAATTGATTGCGCGGGTGGTGGTAACAATTATTAAATCAAGTTTGCGAGCTTGAAATAAACACTAATTTTGCGTCCATATACATCCAATGCGGTTTGATCCTGCAGAGTCATTTTGCCGTCATACTCTGATGATGATAATGGAAGGTCGAAACGCGTCAGTGCGTTGCGACTAGTGGTAGTTTTGTTATGTTGTTCGAAGACTGGTTAAATCGAATGTGACTGGTGTTTACTTCCAGCTTGCAAACTTGATTTAATGAATTTTTGCCACCACCGACGCAATCATTTATTGTTCAATTTTATTACTATATATATATATATATATATATATATATATATATATATATATATACATATATATATATATATATAATTAGGAAGAAATGTGTTCTTTCTTCCTAATTATAAATATGTTGTAATATTAAAGGCATGGACATTATATATATATATAATATATATATATATATATATATATATATATATACACACATATGTGTGTGTGTATGTGTTTGTGGCGTTATCTAAAAACAGCTAATGTTCAGACTGAATAGAATTTTGCAGTCGACATTTCAGTCACGTACAATGTATGAAAAGACTACTAGAGGTGAGAGCCGCATATCTAATTTTGCTTTCCATATACATGCAATGCGATTTGACCGTCGCTAGTCTGTTTGCCGTCGTGCTCTGATGACGATCAAGGAGAGTCGAAACGTGTCAGTGCGTGCTTCTTGCGGTAGTATTTCTTGTTTTTCGACGACTTGTTAAATACAATGGGATTGGTGTCTACTTCAAGCTCGCAAACTTATTATCACCACCTGTGTAATCAATTAATTTTTTGGAAGGTTATTTAACAAATATCGAACCATGAATAAATGAAATCATAAAAAGATGGAGAAATACGTTTTATATAAAATGACTGATTTAGAAATTAGATCTGAACTCATAGAAGAAATACAAATAACGAAACCCGTCGGATCAAACTTTGCAAGGTTGTAACGCAAACCGAATATCATAAAGCCTTAACAGCCTCAGGAGCTGCTCCAATGCGGTCCATTATATCAATGATCAATGCAGCGCAACATAAACCAGCTACGTTTCTCTGCAAACTACTTCAACCGTTACGAAATAGGACATACACGAACAACATCAAGGACTCTTGCAAGCTATCAGATGCACTGAAAGGAAAAAAAACATCCTATAAAACAAAACGATTTGGTTTGGCGTCACATCCTTATTTATGAAAATTCCGCTGGTAGAGACAACGACGAAATTGTGTGACCTGATTAAAAATTAGCTTTAAGATTTACTTGTCAAAGACCGAATAATATCATGTACATTTGAAGGGAAATACTACCGTCACATCAATGGTGCAGCAATGGGAGTCTGTATTGCGCCCATCCTGGCAAATGAATACATGCACCAAACTGGAAAAACAAGCCTGGAAAGTATAATTGACCAGTGCGCACTCTACAAAATTTACTTAGATGATATTTTATTGTTCGTCCCAGACTAATCGGACCCAACCGAAATCCTCAAGCAAGTCAATTGAGCCAATCAAGACACAAATTCACTTTCGAGATGGAGAAAGACTGTTTTCCTTTCTTGGACATCCAATACTGATTTGACACTGTCAATAGATAGAAGGTCCACTTTCACTGGACAATACATTCGCTACGACAGCAGTGTGCCAAAATTTCAAAAAAAGAGACAGTTAACTACCCAGCTAACAGAATCAGGCAGATCTGCTGCTAACAAGATCGAGGAAGTACTGGGCTATCTGAGGAAAGGTTTTGCTAATGAACAGCTGCCTAGATTGGTTCATTGATGTCAACATCAGACCACATCAGATTCGTACAAGAGGGGATGCCGTTAAACAGATTTTCCTAAATTTACCATATAGAGGCCTCCTAAAGGCCACAATATTTGCACGGCGATTGAAGAGAATCACGAATAAGAATTTTCACAGTGTAAAAGTTAATATCACATTCAGCAAACAGAGAATGATGAGGTCAGATACAATTGATCTATTGCCAATTGTCAACAAACCATACATAGTCTGCATATTCGCATATATGTGCAATATGACATATATTGGACGTACGAAGAAGCTATTGATCTAAAGAATCCAGCACAATATTTACCGCAGAAATTGATTCAAAACGCTTGGAACCGTTAGGAACATCTGATATTTCCGATCATATTTTGAAAACAGGACACAGTCAATTTGGCCAATTTCTCAATTCTGCACAAAGCAAAATTATAAAACTTATTATATATATATCTATCTATATATATATATATATATAAATGTATCTCTTTCTAGAAAACAGCAATCGTATGGCCTAAATATTTAATAGTTTCATAAAAACGACTGACCTCAAATTTCGAAACCAAACAACTATTTACTAGCATCCAGGCAAGTCAAAACACTCTCTAGACCAGACTCAATAAACTGAGGTAGATAAAACAGCTGCATATACGTATCACAACTATTATTAAAAATAACAGAAATTTCAAAACAATAGAAGTATTCTACACTGCAGTCCGGCCACCCTGCACTGTTTCTATGGTGACTGAGCGAAATTGAGGAACAAGGCGAATCGAAAGACGACACTTGGGAAAAAATCTTCGTAAACGAAACAACCGACAATGCGAACAGTTGGTTAACTCTCATGCCTTCAATACAATAATGACCAGATAAAGGTATTGACGTCACAGAGAGGCTATCTTTTTCATTCGTGCGCATCAGTTTTGTTGTGTTGAACACCACTCTCACCTGTATTGAAAAAGATAGCCTCTCTGTGACGTCAAAACCTTTGTCTGTATACAAATTGCAATGTACCTGCAATGCTCAGTACAACGGCAGATCAAAAAAGAGGCTCGAATCTAGAATAAATCAGCATCTTCCTCAAAAACTATTAAAGAGGGATGCAGCTCCTGCACAAAAATCAGCAATTTGCAAGCACGTACTTTTCACAGGTCATGCTGTTAGTAGTAAAAATTTTCAATTCTCTACAAGGCAACAACAGAGAAAATGCTTTTGGCTTTTGAAGCTATTGCAATTAATATGCTGAAGCCATGATTAAACGTGCCAAAAATAATTCAAAAAGAAATTAAATTGGACTGGAACAGAGACATAACTCACAGGCCTTCAAAAATAGCCAACATTTCACAAAATACGACACATCCATCAATTATGGACGCAATTACAATGAAAGCGATGACACACCAAATGACGTTACGCAAAAGTAGTGGTTTAAATTGCGAAAAACAAAGGCTAACATAATGAAGAGGAGATTGGTTACGACAAATGTACAGAAGGATTGAAATGAACGAATATACTAACGAATCCAGAACAATGGCTGTAGATACTGGTAGAAATAAGATTTATTAATAAATGTTATTCCATGGAGTACGTTGTTTTGTTCTTATATTTTACACAATGGTGAAAATTGAACGATATATATATATATATATATATATATATATATATATATATATATATAATGATTTTGCTTAAGCATAACTCAATGCTGAAATTTCAATCCATCTGCTTGATTGTGCGTTATTTCCTCTTGATAAACTCATCTTTAATACCGATGTCAACCTTAGGTTCAAAGTAAACTCCCAATTGCCTGGCTAATATCTACACAGCTCATTACAACACCAAAAAACCGTCTTTGACCTTCAGTTACACATTTTATTTCAACTGATTTCTGCTTAATACGGGCATAAGTCATGCTTGAAATTACCTGATCTGCGTTTTGACTAACCCAGCTTTCATTGTTCCAGTAGTTTTCTTTTTGCAAAATATTTCGGCCTCATTTACCGTGGGCCTTCATCAGTTGAATTTTTTTCACAAGTTTAACAAACGAAACAAATGAAGCAAGCGCTTTATTTCCTCTAGCCATAATATTTATATTTATATTTCAGACTGACCTTTCATTAGATATTCGCGTGTCACATCTGTGTGTGTGCATATTCATAACTGTTCTTTTCATCTAACTAGTTTAGACCAGAGTGGCTGAATAAAAGTTTATCAATTGCATGCGTTAACTATTCGTTTTACACACTCAATGTGAATGACGTAACTGAGATGCCCCTACTTTCACGTGTGGGAGACCCATTATTCAGAAACTATCGTCATAAAAACATGCCATGAGTGATAAAACTAGAAATCCGAAAGACCAATGCACATGTTAAATTGCAATTCAAACCACTAGGGTTGTACTCAAGATAGACAAGTTAATAAAAGTTAATGGCATTCCGTTAAATAGGCGCACGCCACGCATGAGAATGTGTATGTGTATGCATAACTAAAAAACTTCGTTAAAATATAATTGATACACATGTACATACATCTAAATGAAACTGCAGTCAATAGACATTAATTTACACTTTGCACGCGTCAGACAAATTATTACTTATAAATAATGCATTATTAGAATAATTTCAATAGGTAGGGTAGGGGAGCAAAGCAGAAAATTAGGGATCAAATCAGTAAGAGTTTTAAAATCAAAGGATTAGTTAGAGATGAAATTTTGGAAGACTATATTCATAATAATTGATTGTTCACTATTTGAACAATAAGCCCACTAATTAGTCAATCTATATCTGATGTTCTTAATCTTTTACTGGAGCTAGCTTCAGTTTCCAATTCATGCAATCGCCTTTTTCCACAGCTGTTTCATTCATAATATTATCTCTAGATTTAATTTCGATAGATTCTCTAATCAATCTCGTCACCCTAATACTACTACATATTGCTATGCATTTGCATTTCTGCTAGTTGATAGTATGCCCAGTCTCCACTACATGACGAGCAATATCTGATTTAGCAATATGTCCATACTTACACGCAGTTTTATGTTCACCTCTTCTTACTTTGATTCGGCGCATGGTCTCACCAACATACTTGAGACTACAATCATTGCATGGGATCTCATACACTCGTGAAGTGTCTAAGGGTTCAATCCTTTCTTTTTGGTTAGGGGGTATAGTGCCTAGTGTAAGGAACTGCTTTAAAACGGCCCTTATATTGCATTTTATAGCTAATGATTTCACTTTCTTACTTAATATAGTGTCCGACAATACCACGACCTTCCGCTCTTCCTTCTCCTTATCCGCTTTTATGTTCCTCAAACTAGAATTAAATTTCTTCACGACGTCCATCATTGTTGCATCTATTAAACGAAGAGGGTAATAATTAGCCTTGAATATATCGCGTAGTCTGTCTAATTCTAACTACCTATACTTTATAATTTTAAAATTAAGACTTCTTAATGTTAATGCCTTTAAGAAACCGACCTTCGTATGATACGGGTGATGCTTTATTTAAAATATTTCACAAAGCCCTCACTGATTTAACATTTTGAGAATGATCGCAATACTAGCATATTAGTCGCTATCGAATTAGGTTTATAACTATGTTTCGTTGTAAGCTTAATGCTGCTTGAGATTATAAATGCAGTTTACGAGCTCTTTTGACGCGAATACTGGTCATAGCGATTGTATCTACCATTTTAACAATTTAAACATTGAAGTTATTACTTTTTAAGAAACTAAAAAGCAAATTAGTAAAGGATGTAATTTTATTATTTCATTTTGCAAATGCATTCACATAAGTAAGAATCTTGTGTTTAAACAGACTTAAGAAATTATTTAAATCAAGTTTGCGAGCTTGAAGTAAACACCAATCCCATTGTATTTAACCAGTCGTCGAACAACATAACAAAACTACCGCCAGCCGCAACGCACTGACGCGTTTCGACCTTCCATGATCATCATCAGAGTACGACGGCAAACTGACTATCGAGGATCAAACCGCATTGAATATATATGGATATCAAATTTAGATATGCGGCTCTCACCTCTAGCAGTCTCGCATACATTGAACTTGACTGGAAATGTCGGCTGCACAATTTCTATGCAGTCACGAACATTAACTGTTTGCAGCTTTCGCCACATATACATATATAGGCAATACAATTTAACAACAATTGATTGCGCGGGTGGTGGTAACAATCATTTAAATCAAGTTTGCGAGCTGCAAGTAAACACCAATACCATTGTATTTAACCAGTCGTCGAACAACGTAACAAAACTGCCGCTGATATATTATAATTTTAAGATTTACATATGTTATACATAGATTCACTATGTTGTTTAAGTAGATGCTTCTAGTGTATACCTATCTATGTTTTGTTAATTTTTTAAAATTCTTTTTTTGTTATTTCAGCTGGCTGTACAAAGGCTTGAACGTTCACGTCAAACCCTGATCTCGTCGCTGGCCAACAGTTCCTGAGAGTTTGTTGAAATTAATCGCAAAAATATTAATTGAAAATGGCACCTGTCCAAATGTGTTGGCTTGATTTCTTGCGAGGATGACTGTTTTTGTTCATTTTCTCTACTGTATCATACGATGCATTGCTTGCATATTTATCAGATAATTGCATTATGTTATAATTATCTACATATCTATCCATCTATCTATTTCATTCACAGTAATATATTCTTCTGGCATTCTATTTGTCTTTTCAACTTTCTATTTTCCACCTATCTGTCCCACTATTATTGGCGTTTAATTATAGTAAATTATTCAAATTATCATTTCTATTTGACAACTTTTTTTATTAGTAAACTATAACCCGGCTAAATTTCTTCATTGCCAGTCAGCAAATTTTTATTAGAAAATAATTATTGTCCGTTTCTTGGTGAAAATCTTTTTAATATGGGATTTCAAATTTACGAAATTTCTATATCAAACAAGTACATAAACAGGGTGGTTTGCATTGATTTGTATTGGGGTTTGCCTAGTGTTGTTATCGTTCGAGCTTGTATCACAATTGACGGTCGCGGAACAATTTATTGTACTCGTAGATCGGTAAAATATTGATTCTTTTACATTTCCATGTACACAGCTTGTTCTTTCAATTGATTGATGGGTTCTCACTGATCCCATTACCCTGAAGCCGTCCTTACACTGTTTGTCCGGAAATGTTATTCAAACCCGATTTTAGAATTTATTATATTGGTAAAAAAGTAATTTATATAATATAAAGGCTTGTCAGACCAGTTGAGCTGCGAAATATCGGCTACACAAGGTTGATGATGAATCCTACTGCAATGAAGCCAATTTTAATATTTGTTATTTTTATTATAGTTAGGTTTAAAATATTTGGGGAAATATTTTTTGTTGATAAACTTTGATATTTGTCATTTATGGCATATGAGATGCAGGACGACGTGAGAAAACATGTCTATAAAATAGACACATTCGTTTTTCCAATGTTATGATGTGAAACAACTTAATAACTGAACATCTTCTAACTTCTTGTATCGACGATGCTGGTCCCTCTAACCAACTTAGTTGAGGCAGCCGGTTAACTGCCACTGAGCTCTATCTGTGAACTGTGGTTTACCCGGTTTGTACGGAGTATTTTAATCTACCATATTTCCTGCTTAAAAAATTTTCTTTATAGTTTTACAGTTTAAATGTTTGAATAAACGTGATAGTTGTTCTTCATTGTGAACTTTCATGTTCTGCCATGCATAGTAAAGTATGTTATACCTTAAGCCGCTAACTAGTTTACCTTCATTCTCTAAATACCGACAGCTCGCTTCTCTCTTTTCCCTCCCGTTTGATCTCTCTTTCTCTTTCTCCAGGAATAAATATATATATATATATATATATATATATATATATAATTTTAATACTATCTAAGATACTTCTGTCAAATCCATTTTAATTGGTTAGATTAACTAACTGGGAGCAGCCGATCATGAAATGTTAACCATAAATGAGTAAACTGATAATGTTCCATTGCCATTTTACTGTATTTAACAAATTTTTGGCTAACCTTCGCAAACCGTAGCATTTCCCCTCACGAGAAATAACGATATTCACCATTTTTCCTCAGATTTTTGTAATAGTGAAAATATTTTTTTTAATTTATTAGAAGCGCACAGATCTGGAAATAAGACATTTCGTTCTTCAGTACCTTTTAAAGAAAGAAACTCGTCTGTTTTATTACCACCGTAAAAACGAGACTAACAAATAACGCGAAATGTAAGTCAAGGATCGTTAAAGAGAAGAACTTTGAATTATGCATTTGCTTAGGCTGAATTTTATTTTGGGCTAGGCTGTTGAAAGAACGAGGAATAAAAATAAGCAGCTATACAACTCAGATTTGATGAAATTGGAATCTTCAAATTTAAGTTTATGAAATCCTTATTTATTTAATTATCATTTATATTTAAAAAAATTGCTGCAGATTATTTGACAACCTATTTTGTATGATTACTCTACAATTTTGAGATGAACCTTTCATAGTTTAAAGTGTATAAGTCAAATTTATTTGTATTATTTCTTCTCAAACACGCTTATATTGTTACGAATTATATATTACATGATGTAGAGCAGAAGTTAAATTTGTTAAAATATAATGCAGTAATAAAAATAACAATGACTATTTCCTTCATTTTATCCAATTTTCTTCTTAGCTAGTAAAAAATCTATGTATAAATGCATATGCGAATAACAATTCTACACGTGGAAGTTAGCTTTTATATATCTGTACATAAAAAGACCAGTAAAAAGCAAGTAAAATGTTTTTAAGTAAAATATGAAAATATAAGTAAATTTTGTGCAGATACAAATAAAGGTAAGTCATAAAATAAAAACGCTTAATAATTATTAGAACGGAATTTGCGCCATTTACTTAATTAAATGAACATTTGTTGCGCGGTCGGTGATGCCAATTACTGTAATCGCGGCTGCGATCTTAAAAAAAAACTGGCCCATTAAGTGCATACATGTTTCAGTCTACACTAAGCATCGTATATTTTTGAAAAGCAAATTCATCCAGTAGACCGGTTTTGTTCCTATTGAAAGCACATCACTTACTGTCCAGAATTTGACGTCTCCTTCGGAATCTGGTGCTCTAAACACTAAGCCACCCTGCCGCATACTGCACACAATTTTCAGCCATATACTAAATAATGTTTCTCGGTTCATCTCTAACTTAGGTGGATCTCGTAGGGCATCCTTTTAGACCCACAGTCGTAACTAACATTTCACAATCTGTCATTACTGAGCAGACACCACACTGCTTGCGGAATGCTATTGAAATGTACATTTATTTAATAAATCGGACATTGGTTGCGCGGGCAGTGATAAGAATTACCACAATCAGGTTTGCCATCTTGATAAAATATACGCAATTGTTTATTAAGTAATACCATAATTCACTCCTTTTATCGTATCAAGGTACGATAGCTGCTGAAATCAGAACATGAGGCCGTTCATGTTTTCTTACAGACTACTTATTTTCACAGTATGCCATCAGTTTTACATTATCGCAACAGATCAAGAAAGATCAATCTCTACCTCTACATTTTCAATTTTTTGGTGGGATATTCCAATTTAATGTATAAAATTTCTTAAGCAGTTCCTCAGTATGCACTTTGCTTTCACAGACCAAAAATATGTCATCAACATTGTGGATTTTAAATCAAGTTTGCGAGCTTGAAGTAAATACCAATCCCATTGTAATTAACCAGTCGTCGAACGACATAACAAAACTGCAACCAGCCGCAACGCACTGCCGCGTTTCGACCCTCCTTGATCATCATCAGAGTACGACGGCAAACTGACTATCGAGGATGAAACCGCATTGAATATATATGTAAATCAAATTTAGATATGCGGCTCTTACCTCTAGCAATCTCACATACATTGAACTTGACTGGAAATGTCGGCTGCACAATTTCTATGCAGTCGCGAACATTAAATGTTTGCGGCTTTCGCCACATATAAGTTCAATGTACGCGAGACTGCTAGAGGTAAGAGCCGCATATCTAAATTTGATTTCCATATATATTCAATGCGGTTTGATCCTCGATAGTCAGTTTGCCGTCGTACTCTGATGATGATCAAGGAAGGTCGAAACGCGTCAGTGCGTTGCGGCTGGCGGTAGTTTTGTTATGTTGTTCGACGACTGGTTAAATACAATGGGATTGGTGTTTACGTCAAGCTCGCAAACTTGATTTAAAGAATTGTTACCACCACCCGCGCAAACAATTATTGTTAAATTTTATATTTTAGTTTCAATTCTCTCAATAGATCATAATTATTTCGTTAATACATACAGCTAAACATATGGGCTATGATCGGGTCTATTAAAATAAATAGGCGTTATAATGAACTGTACAAACAAAACAATTTGTTTGTGCGTTGGCTTCTTCTAAGCCCATGTGAGACAGTATTTGTTACTTTCCTTCATTTGCACATTCTGTACAATTATGTTATTTTTGTCTATTATTGATGCGGATGTCGCATTCTATTTGAACAAATGTGATTTCAGTGTTCTACTTCTTGGTAAATCAATTGATAAAAACATGTTATTCTTAAGAGATTTACCAAAAAGTATAAATGGTGCAGTTTAAAGTAAAATTTTCCACTTGACTTATCGTTGTAATGTGCTTTTCATTGAAAAAAGACCTCCATATTCGAAGGCCGAAATATCTGAAAAAATCAGGTAGACAGCGGATGCAAGCATCTCGTATCGCAACACGAGAAAAAAGTAATCAATTGATAAGATGGGGCCAACCGCTATCATGTTATTTCACTTATAGTGGTACACGAATTGTGCGTAGCACACGATTTCCGGTTAATTAATCACGCTCAGAGTGCGATAGATTAAGAAGAGGCTGGGGTAGACATGGAAGGAAGCAGTTAATAAAATAAAGTTTTAAAATACAGTAGAATGGTTGAAGTAATTCGCCTTTACAAATAATTCGTCCGTTGGCATTTCGATGTTAAAAAGGTAGGATTGATGATCACATACAGCAAGAGAGTCAGAGAGATAAGAGGGGACTCATGCATAGTAACCTAATTAAAAGTAATAACTCATTAGAACCATTCTAAGGTGGATAAATTTACTGCAATGGCTGCTAAAATATAAATAGGAAGAAATAGGTAATAACTGAGATAATAATGGAAATATATTTCTTTAAGTCGCAGGATTAAAGAACCATTAAACATTGCAAATGATCCAAAAAAGGAAATGCATATACATCATGTACATCATCAAAACATATGACACAAACATGGTGCTCAAACAAGTGATATATAAACTGCATCAAATGGTTTCGTTCATCATCACGATGATAGATTTTCTTCATGTGTATTCACTTTATATCGATTCACTCGTCTTATGTGTTGGTTGCTACGGTCATACGGCAGAAATAGAAATTAAGCTAGTTTTATTTATTATTCAACTAAACGAGGATATGCGTTTTCATTTAAAATAACCGAATACTATTGTTTGAAAATGATTTCTAATTCTCGTG